>JAAWXA010000004.1:49735800-49770930 GCA_038090715.1 Florisuga fusca | reverse complement strand
AGGGGGGACACACACAGGGCTCGTATAGTGCCCGGCGGAGCGGGTGTCTCCTGGGCCTCCGACCTTCAGCTCCTCTTCCCGGGGGGCGGTGCGGGCAGGGGGCTGTGCGGTGAGCCGGAGACAGGGCCCGGCAGCTCTTCGGCTCGGAGTGAAGCGAGTAAGGCGCAGCGCTGTCTGCCTTGTCGCTAACCGGGAGAGCCCGCTGATTGCCGCCCTGCTCTTCCTGGGCTCGTTTCTCCGGGAGAAAAGGTCTGGAAAGCAAAGCAGCTCCCTGAATAAGGTTTCCTCCGCCAAGAGGTGCTGACCGCTCAGGAAAATGCTCGACAAAATATCCCAAGGTTATAGTAGAATCCATTATAAAGAGAAGTGGTGATAGCGGCTGGGTTTCTGTGCCACCCCACCATCTTGTGTGGGTGGAACTGAACCTTTCTGTTCCTTCAGGAGTCCTGCAGCAAGGCTGTGGAATAGGAATCCTGCTCCTGGCTTCTGAGCACAACCTTCCCCTAGTAAAAGGGCCTACCTGTTGTTTTTGCATTTGAAAATACTCAGGGCAAATCAAATGTGTTTCCTGTTCCTGTAGCTGGTGACAAAAGTCCTCGTTCATGTGAAGTGTTAAAAAAAAAAATCACACTTGAAATTCATTTAAAGGGTAAGGAAGAAATTTTACATGCCTGGGTTCCCAGTGATAATGTACACGTTACAGATAGCTCTGGCTTTAGAGTACATGACACCCATATGTATCAGGTTCACTGCACTTGCCCAAAGTCATCTCTTAGGAACATTTTACCAGCTTCCATCAGAGAATTTACACTCCATCTGGGAATAACAGCAGTTTAGTGATAGTTTTATTCATTGTAATGCAATACTTCAGCAAAGTACACTGGCTACTTGATCTAGCATGGTATTTCAAATGCTAATACTGCTTGATGAAGAGGGGGTGGAAAAGGAGGAAAACCTACAGAGTGCATGCTTAAGGTAGTTTATTAGCCCACCCATTTGTAGCACTTCAGGGGGAACATGCTGAGTGCAGCTTGGCGACTACAAGTGGAAGTTTGAATAGCTGAGGCAGATCCTGACTGTGTTGTTAAGTTGCTGTATTTGTGCTGACTGTGGCACTCTGCAGGTCTGCAGCAGCTGAATGTTTGGCTTTGCTATACAGTACTTTGAAAGGACTTTTCCATGAGTATTAAGCTTAAATATTTAATACAGTTTATTGTTTTCTACTTAAGAATATGTGAAGTGAGATCAGCGATTACCAAAAATATCAGATTATTTTTGTTGTGCTTCTCAGCTTATAATAGCAAGTCTTTTGAAGACTCTTTTGTGGGGGAAAAAAACCTAGTATTAGTTCTATAATTAGGGGACAAAGCATGTAATTCAAAAATTATGAACCACTGTAGAAATCAACTTCAGAGGATGGGGAAGGAGACTGAGAAATTAGAATAACCCTGGAAAATGACTGCTGGCATCAGCTGACTGCTCAAATGGGGGTTGAAGTCTTGTGGTGCAATAGTAACACAAGATTTCTGTTTCCTCTAAGTGCAGCCTTTCCGTTTTCCAGTCAAGAACTATTCTCTACAGATAGTGCTAATATTGAAATCCAACTACAAATGATTAGTATTACTTAATTTCTCTGAAGTGATAGCTTAAATTTACTTTTTATCTAGGTCTAATTATATGTTGTTTATTGTATACCTAACTTCCAAAGTCTGCAGGTTTTGGTGTGCTTCTGTTTATAAATTTTCTTTCCCCAGTATGACTTTGTAGGTTTATCTTCCAGACATGCATGGGTACTGGTTGGATGACTAGTTGTCATCCAAAACTGCTGTAGACCAGCAGATTACCAGGTGATGCCTCTGGAGATACTTAAAGAGGCACTAATATTCACCTCTTGTGTTTTGACACTAATACTGTGTCTTTGAGTTCTTGAGCCCTGAAAATTCCTACCAACGTTTTCCCCTCCTGATTTTAAATGTTTGTGAACTAAAGCTTGGTTCCTAAATGATCTTACCTGGCCTTTAAAAAAAAACCACAATTACAGGGTAAACCTAATTGATATAAGCTGGTGTTGATCAAAAGTTGTTGCATGCTATTGCTGGCCAAGTAATAGTTCCTCTTTTCCATTCTTTCTCTGTTTAAAAAAACTCACAACCCTACATTGCTTGGATATGAAATAGGTTTACTTTCCTCCATACTTATGTCATTGGTTACAAAGAAAAGTGGGGAATTTTAGACTTGGAAATATTGAGATATTGTTGAACAATTGTATCCACATGATTTTTTTTTTTAGAATGGAACTATACCAAGGAAAATAGACAAACTAGTCAACTGGAATATCACGCTCATTTAGTCTTAAGACTCTTGTCTGAAAACATGTGACTTCTTTACCCTTTCAGCTGGACATAGAGAACTGGGGATCTGTTCCAGTAATAATCAACTAAAGGTCCAACATGCAAAACTGGATTAGACTGAATCTTCTGGCTATAATTCCCATACCTTCTCTTATGTTCTGAAAATGTTGTTTTTTGTTCATTTTGCAGTGTTCAGTTTCAAAGCCTCCCCTTTGAAAGTGGATGGCTAAGCTTATGTGTTTGGTCATATGTCATAGTGATAAGTGCTACCATCTCAGAAATGGTTTTGGTTTGGTTACATTATTTCATCTGTGCATTTATTTGTTCTATGTTTGCCCAAAGTTGAACACCCCCACTGCTTTCTAAGATTTACCATTTGCAGCTAGCTTTTTAGACTTCCACATATTATATGGCTGCTGTAATAAGCTTTCCCTTCAAAGGTCTGTCTTTATTGAAGTTGTATGCTGACTGAAACCCAGTAAGATGTATATGGGTAAATCCTGAAAGTCATAGTGTAACAGACTTTGTTACTATCACTTAAACAAATGGCAGATGAACATCAGTTTTAGCTGCTGGATTTGCTTTCTGGGTTCATATGCTTGAATTTGCCTCTGAGTTTGTGTTACAGTGAATTTACAGTGTCAGTTCTTGCTTTCTCCAGAAATAATTAAACAGTGATTTAATACATGGTGGCTGTTGACTATTCCTTGATTCTGTAATGGCTTACAGCATTTTGCAGAGCCCGTTGTGTGTGTCTTAGAATACTCAGATTAGAAATTATCAAAAAGTACTAAAACTAGTATGAGAACCAGCCACTGTGGCCACGTTTTATAGTGCTGGGCAGTCTGACATCTATTTAACCCGGGAAGAGTATGAAGACCATTGCTACCCCAGTGAGCTGAGAGACATCCTGATAAACAGTTAAATGAACTAAAACTTACAAAAATAGACCCATTGCAGATGCAAACTCTCAAGAGACAGGGATGTTCCTTGCAGGTATCTTTGAACGTGCAAGTCTTATCTTCATCTTTTTTTATCAGTTGAAGCTCTATTGCAAGGATTCTTGAGGCCAAGTTGAAATGTTGGCTCACTGGTGACTGTCAGCTGACCAGTCTGCTCCCAGTTGGCATCCCAAAACAAATGTCAAAATTTTCGCTGTGAAGATGCAGTGTTCCCCTCACTGGGTCCCATCTTTAGGATGCCATAAGCCATGCTTGCATGCTGGAGTGGTTTATTTTTGTTTCAAGCTGTTTATTGTTGTTTAAGACTATGTAAAATATAGGTGGTCTGAATGTCTGTACTGCTGGTCTGCATTTTGTGCCCAAAGCACAAGTAGCAGTTCTGTTGTGTTTGGGGTGGCCAGGTGTGATGAGGAATAGAAAGGTTATGGAAAGGAAAAGGCATACCTTTACAGAGAGAAAGCTGTGCCTTGCTAAATAGTTTATTATAGCTGGAGAAAAGCTCTCAGGTGTGCAAGATTCCTCTAAGGGCCTGAAGAGTTACTCGCCTATTACTAGTATATATTAATAATATATGAACATTATTAAATATTGCCCGTTATGACATAGGCAAGTAATCTTTTGTAATCTATAAAAAAACCCTTAATCTTATAAAAAGTTCAGTTAGTGATTTGAACTTGTGGTTATTCTCATTATTACACTGTATCATTATTTTGTTCGTCATTATGCAAGTTATCCCTTAAAAAGCAGTTCTTCAGAACAAAACCAAACTAGAGTAGTACTTCTGGCTAAATACAGATAACATTGATAAGGACTCCTAAAAAGGCAGTTCTGTTATGTGACTTTCCTCTAACTTTGTGAAGTCTTGAGGGTTTTGTTATCATGAGATAAATTTGCATCACTTTGCAGATATTCAGATAACCACCACGATACACATTTTATACAATGTTAAAATATAGTATGTTGGAGGGGTTCTGGATATTTTAAAGAAGTTGTAAATACTTCAGGTAATTGAACATAGAATCTCCAAATGTGGTTCAGCTTGCTTTAAAACATAAAGATGAAGGTTTCCATTATAGGAAAAGTTGACCTCAACTTTATTTCCTTTTGCTTGAATCCAGTGCCATATGTGTGTTGTGGTTCTAGCCAAGCGTNTGCTTGCATGCTGGAGTGGTTTATTTTTGTTTCAAGCTGTTTATTGTTGTTTAAGACTATGTAAAATATAGGTAGTCTGAATGTCTGTACTGCTGGTCTGCATTTTGTGCCCGAAGCACAAGTAGCAGTTCTGTTGTGTTTGGGGTGGCCAGGTGTGATGAGGAATAGAAAGGTTATGGAAAGGAAAAGGCATACCTTTACAGAGAGAAAGCTGTGCCTTGCTAAATAGTTTAGTATAGCTGGTCAGTGGTGACCAGCGATAGGACAAGGGGTAATGGGTACAAATTGGAGCATAGGAGGTTCAAATTGAATATTCGAAAAAATTTTTTTACTGTAAGGGTGACAGAGCCCTGGAACAGGCTGCCCAGGGGGGTTGTGGAGTCTCCTTCACTGGAGACATTCAAAACCCGCCTGGACACGTTCCTGTGCGATGTGCTCTAGGTGGCCCTGCTCTGGCAGAGGGGGGTTGGACTAGATGATCTTTCGAGGTCCCTTCCAACCCCTAGGATTCTATGATTCTATGATTCTATGATTATAGCTGGAGAAAAGCTCTCAGGTGTGCAAGATTCCTCTAATGGCCTGAAGGGTTACTCGCCTATTACTAGTATATATTAATAATATATGAACATTATTAAATATTGCCCGTTATGACATAGGCAAGTAATCTTTTGTAATCTATAAAAAAACCCTTAATCTTATAAAAAGTTCAGTTAGTGGTTTGAACTTGTGGTTATTCTCATTATTACACTGTATCATTATTTTGTTTGTCATTATGCAAGTTATCCCTTAAAAAGCAGTTCTTCAGAACAAAACCAAACTAGAGTAGTACTTCTGGCTAAATACAGATAACATTGATAAGGACTCCTAAAAAGGCAGTTCTGTTATGTGACTTTCCTCTAACTTTGTGAAGTCTTGAGGGTTTTGTTATCATGAGATAAATTTGCATCACTTTGCAGATATTCAGATAACCACCACGATACACATTTTATACAATGTTAAAATATAGTATGTTGGAGGGGTTCTGGATATTTTAAAGAAGTTGTAAATACTTCAGGTAATTGAACATAGAATCTCCAAATGTGGTTCAACTTGCTTTAAAACATAAAGATGAAGGTTTCCATTATAGGAAAAGTTGACCTCAACTTTATTTCCTTTTGCTTGAATCCAGTGCCATATGTGTGTTGTGGTTCTAGCCAAGCGTTTCACCATACCAAAGTGCTATAAAAAGGAACTTCTATCTGCTAGGGTTATTAGATCTTTATCAGAGACGTTAATGCAAACATGGTCTTGAAATTCTCTGTCAAATACTTCTCATAACAAGCTGAAGATTCTGTAATGTCTCTCTTTAAAGAGTGCTCTGAAAGTTAAGTATAATGATGAGCTGCTTATTCCAAACTTGGGCTTTTAGCTACTACGTTTAGGGCCAAGAGGTTAGGTAGTGGTGACACTCATAGAAGAGCAAGTGTGTTTTAATAAGCCCCAATTACTAGTATGTTTCTGCATACAGAAGTGAGCCTGCCTGACAAATCTAGAAATAATTGTTTTATGAGATTGCACATCTTTTTGTCCCATAAAAATCTTCAACTATTTGGAAGTGACTGCTGAACTGTAATGAAGTTTGCTGCTCTAATTGCTTGCAGCTTTGTGTTCGTCTTACTGTCGTGTTTGCAACAAGAAGTACTTCAAGTAATGCAGTCAAATGCACCTAAAAGAAGAGGGACTTGTATTTAAGAAAAGCAAGGGTGGATTTTAGCTTTGACATGATATTTGTGAGATTAATCATAGAACGGTTAGATCTTTAAGATAACCATCTAGATGATCATTAAGATCATCTAGCCCCACCCCGCTGCATGGGCAGTGACACCTTTCACTAGACCAGGTTGCTCCAAGTCTCATCCAACCAGGCTTGAACACTTCCAGAGAGGGGGGCTTCCACAGCATCTCTGGGCAACCTGTGCCAGTGTCTCACTGCCCTCGTAATGAAGAATTTCTTCCTAACACCTAATCTAAATCTTCCCTCTTCCAGTTTAAAGCCATTATCCTTTGTCCTCTCACTACACACCCTTGTAAAAAGTTCTTCCCCAGCTTTATTATAGGCCCCCTTTAGGTGCTGGAAGGCTGCTATAAGGTCATCCTGGAGCCTCCTCCAGGCTGAACATCTCCAACCATCTCACCCTGTCTTCATATAAGATGTATGAACATGCTGCTCGTCTAGTGGAAATGACTGAGCATCACACTAAGCAGATGGCTGCAGAACTTATCAGCCCTAGCAGCTAGATGACAGGATCAGGATAAGAAAATAATACTACTGTGGGACACAGAAATGAATATTGTGTTTGTATTCTGTGTTATGGCTTTGATCTCAATTGCATTAGATCTTTCTTTTGTGTGCAAGTCTATTAAGCGGAAGAAGGGGCATGATGTGTAGCAGGCTGAAAGGAATGTCAAGTTTTTCACAGTGTAGCAAGTAAAAAATAAGGGGAAGCTCATATATTTCCACCTCTCAAGATTCTCTGAAGAAGCCTCCTGGTCTGAGAAGGAAGAATTGATGTAGGAAGCCCTATTATGGAAAGTTCTGTAGTATATAAGGAGTCAGCTGATGGAAGTTTATTTTTCACATGAAAAATGAAGCTTAACAGGAATATTTTAGTTGATAAAACTAGGATCTTTATCAATTCTAGATGCAGCATGACAACTGTGTTTGAAGTCAGGAGGGTGGTAATCTACCAAGCACTTCAAATCCTCAGTGGGTCAAAGCAGTTATGCAGTAGGTGCCTTGCTAGCCATTCTGTCTAGTTTTATCACTGCTGCTGGCTTCTCAGTCATGTTCAAACAAGACTTTTTTCTAGTCCTGTTCTGGGCTAACTGAAGGAATCTCCACAGCTTCTGAATAAAAGCTTCAGTGCTTGAATAACCGTTTGTGGTGGTGATGCTTGTTGGACAGACTTCACATCTCACCTTTGTTGTAGAACTATATGCTGTATATGTATATTAAGTATAAATAAAATTTTTTGTATGTTTAGCTTGTGTGCATGATATTGCTTGAAGTATTGGGCTTTTATGTATTGGCATACCCACAGGTAAGTTCCTGTTTGTTTTGAAGAAGGCTTCTGATGGGCTTTGCAATTTGTCATGTTTCATAGTGTCCCTTTGTAGCCATTGTCACTCCTGAAGGCATCAGACTTCATGATGAGTGTGCAGTGCTGGCAGTGGCAGCATGATTCTATTTCCTGTATTTTTTTCTTGAATACACCTTTATTTACCTGTACATGTGCTGAGTAGCAAGGTTTGTGTGAGAGGAAGGGGCTTTATAACACCCAAGAAGAAGTGTGAGAGATGAATTGTCTTGTATGATTGCAGATGGGTCCATCTGCATCCATGCATCACTTGTGCAGATTTCTGACCTATCAAGAGCAGAGGTGGCCTCAAAGTGCCCTGTGGCAGCTGAAATTGTATGAATGAGTAAATGGGAAAATGTTGGTATTGTTGAATGTAAGAAACAATGATATTACTAACTAGGTTTATGACAACGTTGGTACAGTTATCTTCCTGGTGTTTGTGTGAAGAGAAGACTAAGACATATCATTGTGTTGAGCACAATGTTGTGTTGATTCTTGAATGGTTTCCTTAGAGATAATACAAGATAATGCAGATAATACAAGAATTCCCGTTAAACTTAGGTGAGAACATGTTTTACTGTGAGAGTGATGGCACATGGGAATGGATTGCCCAGAGAGTTGTGGAGTCTTCATCCTTGGAGGTAATCAAAACCCAGTTGGACATGGCCCTGAGCTCTTCTTTGAGCAGGGTGTTGGAACTGGATGATCTCCAGAGGTACCTTCAAATCTCAGCATTTCTTTCCAGTGACTGAAAAATCTGGTGTGATTTTTCCCTACTGTTTTATAAGGAAATTACAACCTTGTAGACTATTAAAGAGCATAGTCTATGGCTTTCCTTCCACATGGCCTGTGCAAGAGTGCTGAGTGTGCCATTCCTTCAGGGACAACATCCCAGATTCTAGATGCAGAAATGCCACTAAACTTCTGTGTTTGTCTAGTAACTTAGGCACTGCATTTTTTTTTTTTTATGCTTCCTCTTAAAAATGACCATGTTGCAAGGGGAAGTATAAACTGTCCAAGTTACAGGAAACCTATGGCAGTGATTATTCTATTACTTATGAGGAGGCCCTGGCAACACTTCCTCAATGCAGCTGAAGAGTAGGACTTCTGTACTCTACCAAAGACACTGTACCAAAGTCTGCTCCATTAATACAGTAAATGTTGGTGGGTTTGATTTCAAAGCAAGACTCTAATGTGATGTTAAGCTAACTGTCCAGCATGGCTTGTGATCTTCAGTGTCCTGTAATGTCTAGGGTTTTGTGAAAAAGAGGAGGCAGGATCTTCTTTGGAAACCTTTATTTAGCTACGCTTTACTGGGTATGCCTTAAACTTTCCTGTATATTGAATGTAAGGGTTTATATTCTGACTCCATTTTTCTGCTGTAGGAAGTCAAAATACATTAGTCTGCTTCAGCTGTACTAAAACCCGTAGCCTTAGTTCCAAGTTAGTCCATCAGAATGAGTCCTAGCACTGATGACTTACTGATGTAATGCTGCTGGTTCTGAATTTCTGGGTTTGTGCTATTTGCTACAGTTTTGGTTTGTGTATTTTAAGTTTTTGTCCCAGTGTGGTGTGTTGCTACTACTAGAACTTGAAAAGGCAGTCTTGACAAGTTGTGAAGACTGCAGGAAGCTCCTCAGCTCATGCAGCTTCTTGGGGGAGAGCCCACATTGTCTGCTCTGCAGGACGTGGAGGACAATGTCAGTGCCTGTCCATCCTCAGCTACAGATTCTAGCAGCTGTCACTCAAGGTGGCATGTCAGCCTGCTTTGCTAAGGTGTTGGATGTTGCATCAATGCTTCTGCTAACTAGGGGAAGGGTTCCTGAGATTAGCAGCAGTAAGCCCCACAAGACTCTCTATTTGGGCAAGATTCTTCTAGAGACTCAAGCCATCAGTATTGCAGCGTCTTCAGCAGCCTCCCTGTGCAGTAGGTTGTTAAACAGCTGGTGTGTTAAGGTCTCCCATAACACAGTAGACACCGACATGGATATGTGATGGGGGGAGGTCTTGTAGGTAAATGGACTCGCAGAAAGCATGCATGTCTCTTTTAAGGATTTTTATGTCCCACTTGGGACACTGGGATTGTTTGCTTTGCAGGAGGGCCTTAATGCAGGAGCCGAATGCTTCTTTCAGTGTCTCATGCCGGGTGCTGTGCAGCAGGGAGGGCACAGATGGGAGTTCATCTGGGCTCTAGGCAGCTTGGTTTGCTATTGCGGCAATCCTCGGAGCTGGTGGGAGAGGGAGACTGATGACTCATCAAGTCAGGTGGTTATGCCTCTGCTGTGTGTCGGAAATTTCTTTCCCCTCTGCAGCAGGCTTTCTCATCCTTCTGTGTAGGGGCACTAGAAGGACAAGTATTTTGTGAGTGGTGTTGGTTAACGGCTGATTTCTGTCTTTTTTTCATTGGGCCTGTGGATTTTTGATACTCTCTGCTAAACAAGGTAAGAATCCGTGTTTATATGATAAAATAGACATGGATTTTCTTCCTTGCTGTTAGAAGGATCCTTCTAAAAATCTCATTGGAGACTTCATTATGAAGAGATCTTTGTGGTAAGGCAGTCAGTTCATCGTCTGAATTCTGGGACTGATTAAATCTTTGAAGCAAAACCAAGGAACTGTAATAGAAAACAGGTTTCTTTGGCATTGAGAGCAGGATAGTTAAATTTTGGGGGTTACTCTGTAGTCACATTGCTGTGCTGGGGAGAAACCAAGATAGAAAGCTCAGGTCATTGGTCCTTTCTTGTTTAATTGTGACTATAAAATTACTTCAATAAGTCACATTTTAGTCAGAGATGGCTCTGCAGCAAGTAATGTTTTGATTTCTAGCACTGTTAAACAGAATATGACTATGCTAGACCTTAAAAGCATGTTTAAAATACATCGTTGAACTCTGTAAGTTGAAAAGGTGTGAGAATAATTCCTTTCTGTGCTCAGAAAGGAATTAAAATTAAGCTAATTACCTGTGAAAGTGTGCTAGTGGGCTTTGGAGGAGTGGATTGCATGTAGTGCCTTGGAGTGAGGCCTGTGAAAGGCTGTAGAAACTTGGTAGATTTCTAAAATGCTTCAGTATCATGGCTTCTGGGGTAAGTATACACTGTGAACACATGATATGTTTAGCAATGTGTGTAGGTAAAGAAATATTTCTGAAGGATTTTTTTACCTAAATATAAATTTGTAATGCTAATTCTCAAGCACAAGACAACTATGCAGGTACAAATAACAGGATTTCTTTTTACAAGTGGTGGCCAGCTGCCCTGCAGGTTTTGAATAGGAAGAAAAGTTAAACTGGCTTGTGTTTTTCCTGCTTTTCCTTGCTGTCATGAATTCACTTTTTCATATAGGACCCTGTACTGTATAATTGCCAAACAGTGTCATGAATTTAGTTACGAAAATTTGGGTTAGCTCTTTCTTTGTTGTGTTCTTTAGAAGATTTTGACAGTAGGACTCCAGAGCTTATTCTGTATCGTGGTGATTTTGTAAGACTGTTTGGGGTAATTTTGTAAGACTGGCTGTTTTTTCAGTATGAAAAGTAATTGTGCTTGAGTTTTTGTTTTAAATTGTGAAAAGCAAAATTGCTAAAAGCAATTGTTAAATTATTAAAAGCAAAAAAGATGAGATAGTTACGTTAATCTCATCAGAACCAGCTCTTACCAGCTGCTCAGGAACTGAAGATTGCTTTGCAAGGACCTCCCCTCTGCCATTTGTCAGAGGAGATTTAAAAATATGGAAAATTTTCTTCTGGGCCTAAATAACAGGCAGGTTAAAGGGTAAACTGTTATTATTATTATGGAGAGTAGAGAGACCTAACTGAGCCTCTGATCTTGAGAGCAGTTAACACTTCCACTCCAGGCTGGTGCTGACTCAGTCAGGTTCAGCTGCTGGGGAGGCTGTTGTGAAGTGAGTCAATGGTGGCCATGTTACACAAGCCACTCCAGAGAGACATGGAGCCTAGGAGAGGCTGTTCCCTCAGGATGCATAGGAGTTTGAAATCATTTGAGGTCATTTTCTTACAGAGGAGAGCCACTGGTTTAAGATATTTGGATTGGTAAAGAGGGTGAGGGGCAGAGGATTTGTCGCATGGTACTAAAAAGCTGGAAAACAGGCATAAGATTTTAGGAATTGCAGATGTCACTTACCTGCTGCTCCTGAAGAAGAGACAGAAAAGCATGCTTTCATGATGGTAGAAGGTGTGGCAGTGCAGCTGTCTTCCTCATTGTACATAGGACAGGTTTGCAAGCCTGAGTATGCTTCTGTGTTTGCTGCCTTGCAGAAGATGCTGGGTTAGGTTAAGCTTCTCACAAGGACTGGATCACCAGATTCCTCACAGGGTTCACATCACCAAAGCATGGGCTTTAGCTGGGTAGGCCCTGTTCATGTGTAGACAGCACTGTATGCTAGGATTGCCACAGCACACCTTTCACCAGTCTTGTAATTGTGTCAACACAGTAGAAATGGGTAGAGACTTGCTTAACACTTCTCTAACACTGGTCTGTTTCCAAGGTAACGCAAAGCATGTTCAGGCCTGACAAAGCAAAATCATTAAATACTTTTATCAGCACCAGAAGCAGGACAGCCCAACTGTCAATTACAGGACAGATGTGGATCAAGGAGGTCTGTTTCTAAGACAACGTTTTGTGACAGTTTAGGTTCTCTAAGCAGTTACTGACAAACAATGTCATATTTTCATTGAGACAATAAACAATAATTTTCCTCCTCTGAACACTGATCCAGCAGCTTGAGAAAGCAAAAATAGATTTTTCACAATTAATACTAGTAGTATGGCTTTCTAAATACCGGTGGCAGTAAAGTAGCCCCAGAACATTACTTGCTTATGGAAAAGTCCAGATTTTGAAAGAGGCTGGATGACACATTGAAGAGAGAAGAGATTCTCCATTGTTTAAATATCCCATTATTTGGCTTTAAAATAGTTGAGCACTATTGGGCTTGAAAATAGCTGAGGGTGTTAAAAGCATTTTTGGAGTGGAACTGTTTCACTCAGAGTTGTTCTGTGTAGCAGATTATAGAGTGATGTTCCACCCTGGTTTAATGTGACAGGGGCTGTTAGTTCTTTTGTTTATTCAAATGAGTTACTTTTTAACTTTTTATGGGTTTAAAATCAGTGTGGTTAAGGTGCTTCAGGCTGTATGAGTTCAGAATTCCCTGTAACTGGAAACAAGGAAAGAGCACAGGGAAGGAAAAGGAGAATTTTTACATGTGTGTTTTCTTTGCAGCTGACTTTCCTTATTTGCCTCCTGTACAGCTGAACAGGCAAAATGGACTTCTCCAAGCTACCTAAAATCCGTGATGAGGACAGAGAGGCTTTTGTTGGCTATGTCCATGGTGTCTCAGGACCAGGTAGGTATTAATTTATAAAGGAAGTCATAGGTTTTGTTTAACCTAGTGTCTTGTGAATCTTGTTCACTTGGAAGTGGAGGAGTATTGTAGAGCTCTGCATGGGACTTTTTCTCCTTTTTTGGAGAGGAGGGAGTTTAGAAAGATCACTGACTTAGTCTGATAAAATAATGAGAACGATACTAACAAGATGTTACTGATAATTAATCTTAATTAAAGATATATTGAGCAGAATCTGGCTGATGAATGATAAAAATTAAAATAACAGGTAGTAAACTTCCTCAATGAGTTAAATCCACTTGATCATAAATCTGCAGGCCCAATGTATTAAGCCTACCTCTAAAAAGGTATGAGATGCATAGTCTGTTCACAATGCAGTTTGTTCTCTGCAATACTCAGTCCCCTACCAGTGAAAAGCTGTTCTGTGTGACTGCACCACGGGCTGAAGGAGCTCAGTGAGGAGCTGAAAGGGTCAGGGAAGGTGGCAGCAGAGTGTGGTGGTAGTGTCAGGTGGGCGGGGAGAAAGAGGTCTCTCTCTCCCTCTTGGTCAGATTAAATGGTTTCTGTAAGCTCTGATGGATGAAGCTTTTGAATACTCCACAACTGTACTGGCTTTTCTGCTCCCTCTTGCATTCTTCTCAAGAGCTGAAGGAAGGAATGGGAATGTGAGAACAGAAGAATCACGTGTATTTTTGTTAATGCAGCTTATTTGATGAATAAGAAGCTCCTTTGGCTCATGTCTACCTAAATAAATGCTTATTTTTTAACTGCCCATCCTTAGCTGCAGAAGTGATACTTAAAAACAATTTTAAATTTGTTAGATTCCTTTCCTAAGAAATGTAAAATGTATTTTTGTGTGTGTAAATGCGTGAAACTTCTGTGCAAGATTGATGTTGTAAGGTAAGACTTGATACATCTTATCCTAAAAGCAGCTAAGCCCCTTGTTTGATCTGCTGAAATTTAACTTGAAACAGTAGGAGGTTTCAGGCCCTAAGTATGCTGTCAAGCAGTCTTCCATCTACTGAAGGTTAAGTGCCCTAAGGTGTACGTCAGTTTTCTACAAAATAAAACATCAAAATAATGTTTCCTTGAAAGTTTTGTAGGCATCTGCTGCTCTACACCTTGTATATATTGCCTGTAGCAGGCACCTTGGCTTGATCTATACATGGAAGTAGTTTATGTTAGCATCCAGGTGCTGCCAAGGTAAGCAGAAGTTTGAGTGTCTTGAAAATGCTGGTCCCCAACCACAGGTTTATGTAGCTACCAGGTATCAGGTGAACTTTTGCCATTTTTCTGTATGTTTTTAATTTGGTGAGATGGGAATGCAGCTCAGCTAACTGAGAGGGAGAAGTGCCTATGGAACATGTTTGTCAAAGTTCACTGCATCTCTAAACCCCTAAATATTCACCATTTGTCTAAGTAGATAAGAGATATTAAGGAGTGAGTGGTTTGTGAACTACTACATTCTGATAGTGTCCTCTTATTGAATACAAAGGAACTGTGTGAAAAGTATAGGGAAAATTTCCCTTTTGGCTTTTCAACTAGAAATGTCAGCGTTTGTGGCAGCCAAGTTCACCCTTTTGTGAAATCAAGCATGCACTTCTGGTTTGAGCAAATACCAGGCTTATGCTGTGCAGTTCTTACTAACTTCTGATGAGTAAACTTCTGGAGCTACAGGAAAAATACTCACCTGTGCCTGTGTCTTCTACAGTGGTCACAGCATGCAACATGGCGGGTGCTGCTATGTACGAGCTGGTTCGAGTAGGCCACAGTGAGCTGGTGGGGGAGATTATTCGACTGGAAGGTGACTTGGCAACTGTCCAGGTGTACGAAGAAACATGTATCCTTTTTGCTCATCCTTCTGGGCCTACCAGACTGCCCAGTCCAGAACATGGTGGTGATTAGGGTCAAGAAGATGAACGAAGCTTACTGGGTCTGGGCCTTGATACTTCTGATGCCAGCAGGCAGCAACATCTATTTTGCACATCTTCTGTAAATTCTGACAGTTTTGAGGTAAATTTTACCTTGCTTGGCTGTGGGCTGAGAACTTTTTTTGTTTTAATGTGGAAATTAAATAATGGGTATCTTAGCATTTAAGTTCATGCTAATTTCAATATTACAACTGTTCATTAAGGAAGTTGTTTGACAAATGTCACCATAAATATTGAAACTACCAAGCAGTATTTCTTGCATTTTGTTTATTTGCTTTAGAAAACTAGGTTATATAACACTTAAATAGGAAATGTGGGTGTAAAGGATGCAGCCTTATGGGCAGAGTATTTTGCCAGACAAAATACATTCTTGCCTCTGCAATGTGCTTACAGAATCTTGGTCCTGCTAGGATGAAGCATATATTCTGAAACCTAGTTAATTTAAAATGTATTTTTTATTACACATATAGAAGAGAATGTTAAAAAGGAAATCATGAAACTTGAAGGCAGACCTTTTTTTTTTTTTCTTCACACTGTTTTAAATTTAATAGTTATCTCGGTGTGTCTGTAGAGGCTAGGAAAAAGCCTGTGTTGGCTTCCAAAGCTATATTCAAAGGACCTGGGTGGTAGGCTGTTGATAACTCCAGTTATACCTAATAATTTGTCATGTAAGATGGCATCATCACTGTAAAATCTAGTAGCCTTCCATCAGTACATGGAAAAAGTTTAAATATGTTCTACATTTAGGTTTCTAATGAGAGGGCTATGTCATAAGACTTTCTGAAGTCAACTTGAGTTTAACCTCTTGATTGGTGAATAGGGTCTGAGGGGTTTCTTTTGTATTCTAGCAGGCCCTTTTGCCAAACTTTGCAGATAAGTTCATTGTTCATCTTTGGAGTCGAGATACTGCATAGGCTGGAAAACTTGGTATCAGATAGGTGGGAAATTATGCTGGCCTTGGGTAAACTGCCTGGAAAAACAGACTCTCATCAAAAAGGTAGTGCAAGGCTTAAGGTCAAAACATTTATGTTCTGTAACAAATTCTGATGCAAAAAAATTATGTGTTTCCTAACATTGTCTGACTTTAACAATCAAACCTGTTTTCTAGATTTCAGGATTTAAGAGATTTAAGAAATGCCTGACTTTCTGTCATCCTGCTGCTTGGCAAGGATGCTGCAGTAAGCTCATCCGTGCATATGACTTGAACTAATGATCATAAAGTAGAATATTTACCCCTCCTTTGCCTCTCTGGAGGATAAGCAACTTTGTTGCTTTAGCAATTTCAGCTTCAGTTCAGTGTAAAGTCTGTGTGTTTCTCAAATGATGATGCATAATTTAGTAATAAAAATATTATCTTAAAGTCGTGTGGTTTAAGAGCACGATGCTGTGAATGTGATGCCTTCTGCCCTGTTTCTTTCCCATTCTCTGGATGAAATTTTCCTCAGCAAATCTTTAGCTGGTGTCTCTGTAGGAGATCCTGTACTCCGTACTGGCAAACCCTTGTCAGTGGAACTAGGGCCTGGCATCATGGGAGCTATCTTTGATGGTATCCAGAGGCCTCTCTCAGACATCAGCACTCTGACCAAAAGTATCTATATCCCTAGAGGAGTCAATGTGTCAGCTTTGAGCCGAGACGTCAAATGGGACTTTGCACCTTCCAAAACTCTGCGGGTGGGTTCTGACAAGACTGTCTTCCCCTGACCCCCTACCCCTGGAACTTAGGACCAGAGCAGAGTGTCAAGGCTGTGGCTGTTGGGAGCTACTGTTAATGCTCTATTGAGTTTGTGAAGGGGTTACTATGAGTTGGTAGCAATGTATGAATGAGGACTGGACGGGGATCACTGAAACTTACTCAGTGCATCTTAATGTCTGTTTTTGCTACATATGAGAAAGTTGTGAAGTTTTAATGTATTTACAAAACCCTAAAGAAGTTCACGGAGTTGGGCTAAGCATGAGAAGATGATGTTACTTAAGCAAAAAGAATAACTGCAGAACACATTTCCTGGATGGTGAAAATAGCCTCAGAGCTGGAAAGTGTCATGGCTTTAGCCCTTGGTTATCTTCTTTTTTCCAGCTTCACAGGTTAACGTGTGTTTTCCTTTCTCTGCTCAACACACTAAACTGATAGGTATAAAAGAAACAAAGAAAATTCCTTGCATCAGACAGTAATTGCTACTGTCTCAGCCTTGAATGGCTTCTGAACCCAGATAATGTTGCTAGCAGTGTGCAGTTAGTGAAATGAGTTATGTAAATGGGGTACTGTGTTGTAGCAATGCATTTATAAAGGGAGTAATCACAGTGCCAGACTTAATAGCTATAGTTATTTTATACAGTTCTTTGTCAAGGTTCTTTTATAACACTGGAGTTCTCACTTGTGACTAATAGATCTGTTCTGATTTTAGGTTGGCAGCCACATCACTGGTGGAGATATTTATGGTGTGGTGAACGAAAACTCTCTTATCAAACACAAAATCATGCTGCCCCCACGGAACAGGGGTACAGTTACATACATTGCTCCACCAGGAAACTATGATACTTCAGTAAGTCTCATGAACAGCAGCTGCAGGTGTACTCTGTCTCTCTTTCATAAAGCTGATGTACTCTTTGTTCTGCATGATGCCAACTAGAAAGTGTTTCATGCAACAAAAGGTATTGGAATTAATGATTGCTGCTACCCTGCCTCCAGGGGTTGAATGATTACCTTGTGCAGTTACTTGCTATGCATACAACTTCCCAATGGCACTTGAGTATCCTGTGTTTGCTGACCTTTATGGGCTCTATTGTGACTGTGTAAAATTCAGTTGCTCCTTAAAAGCATATTTTTTGCCAAAGCTCCATCTTGCACTTTTTTTTCCCCCAGTAGCATTGTAAATATGGGAAAGAGCCTTCCCATAGGCCATCCCACCCTTCAGGGGGGACAACAGCATGGTGAGGCTTCAAGAACTCTGTGGTAGTAGCAAAGACCTAGCTGTGCAGAGTAGTTGAGAGGAGAATTTGCCTGCTGGTCCTGTGTGCAGCTGTTTGCTTACTTCAGGTGTCTGGTGTTGTCTGTTAGGATGTTGTCTTAGAGCTGGAGTTTGAAGGTGTGAAGGAAAAGTTCACCATGGTCCAGGTCTGGCCTGTACGTCAAGTCCGTCCTGTGACTGAGAAGTTACCAGCCAATCATCCTTTATTAACTGGCCAGCGAGTCCTGGATGCCCTCTTCCCGTAAGTACTAGTTTTTATTTTCTAGTAAGAAGTCTTTCTTTTGAGGAAATAAACAGAGGAAGGTGGTGTTACTGGTTTGGTTTGCTTTGGGTTTTTAGAGGCAAACGGACCTCAGGCTTTCATTACACATTGCAGCACAAGCTCAAAAAATATTTCGCTGAATTCCTCAGATTTTTCTATCTGAGAGGAAAACCTGCTAGTGGAAAAAGGAAGAGACATTTAACAAGATAGTTCTAGTGCATTAATCTAGAAAAGAACAGGCAAGCATAAACTTAATATAATCATACCAAATCTACACAAAGGCTGGAACTTTTCAGGCTTGGTATCCCTGGACACAAGTAGAATCTTTTTCCATGATTTTAAGTTGCATAGGTACCAATGATTTTTTAGGGTCACAACTTAAGAAAACTGTTGCATTTAGCTGCTGAAATGAGCATTTTCAATTGCAGTTAACTTCCAAGGCACTAAATCCAGTAATTTTGGCCCTACAATTAAGCACAGCTAAGTGCAGTTGTTCTTTTCTTAGCATTTGCATTCCACTGGTGCTTCCAGCTGTGAGGACTGCTATGTTTCAAGCTTGAAAGTCGAGCTGTTGTACCATCATAAGTCATGTACTTGAAGGGCAGAATAAGAGCAGGATGCCTCATTCCCTCAGTCTTTCTTTCAGTTTAGGGAAAGACCTCTGTACTTCTCACCCAAAACACTAAATACGAATCCTGTCACTCTGCTTTTAATTAGGGAGTTTTATTGGAAAACATTCTAAGATGAGGGAGGGCTGGTTCTGAGTTCCTTGCAAATCAAGAGTTCTTTTTCTTTACTCAGGTGTGTACAAGGGGGCACAACAGCGATTCCTGGGGCATTCGGCTGTGGGAAGACTGTGATATCACAGTCTCTCTCCAAATACTCCAACAGTGATGTCATCATTTATGTAGGCTGTGGAGAACGAGGAAATGAAATGTCTGAAGTCCTGAGAGATTTCCCTGAGGTTAGTATGGAGAATTCATGGAGAGTAAACCTTCTTGGAAAGACTTGTTATTGTACTGGGGATACTGTATTGGTAGATAAACTTGAAGTGATCTTATCTCCTTGCTGTAGCTTCTGGCTGTAGGTGCAGAAATCCCTTTTCACTCATTCAAGAATAATTTTAGTGGCACCTCAGTAAACATCTGGGCTAGTTTTTGGGTTTACCTTCCAGCTTGTTTAAAATAAAGCCAAAATGAATGATAGGCTGTAATTTATCACAGTTATAAGCACCTGGCCTTGCCCTGGTAATGTCTCTGACTTTTCTAACTTAACCAGGTATGGCAAATGCAGCAGCTGTATACAGAAGGTGTAGTGTGGTGGTACAAAGTTACCAGACACTAGTTAGACATGTTAGGCTTTAGAATACCTTCTAAAGGAAGTAGAAAATACCTGAAAAAAAAAACCCACAAAAAAACCCCCAGTGAAGTTTACCAGTCATTCTACCTGCTGTTGTGTGTTAGTGAATTAGTTGTGGCACAGGCTTTTTTAAAATATGGGAAGAAGCTAAATAGTCTAAGCTGTTGGGTTGAAGCTCCCCTGTCAGAAATAAAGGGTAAAAGGTGTGGGTGTGTTTGATTGGTAACAAGATGAAAATGTTAGGCTAAAGTGGTCAGGTCATGAAAAATGTAAGTCCCAAGATATTCATAAGTAGAATTCTACACAAATGTCAGGATATGCATTCTGTTGTTCAGCTGTTCGTGAGGCTTCTCGTGGTTTATTTATGTGGTTTTATGCCCAGTTGTCAAAGATAAACCTGTATCAGTGTAAGTCAGAGAAAAAAAGCTATATGATTCCTACTGAACTCATGACAGGAAATTAAGATATTTAGCTCTTCTAATGTAGCTTAGAGGATGGTATACTTCCTGATGCAGTGGATTTGTCATCAATAATTGAAATGGGATCAACAGGGATACATTAAAAAACAAAACAACACAAAACCAAAAAAAACTTGACACTGTCACTTTTCCCCCTCCTTTTCTTGCATTTTAGTTAACAATGGAAGTTGATGGCAAGGTAGAAAGCATCATGAAGAGAACAGCTCTTGTAGCGAATACTTCCAACATGCCCGTGGCTGCCAGAGAAGCCTCTATCTATACTGGTAAGATTTACAGGAGGCTGAAAAAAGTTGTATGTGTAGAGCAGGACACCACACTTCAGTATGTTCAGTTTCTGAGACTTTGGTACCAAGAAACCTGTTTAGTTTCAGCTGTCAACCCTTTCAGGCCTTGCCTGTTCAAAGTTCTACTTTAATTAAATCTGGCTTGCTTGTATATAACTGTCATTTCCTAATATTGAGTAAATTTTACTTATGAGGTGAACTTAACTGAACCAGGTCTCATCTAGTTTTTCTCTGTGTGTTAATTATATAAACTTCTGTGAGTAGCTTTTTACTGACAAGCACAGCAATTTAATGAGACAGAATAGTACTCTCTGAGTTGGCAGGTTAGTTATCTTTCTATTGCAGTGTCTTAGAGATTTTTTTTTTTAAGGTCTTTTTTGTAAGAACAGGCTTTGTTCATGGTTTCAGTAAGACAAAGAGTAGCATCAGTGGCATTGCTGTGTGTCTTCAAAGAAATACACAAGAACGTGAGATGAGCTAGAGTGGTTCATAAGCAAAAATGGGGAGAGTGAGAAGAAATAAAAAAAAAAAGACAGCAAAGACATGATAGAGTGGGAAGAAAGAATAACTTTCAGCGACTGTTCCCTTCAAAATGTAAATTTAAATAATTTTTGCTTATTTGCATCTTAGGGACAACACAGAAGCATAGAATTCCAATCTGATCTGTATCCCACCGTTGTCTTTGTTCTAGGAATCACCCTGTCTGAATATTTCCGGGATATGGGCTACCATGTCAGTATGATGGCAGACTCCACTTCCCGATGGGCTGAGGCCCTCCGAGAAATTTCAGGGCGATTGGCTGAAATGCCAGCTGGTGAGCAGTCTTTCCTCAGCCTAGTCTTGTAAACTCATCCTTTCAACTCCGAGCCTTTGACTCAGTTTCTGTGTGTACCTGGTGTTTGCAGACAGTGGTTACCCAGCCTACCTTGGTGCCCGTCTGGCCTCTTTCTATGAGCGAGCTGGCAGAGTGAAATGTCTGGGAAATCCTGAGAGGGAAGGCAGCGTCAGCATTGTTGGAGCGTGAGTGTTACCTCGCTTTGCTTTGTGATGGCTGCAGTTCTTCCTCTCTGCTTTTCTATGTCAAAGTACCTATTTTTCGGACTAAAAAGGTCGTCTTGCTCTGTGCAGCTGCAGAGCTACAAATATGTGAATGAGTAGGTAGATATTTAGTCTCTGTTCGCCTTCAACTGCTGCTAAGTTGTGCATGGGGGCAGAAAGAATGAATGTGGACAGGTAGTTCTGTGAGGTGTGGAATCGTAGTCACTTGCAGCAACTGGAGCAAATGGCTCAAGGAACATTGTCATTAGAGCTGTCACTGAACAGTGTGTCAAGCCATGCTCAGAGCAGGAAAGAAGGGGCAGTGCGTGCCCCACTTCAGGGCATAACAAGTAATGGTTTTACTGCTTATGTAGAGTAGAATTACAAGGAGCAGCATATCTCAAGCTGTGACAGGCTGTCAAAAGCATGTGATTTGCAGACATGTATTGATTTGTATGTCATAGCATAGGTGAAGTCAATTCCATCCTGACACGTTTCCAAGAGAACCTCCAGCATCTGTGAGAACACCTGAAGTCTGTTCTTTGCTAGGCTTAGTTCTGCTGTCCACAGCATATGTATACAAATGCACTGTGCTTTTGGGGTTGGAAGATTTTTTGTTTTTTAAAATCTCTGGGATGACATATAAGGGTGTCAAGGCCAAATTAATTTGAAGTGGTATCATATAGGTGAATATCTCAAATAACTTCCAATTCAAATTACTATTTTCTGTAAATAACAGTTACTCTCTGTTTCATGGTGTCCTGTCAGCACACTGGCTGGTAGCACATCTCTTCCAGTTGTGATAGGTTTGTGATAGGTGATAGGTTTGATAGTCCAAACTGAAGTTAATATACCTGGAGCTAAGTTGACTGAAATCATACCCTGATACAATCAATCTGATAGAACTGTATTTCATAGTATGCTTGATATTACATCTGTGTGGGTATGCGTCAAACACTCTGCAGTGTAAGCTTGCAGTCTGTAGCTTATTTGAAGTCATGTTGACTTTCTTGTTGGCTTCTGTGATGACTGAGCTGTGCAGTCATATTTTTGGTACTTCAGCTTAAACTGTGAAAGCAATTCTGGTAACTTTTCCTTGTCTCTTCCTGCTCAGTGTCTCTCCCCCAGGTGGTGATTTCTCTGATCCTGTCACATCTGCTACACTGGGCATTGTTCAGGTACGTCCCATGATGATGTGTCTCTTCTGTCTGCTTTGTACAAGCAGCTTTGGAAAATGTTCTAGCAGTGTAAAAGATGACCTTATGAGATGGTGTCTGAACTGATGTGTTTGAGATCTCTTTGGAAGAAGAAAGTAAAGGTAGCAGTTCCTTAGAATGCTGACTGCTCAGGAATACCCATGTGCTTCCCAGTTGCTCCCCACTGAGCTTCACTTCAAATGTGGCTTCTCTCAGCTGAGGTGGAAAGTGAACAACTCCTAATAGGTTCATTGAAGTCACAAAAAAATCCTCAGAGCAGCTGACTGGGAGATTAATATCTTGCAACTGATTGCTTTGGGAAAAGGAGTTGCATGTAATAGGTCTCAACTAAGACTCCAGTATTGTCATTGTCTTTGCTACAGCTGGCTTCTCCCTCATGAGGAGTCTCAAGCTGAAGAAATCTGAGCTCAGCTTAAAAGATGCATCAGTTTTGGACCAGTAAATTTGAAAGTCACTGCTATGGTTAAATTAATACAAAGCAGCTTTATTTTTGTCTCTCAGGCTCTGATTTGTGATAAGACTTTGCCATGTTGCATTTGCTCAGGCTTTTTTTCTGTAGTGTTTTGGTTGTTGTATTTTACTTTTATTGCCTTCAATTATTTTGGTTTGGTTTTCATTTGGAGCACTGGTTGATCCTTCTGACAGGTTTTCTGGGGCCTGGATAAGAAACTGGCACAGCGAAAGCATTTCCCCTCTGTCAACTGGCTGATCAGTTACAGCAAATACACACGTGCCCTGGATGAATATTATGACAAGCATTTTACAGAGTTTGTCCCTCTCAGGACAAAGGCCAAAGAAATCCTACAGGAGGAAGAGGACCTTGCTGAGATTGTGCAGCTTGTGGGGAAGGTGAGTAACCAGCTGTGAGGAAATGTGGTGTCAGTGAATTGTTCTCCCTTTCTTCACAGCTGGTGCAGGCTTTTGACTGTTTTAGGCCAGACTTGGATATTACATTGTGCAAAACAGGCAGATGGTCACTGGGAGATGTCAGGTCAGGTGCTCCTGCTTCTAATTTTGCTTTAATCAGACTCTTGCATTTGTTTGACTTGCAATGACCAATACTTTTTAGATTTTATAAATAGGTTTGATGCTTCTTTTCTTTAATTTAAATTAAATTCCAGGGAACTAAGAAGATTCACTTGCTTCAGTGTTGTAGTCTTGCTCCGGGGAGGTGGTGGAACTGTCCTTGGAGGTTTTTTGGAAGTGCCATGGTCTGGTAACCACGGCAGTAGTGGATCAAGGGTTAGACTTGATATATCAGAGTTCCTTTCCAACCCTGCTGATTTTATGATTCTTTAAATACCCTTTGCTTCAGCTTGCCAGAGTATTCCACTGTAGTCTGTTAGAAAAATGATATAAATTGATCTTTACTGTTGAAGTCATCTGAAGGGTTACAATGTATTAGAAACTGTGTTGCCAGGTGCAGAATAGTGGTGTTGGCATTTACAAGCTGGCCTATAGAAACAGAAGCAATGCCTCCTTTTTCTAGAAAATGGTGATTACCTAGTTGCTCTGCAAAAACCTGTGACACGATGCGTGTATCCATTGTACTGGCATTCTTTAATTTCCTTCTGACTTAATTTCCACTTGACTATTTTGGAGAGAAAGGTGGACAGGAAAATTTCCTTTGAGAGCTCTCAAAAGGGTCCCAGTGGAAATTGTGTTTCAGCTTAGCACTGTAAATATTCTAATTGACAGGTGCCTAGCACCTATTTGACAGTAATTTAATCCCATGATGCCAGATAAGCTGTGCTGTTTTTAAAAGTGGAAAGAGTGTGTACTATTTGGAGGAAATTTACTTCTAGTGCTCTCCCTATTCACTGATGTTCTAGCCCAACCAGGATGAGGCCTTTCACCAGATCTTGCCTAGAAGAGCTGTCTTCTATAAATGAAATATAAAGGAAATGTGATTTTAGGGACTACTGTAGTTTTCTATTTACAAAACCGTGTTCTAAAAGACTAGTTTCCAGAGCAGGGTAGAATCAGTTCCTTGGGGTAGAAGGGATATTGATTATGCAGTCCTTGCAACTGTGCATTAGTCCTGTGATGGAAGTACTGGAACTGATGATCTTGTGCTCCACGATCTTATCTTGAACAGTTTCTTTCAGTTTGGGCTTGGCTAACAACTGCAACATAGCCTTTGAAAGGGAAATTTGTTAAAAAGCAATAGGATGTAATTTTTTCTTTTTAGCTCTGAATTCTCTTAGTCTCCTTGAGAAAGAAGTCCAGACTTCAAACGGGTACTTAAAACTCAGCCCCTCTTCAGCACAAGGACATTGAATGTAGACAAGGGTGACCTGTGGTGCTGCAACAGCAGTGTGCAGCAGGGTTGGAGCTGTTCTGCAGAGTATGACAGATGTTGTCAGCCACTCATTTACTTTTTTGAATGCCAGACAGGGAAAGCCCGTTTGGTAGCTGTGGAGGGGTTAGTATCACATCCTTAAGATTGCTTATTGATCTAGTGTGCTGAGAGCTATTTTTTCTTCCATGGACATAAGGATTGAGGAAGGTAAAAATTAATTTACCTCATTCTACAGAAAGGTGATGCATCAGTGTACCTCATAGCAGAGCCATGTGCACTTTCTGTGGCTTTTCTGTTGCCTTGCAGGGAGCTTCCTTTCCACTGTTTATCATCAGGTGGACTGAACATAGACTTACTGACTCTTTGGCCCATCTTAATTTGGTTATCAATTATATGGGCTTTTTGATAATTAAGAGTGGAATATATCCACCAGACGATTCTGCTGCAGGCTATCTTAAGAGGGTGGGAGTAAAACACGTACTGAAAGGTAACAGTTCTTGGGCAGGACGTGCCATGTCTTCATAGACTTGAGTACCAAGCTAACAGTGTGTCTTGCTTTTCTAGGCTTCGTTGGCAGAAACTGATAAAATTACCTTGGAGGTTGCCAAGCTGATAAAAGATGACTTCTTGCAACAGAATGGTTATACGCCATATGACAGGTGAGATCTGACTGACCACTCTGCCCTCTTGGTCCTGTGTAACCTGGATTTAGGTGGCTGTTTTGCTTGGAAACGGATCAGCACAGAAATCAATTTTACTTCCCATAAAAAAACACATGAAGAACTATTGTTAGGTAGGCCTAGTTGAACAGCGTGTGTACTGTCTTACCCACAGCATGGGTTTTTCAAATTTTCTAAATGTAGTCATACCCTTTGAGTTTTTCAGACCCTACTCTGTTGTTCAATTAGTCAGTATTTTCTCCAATAGCATGTACTCCTTTGGAGGAGGGGCAGCTCTGTGTTTTCCTCATCAATACCCAAAGTCTTCCTGCTTGTTCTAGAAATGCATGGGGGACTGCAAGAATTTCCTTTTAGTTGCTGCTGTATAATTCCTGAGTATGTTAAATCCATCAAACTTACTGTATCTTTCCCTAATGCAATGCCTATTATCACTGTCTGCTTTGCTTCTTTCCATGCTATCTATGTGTTTTAATAGCCTGACAAGGGGCCTTTTGTACTTCATCTCACTCTCCAGACCATGTAGATCAGGAGGTTTTGAAATGCTTCATCACTAAAAATTCAGGCATGCATCATTCTGAAATGAGGTGTGATCAGGTTATTATGGCAGATATGGAAGTACGTGGTAGGAAGTAGCATGGTGTGGTGTATATATAATAATGAGGTACCTTTTGTGTGTGGAGTATTATTATCATAGAAACATTCCCTTTCCTCTGAGCAAATAAATTTGTAGGCTGTCAGGCCATCCCAGGCTGCTTGGAGAAGCCTGGTCCCATGATGGGACAAAAGAGGAAGGAGGAATTCCATTGGCTGTTCTGGTGTCTTCCCGCTCTTATTAGCATTGCCACATAGTGAAATATGAGACTTGTACAGGGATGTCCCTATTCTCTCCTATTTTGCACAGTGTTTGTGTGCTGTTTCAGAAATCTAACTTCAGGATGTTTCTCTTAGCCTATGATTCCCTTATTTAAAAATGTGGGACCTGTCAGAGGCACTTTTTCTGCTGTGACAGCACGTGCTAAAAATACCTGGAGTGAAGCAGGCCAGCACTCTTTCTCGGGTGATTGAGAGTTGTGAAGGCAGGAGCAAAGCCTTCTCCTCTTTAACTGTTCCAAAATACCTGACAGATCCTCTTCTGTTGCACCAGATTCTGCCCTTTCTATAAAACTGTGGGAATGCTTTCCAACATGATTGCGTTTTATGACATGGCACGCCGTGCTGTAGAAACCACAGCCCAGAGTGACAATAAGATCACGTGGTCCATCATTCGAGAGAACATGAGTGAAATCCTCTACAGACTTACCTCCATGAAGTTCAAGGTATGTTTGGAAGGGACTGGGTTGCATTGCTTTTTGGGAGCTTCCAGTGCCTCTGAAAGGCTGTTATACTCAAAGGTGGTCAACAGTTGGCTTAGATAAAGGTTTATGAACAGAGGTTTTTGCAGTAATTTTGAATGCACTTAAGAACTGGCTTTAGTTAATGAGCACAGAAATGGTCAGTACAGAAATGTAGTTGGGTGGTGCTGGCTGCAGAACCTTGGCAAACCCCTACTCAGTAGTTTCTTTTATGTTACATATATTCATGGTAATAGTACAAGCACCTTTCTTGTTTGTTTTGGGATTTTTGTGATAAAACTCTGTAAAAAGTTATAACATGTTCTAAGGAGACTACTATCAGATGTAAGAGGCCTAAAAGTTGCTTCCTTAAATACAGGAATATGAATGATAGAAATGTTGATTAAGCTATATTAAATACAAGTTAAGGAAAGAAATGCTGGACATCCTACATGATGTCCCCTGTGTTTTGCTTCAGGGCCTAAGGCAGGTGACTAGGAGGAGAGGTTAGGAGGAGTAACTTTAACATGGGCTAAATAGAAAGCAAGTTGTAAGGAGCACCTGCTCTGGTAACTTCAGTAGCCATCTTTTTTCAGTACAGCTTCCCTAAAACTCATACAGAGCATGCTGGCATTGCATTTACTGATAGAACAGTAACCTGTGGTGCTGGCTGGTGTTAAAGTAGCTGAGGAATATTCTCTGAAGTAGGGTGTTCACTCTGTTACAACTTAAGTTTTAATTAGGTGATCTGGTATGCCAAGGTATTCTGTTCCTGCAGGGTAGTGACTTGTTTCTGCAGTGAGTGGTTCCTGGTATATGTTCCCAAAGCATCAAGAACATAACAAGATACACTTGATAACATGAGAGGTGGCTATATAGAGATAGAAGTAATAACACTTTTTACAAACCCTGGCTACCAGCAGAGCAGTGGACAGCATGGCTGAAGACAGGAATCCAGAGGGCAAATGCATGTTAAGTGCAGCCAGCTGCCTGATAATATTTATAAAAGGAAAATTAAGTTTCCTGGGTAACAGTCTAAAAGGTGTGAGAATTCACATGTTCTGAGTCCCACCGTGTGTACTTTGGAGAGATGATGGAATAGTGCATCCACACAGGTAAGTCCTCTGTGTTCCCCAAGAGCTGCACAGAACCAGAGGAATGTAGTGGTGAGAGGGGTAATGGTGAAGACATGGAACAGATTTCACAGCCTGGCAGCTAATGCTTCTTGCAGGGAAGGCCTTGCAGCCTCAGAGCAAAGCCAGTTGTTACATTTTTTGCCCTTGTCTTTACGATAACTGTTCTGAGAAAATGAAGCTGTACTAAGATGTTTGTGAGCTTGTTATGATTTCACAATGAGATTTTAATTTGACCTGAGCAACCTCCAAGTGATGGCAAAGTAATTCTTGCACTTATGGGGGATGCATCCCAAAAAGTACAGCTGAGCATTTCTTAGTCATGAATGCTTAATGCATTTGGCTTGGGATAGGAGCTGGCATGTAATCGCTGCAACTCTTGAACCACACAGCATCGACCAAGACCCTCAGTATTACTCAATTCTTTCCAGGTCGGTTCTTTTTCAATAAAGTAAGCACTGCCCATGAAAAAATTCTCTGTCCAGTATCCATTCTGCCATGCTGGCTATGGGAGGGGGATGAGATTTAAACCCTGTAGCTGTTGGGTGAGACAGACGGGAGACAGAGGTGGAGCTGTAATGCCTGCTCTGCAGTCAGCAAGTGTTAATCCTGCAGTAGAGAAATTACAGCACTGGCAAAGCAGGATTGTGCTAAGTACCTGAGGTTTTTCCTGATGTATCTGTTCATTTGCGGTGCTGTTGTTGTTGTTCAGGACCCCGTCAAAGATGGTGAAACAAAAATCAAGGCGGACTATGCTCAGCTGTTTGAGGATATGCAGAATGCATTTCGCAGTCTGGAAGACTAGACTTGACCTCTGTGACCACTCCAGTTTGTCCTTTCAATTCCTCATCTCAGCTCCTCTGCTTCCCTACCTTACAAGAATGATGCAACAGTACTTGAGTTGATAAGTAGCTTTGTGTTTTCCCTGTTCATACTCAAGAGTGTCCTTACAAAACATTCCTCTTAGTTTGTGTTTGGCATTGCTTCGTGTGTCTGAAATGGTGTGTGATGAGTGAATGGGCCTGGCTGAGTGAGGAAATGCTGTTGTACACTTCTAGGGTGGGAAGAACTTCACCTTGCCTCTCCCAGCTCTCCTGGTAACCAGTTTTTCACCTTGGGATGTAACAACCAGTTGAGCTGTACTGGCAGAGGAAGTGTTGATCTTGATGTAGTCACACGGTACACTGTGAGCTGGCAGTCGTAAGGGCATTTACATCTGGCACTTTAAGTGACTATCATTATGTAGAACTCCCTATTCTGAAACAGAATTTTTGACCATATTCTGATGACATGTTGATACAACTAAAAATTCTTTACTATTTTGTCCTTTGTGCAACCCCCAGCTGAGTCTGTTGGTATTGAAATGTGGTAGTCCCTCTAAGAAGGGACAAATTAGAAGATGAGCAGGAACAAGTGACCAGTATACTTTTGTACACTGGACAAAGTTTTATTTTCCTACTTAATACTGATAGGAATGTTGGACTTGGCATCAGCTAAAATCAAAGCCATAGGTGCTCAGCTTCCAGCTGAATGGTACCTCCTTGCTCCCACTCACAAGATTTCACAATGCTCAGCTGCTTGTTTGTGAAGCTTGTGATTGCTGCCATGTTCTGCAGGACATACACAGCAAGTTACAGTGATGCCATGGGTGTGGACCACGAGCACAGTCCTTTCTCAGCCATGCTCTGTCTGCCAGTGCAGTGCCCAGGTCTGGCATGCTGAGGAAAGGAAAGCGTGTGCTTAACCTTCCTCCTCCACCTGTGCTCACGTGGCCTGTCTGGTGGTGGCACAGAAGGTCCCCAGTTCTCCTGTAAGAGGAATGTCTGATAATACACTTCTGGGGGCAGGGGATGAATAGGGGGAGGGTTCACAAGTACAAGGTGTATTTACTCCTGCCTTGCTGATTACAATGCAAGAGAAACCAGTGACTTTGGTCAACTTCTCTGTGTTCCGGAAGCACGCTTTCAAGCAGCTGATACTGCTGTGTCTTGGGCTTGTTTATTGGCAAAATGAGATGAGGGATGAGCTTAGAGCAGCCTTTCTGTCAGACTCCAAGAGCCCAGCACTCACACCACTGCTGTGGAGTGAGAGAGAAAACCACTGGCATCTCCTCCAGGCTCTCCCACTCACTTGTGTCAGGGGGCATCCAGTGCTGCTTTGCCATGCAGTGCTCTGTGCCCAGCTGGGTTCCAGCTGACAGCTGCTGCTTCGTTACGGTCATGGTTTCATGACAAATAACCATTTGTTGGTGGTGGCATGGCTGTGTAAGTGTTAACTCTGCACCGAAGTACTTCCACCAGCTGCCAACTTTGAAGAGTAGCGACGCAAAGCGATCTCGCACTACGGACCAAATGCTGACACTTCCACTCTGACACCAACTCGCAGTTTGTCAGGCAGAGCCCAGCTGAAACTTATAGGGATTAACTATTTTTGATTCTCCCAAAAGGAGCTACTCCTCCAGCTGATATTCTGGTAGTGAATGGTTAAGTTTACAGCTCACTAAACGTTCGGTGTAGGCTGCTTATTTTACCAATGAGCATGTGTGAATGAGTAGTCACCATTCAAGCCCTTGCTGGATTCCTCATTGTTTGTACCCTTCACCACTGTACTATGTAGCATTTCATGCTAGAAAACAGATGTTCTTATCTCTTTGCATAGAGGATGTTATAAACTTTACAGAAGATGTCTAAGGTAATACAGTTCTAATATTTATTGTGCTGTACCTGGCCCTGAAGTGTGACCAGTTCAAACAGTTTCATATATATATTTTTGTCATTTTTTGGTTTGTGTCCGTTTTCAGTGTTGAGATTCTGATGTTCACTGTGTCCTGCAAGTCTTCCCTCTGCAGCTGCAGGAGGGATGAAAAGAGGGGAAGAACCCCACCACCTACTTTATCTTGTATATTTCATAATGTACGTTGCTGGAAATTGTGTAAAAAAAATAAATAAATTTAAAAAAACAACCATTGGAGGTAATGAGAATAAAATGGCTTTAAAGTAGGTCTTTCTGTCCTGTTTTCTTCTATTAAACCAAAACTGCCACAGTGATGAACAGAGCATACTGTGCATCCTTGAAATCTTACTGCAGTTTAGGAATCTCTAAAATTGTAAACAGCAGCAGGGCAGGGACCTTTTACCTCAGCTCCCCCATCCCAGTACAGCTTGCTTTCTCACCTCAGATATGACATGAAAGGAAGAGTTACAGTGTAGTTAATATGATTAGGGTAAAGATTATTAAGACTACTTTTATTGTAATACAAGTGTGAATTTGCCTTCACTGCTCATACCTGCCACACATGCGGACACGAGTGCAATTTTATGTACCATTTTATGGCACTTTGCTGAGCCTTGAAGTAGTTCCCTGCTGTGTACCTTGTGCTGTGGAACACACTATCTAAAATCTCAGCTGTGTGTTTCAGACAAACTGCTTTGATCTTCTGGATCAGAAGATAAGCAGCTTTGCTAGCCACTTCCTGAAAGCAGTATGTTCATAATCCTTTAAAATAGAGAGATGAGACATACCAACAGATGAAGCAAGAATACACTAAAAATCTCACTTTCAGGCATTTCTGTACGTATTTGACCACTGTTTAACACCTTTTTGAAGGAAGCTTCTGCTATTTTTCATAAATTACAGATACAGCAAGCTCAAACAGAGCAGATGTCATTCCACTGCATTACAAAGGGGGAGAAGTCCCAAGCTCACTCCTGGCATCCACAGAATAGAGAGCAGTTCTCAGTGGACATTAAGAAATCCCTGAAGGGAAGGGATGAGTTCAGGTCATGGCAGCTTGGAAGTTACCAACTGGTAGGACCCTCACTTCATCCACTCGGCTTTTGTGGATCTGGAAGGCGGGAGTCACCNACCTGGGCACACTGCTGGCTCATGTTCAGCTTCCTGTCAATCCAGACTCCCAGGTCCCTCTCTGTCTGGCTGCTCTCAGCCACTCTGTGCCCAGCCTGGAGCTCCCCATGGGGTTGTTGTAACCTGTGCTGAGCCAGCTCTTTCCCTTGTAACACTTTACTGAAGGTAAAAGGGCTGAAAAACAGGCAAAAAAGCTACGCTGGCATGGCTGGTGTTTGCTGTGCCCTGGGGGGTAGCGAGCAGCTGTGCTGGCAGAAGGGGGGGTCTGGAAATGCAGCTGCTTGGCCTCAGTGTGGTTCAAGCACAGTTTTGCCAGTCTGCAGAAAGCCTCAGCCAGCCTAAGGCCACAATGTGCTTTTGAAGTCCCCAAAACTCTCATACTGAAACCAAATAGGAGACAAACCCTCTCCAGCACCCTGGCCAGTGTTCTCAGTTCAGCAAGATCAACAGCTCATTTCCTTATAAAAGGATATTAAACATAAAAGAATCTGTTTGGAAGCTGCAAAATTCAGGCCAGAAAGGCTGGGAGACCTCGGTCCTTGTGTAGGTGCTTTTGCATCAGGAACAGAAAGAATTTATTCTGCCTTTGCAAAAAAAGAAAAGAACCCCAGCATCTGAAAAATACAGTTAATAAAGTACATGCTCCCCTTTACCTGTCCTTCCATTACTCCAAGCAATGCTGGCTCCATCCACTGCACTGGCTCTGTGAAGTAAGAAGTACACTTTTCACGGCCATCGCCGGAAAGCCGAGCAGAGTTTGTTATCCTCTTATGAGCAAAGGCTGTTGGTCCGGTTCCTTCCTCGTGGGACAAAATACTGGAACTACGGAACAAAGCTCGCCTGCCCTCCATGATAGAGGGAAAGAAAAAAGTAAAATAGTTTGTTTTTTTAACTGGAGAAACCTACAGGTAACAGAAAATAGCTGTCTCTCAGATCAAATTTCAAACAATTCCCACCTACAAAAACTTTGAATATATTCTCATATACTTGAAGACGCCTACACCTAAGTAAGAGGATTACTCAATTTCACTTTAAGTAATACATAAAAGGTAGTTAAATGCAGTCAATCCCCCAAATCCATACAACTTTTCTTCTAAAAAACCACATTGTCAAACTAGAAGTAATGGTTTCAGAGCAAGCAACTTCACAGAGCCACCTACAGAATGTGGCAGTTTAGCCTGCACAAGTGCTCCATAACACCAAAAAACAAAAGGTTTTTTATTTTGTCAGATATTTCATTCTACTTTTTTGTATACAGAAACTCAGGGAAGAGGTCACCCCTGTCCTGACAATTATGACATGCCATTGATTTACATGGGCTGGCTTTCTTTTGAGTCAATTTCAAAATTACATTTAATGGAGAAATATAAAAGGTTCAGTACCTGCATTTCCTGCACCTGTAGAGAACCTCTGCGTTTGAAGTTAGACATACACTGGTTGGATCAACAGCAAAGACTTCTCGGGGCAAGTCTTGAAGTTCTGCAGAGGGGTCAGGACCAAGTTGTGGATCAGATCAGTGCAGCTGCACTGCATTTCTGTGGGACAAGGCAGTGCTGCACCTCTGCCCCCATCATGGCATGCAGAAGTCACCTTCTTGGCAGTCGTTTGTCCACTCACCAGTTCCATAAGGTAAGCTAAAAATGAAAGAAACTCATCCCACCACACCTAAGATTGGGATTCACTTAAGGCAAGGAAATGGGATCTAAATGTGGGGATTAGCAATGGTTAAATAGTTGAATTTTGCTTTATGTTCTCAATTAAACAGAAAGGCAGAGGAGGAGCTTTTACAGTTCTACCAACCTGTTAGTGCACAGAATACAGAAAGTCAACTTAACAATGGGAATTGACAAGGAGAATGAGACATAAATGGAGACAGCACTGTCATGATGAATGTGCAACACTGAGATCTTGCAAAAAAGCTGTTATTATTTTATTATAAAATTTCACATATGCACACATTTTCACTACAGTCAACCTTTTAAGTATGAAAGTTTATTTCATACGTTGATTTCAATATTATCTCAGTTGGCTTCATTTTAGGGGGTGTTAAGTTTGTCCAGCCAGGTACATAAAAATCAGGAAACGTATCAAACTGACCTTTACCATTTCTGCATTTTGCTAAAGAGGTTCCTCATGGATCTTACTTCTCATGCATGTGTCAAAAGATGCTATTTTCCCCACTGATGATCTGTGATTCTCTAGATCCAGTAGGATGTGAATGTTTGCCTAGCTAACTCAGGGCTTGGCTACTTGGAGGGTAGACTCGAAGTCACAGAATCACAGAATGGTTTGGGTTAGAAGGGACCTTAAAGATCATCTCATTTCCACTCCCCTGCACGAGCAGATACACCTCCCACTAGACCAGGGTGCCTATCCAGCAACCAAGGCCCATCCAGCCTGGCCTTGAACACTTCCAGGGAGAAGGCATCCCCAACTTCTCTGGGTAACCTGTTCCAGTGTCTCACCACTCTCACAAGGAATAATTTTTTCCTAATGTCTAAATTAAAACTACCCTCTTCCAGTTTAAAGCCATTACACCCTGTCCTATCTGTTCATTCCCTTGTAAAGTCCCTCTCAAGCTTTCCTGTAGGCCCCATTCAGGTACTGAAAGGTTTGTGTTCACTTCAGGATAGACGATCCCACCCGAGTCGACTCTCTTCGAACTGCCCCAGGCTACACACCGACCACTCCCCCCGGCTCTAGCCCGCAGCTCCCCGGGACGCACCACGGCCCCGCAGCCCCGGGCGGGCGGTCCTGCCGCTTCCCCCGCCACTCACCGGGGTACTTCTCCGTGAGCACCTGCAGCCGGTACCGCTTGTAGAGGGCGCTGGTGCCGTCCACGGCGCAGCCCATGGCCTCGTAGAGCTTCAGCTGCCCCTGGAAACCCGGGTTCATCCTGCGGCAGGGGCGAGAGGAGAGCGGGCTAAGGGGGCGCCGGGCAGGCGGGGGACAGCGTGAGGCGGGCAGGGATGGAGACCCACTCGGCGTCTGGTTTGGAAGCCCTGACAGCAGCGTAGGCCTCCTCCCAGCCAAGTCCCTTCGTCTTCATCAGGTAGGCGGTCACCACGGCCACGCTGCGGCTCATCCCGGCCTGGCTGCGAGGGAAAGACAGGACAGCCCGGCCGTGAGGAGCGCGGCCCGGAGAGGGGCTCTGGTAGCAGCCGACCCCCGTCCCCGCCGCCCCGGCCCTCACCAGCGGACGAGCACGGCACCGCCGCCCTCCTGCGCTGCGCCGATGAAGGCAGCGCAGTCGTCCAAGTGGCTCAGCAGGTCGGAGCCGGGCTCGTCCCGCGCCCGGACGTGCATGGCCCGCACCCCCGGCACTGCCGGCGGCTCCTCCGCGTCCAC
>JAAWXA010000004.1:49710754-49728563 GCA_038090715.1 Florisuga fusca | reverse complement strand
GAGTGCGGGCCCTGAGCTGCGCGTTGGGGTACAGCGAGGCTCCCTCAGCTCCTCTCACGGGAAGATGTCCGTTAACGGACGCTGGAGCCCCCCCCCCTCCCCCCCCTGCTCCTGCCGCCCCATGCGGGCTCAGGGGGAACTTGTGGGGCTCCGGTGTCAGAGGGTGCTGCTGCCTGCCGCCGCCTGAAGCTGTTGAGGTGGTGTGTTATTACTGGGGTAATAATGTAATTATCGGGAAACCTCCTGCTTGCAGCGATGTCCCTCATCATGAGGGAGGTGAGGGAATGCTGTCCTCGCTCCTCTCGGCTCTGGTTTGAAGCTATAATACTCTTCGCTCTTGCTGTTAAAAGTAGGTAGTGCTCATTTCAGCTTCAGAGTCGTTTTCTGACTAGTCAATGAGCATCTTCAGGTGTTGGATCTTCTTGTGATAGAAAGTGTTGGCCCTGAAACTAGAGGCATGTGAACTGCAAGCCTCCAAGATACATTGAAGTCACTCATATCTTGTCACTAACATAGTAAGTCTTGCAGAGCAGTCAAACAAGCAAGTGTTTTGGGGGTAGGAGGCCTTGTTGGTGGACAGTCTGAGAATTAAACTCGCTACTGAACTGGAAATGAAATACCTCCTTCTCCCTCCACAAGGGCAGCAACATGCTTTACTCTCCTAGGTGAGGATCAACAAGCAGAACAAAGTATGTGTGTGTGGTGGGAAGCACAGGCTCATGGTCTTTTCTGGGCACTGGGTGAGCTGTGTTTTGACTCCTAGGAAGGCTACAAACAGGAAGGAGTAGAAGGAACACTTTCAGAATTAGTAGCTGAAAGCACTTACAGCTTAAGCTAGAAGTCATGGAAGACTCTTGTATTATTTAGTGATCTGAAGGATCTAATGAATATACAGTGGGTTTATGATGAAAATGTACTTTAATGTGAGGTGCCTGAGGGCAGCTGCTCTCAGGCTTTATGCCTCTGGGTCTATGCTGTGTTGCAGCCTTAAAAGACTGAGTATGAAGAACTCCTTGATCTGTACTGGACTAATCATCTTGTGAATCACAAGTTTTCTTCATTCCTGCTGGAGCTGATGTGACCCACAGCAGCAGAGTTTGTAATGGAGCAACTTGTGCTCAAGGGCAGAAATTGCTTCTGCAGGAGCATTTTTACCTAACTTGTGTATTTTGTCTAGGATTAGACTCCTCTGTAAAGGAGTTGACAGCTCAGTTGAGTTGCTCAAATATTAAGCAGAATAGACACAGCATTACAATAGCTGCTCTTCAAGTCTTGCTTAAAAAGTGTCCCATGCATGTTGATGCTTGTCAGGAAACTATGTGTTTGGGTTTTAAACAGCAGGGTAGGCAAGAGTTAACTGCCTTGAGTTGGACTAGTCTGATCTTGGCAGCTGCAGTCCTCACAAGTACTTGCTGCAGAAGAAGGTGAGATCCCAGTTAGACTGTATCTGTCAGGAAGCACCTAGCCACAACTGAAACCTGGAAGTGTTAAAAAGAGAAGTGTATTAATACCAGTTGGAGTTGCATGACTGTAGAACAGATATAAATATCTACATACTTCAAAACACAAGTAACTTAAGCACAAGAGAATGATCTGGTCAGCTATGACAAGACTCTTTAAAAAAAGTGCAAAAGTTTATACTAAGTTTGGTCAGTGAGGTTCTGAAGTCTTTAGTGTTAAAGAGTAATGCTAACATGACACCTGTCCATCATCTAAATATATGCCAACTCTTACAAGCTTGTTTGACCTCCACAAATGCACAAAAAAATCCCCCCAAAACTGAGCAGCTGAAATTCTGTCCAGGATGTTGAAGTGCTGTAGCTTTTTGCAGGAGCAATGTGTACTTGGCCTTTATCCCACGAGTGTTAGATACAGGTTGGTGGAGAAAAGAATAACTTCTGTGAAAAGGAAGAAATCTTTATCTCTGGCATAGTTGAAGTGTGCTCGGTGGACTGGATGTCTGAGCCCTGAAACTAACACCTGAGTGTCTTCTGATGTTGTGTTAGTTGGAGAGAGCAGTTTGAGTTTTCAGTATAATGAAACAAGTTCAAAACTTAACTTTCAGAAGTGCTTTGCACTTACAGCTCATCTGGCTTCAGCTGGTGATGCAGATGATCTTAAACTAAGGTCAGGCTTATGTGTCATCTTTGATAATTCGCCTTTGACACAAACTGCTTTGCTGAAGTAGTTAATTCTACCTTTCAAAAAAAGGACAATGACAACTAAATTTTTTTGCCTGTACCAATAGAGAAGCTGCGCATCACTTTGGGTGAAATGGTTGCTAATAATAATCACTTCAGATTTATTTCTTTATAGTTTGTGTGTGTAGACAAAACCAGAGCATAGGATTTATCTAGGTAGTGGATACAATGTCTGACTTGTAATTTTTTTATATTCTACTTCCCTACAGTTTCTTTGGAGAAGAAAAACCTTAAGATGGCAGGCAAAGGAAGTGATGCAGACCATATGTCATGCAGTGTACTGAACTGGGAGCAGGTCAGCCGCCTGCATGAGGTTCTTACAGAGGTGGTTCCAATCCATGGACGAGGTAACTTCCCAACACTGAAGATCACTCTGAAGGACATCGTTCAGACTGTTCGGAACAGGCTGAGTGAAGCAGGCATTGTGGTACGTGATGTCCGTCTGAATGGCTCTGCAGCTGGTCATGTCCTAGTCAAGGATAATGGGCTGGGATGCAAAGACCTGGATCTCATCTTTCAAGTTTCTCTTCCAAGTGAGGCAGAGTTTCAGCTAGTTCGAGATGTGGTGTTGCGATCCCTATTGAATTTCTTGCCAGAAGGAGTAAGCAAGCTAAAAATCAGTCCAGTAACACTGAAAGAAGCCTACATCCAGAAGCTAGTGAAAGTGTACACAGAGTCAGACCGTTGGAGCTTGATATCACTTTCCAACAAACATGGCAGGAATGTAGAGCTGAAGTTTGTAGACTGTATCCGACGGCAGTTTGAGTTCAGTGTGGACTCCTTCCAAATCATACTGGATTCCCTGCTCTTTTACTACGACTACTCAGAAACCCCCATGTCCGAGCACTTCCATCCCACTGTGATTGGGGAGAGCATGTACGGAGACTTTGAAGCAGCTTTTGATCACCTCCAGAACAAGCTGATAGCTACCAAAAATCCTGAAGAGATCCGAGGTGGTGGGCTTCTGAAGTATAGTAACCTCTTAGTGCGAGATTTCAGGCCCATGGATAAGGATGAGATCAAAACATTAGAGCGCTACATGTGCTCCCGATTCTTCATAGACTTCCCAGACATCCTGGATCAGCAGCGCAAGCTAGAGACCTACCTCCACAACCACTTCTCCAAGGAAGAGAGGAGCAAATATGACTACCTCATGATTTTGCGCAGGGTGGTGAATGAGAGCACCGTCTGTCTCATGGGACACGAGCGAAGGCAGACTCTCAACTTGATTTCACTGCTAGCACTCAAAGTGCTGGCAGAACAAAACATCATCCCTAATGCCACTAATGTCACCTGTTATTACCAGCCAGCACCCTACGTTAGCGATGTCAACTTCAGCAACTACTATCTTGCAAGTGCTCCCATGCCATACAGCCAGTCCTACCCCACTTGGTTGCCTTGCAATTGATCGTTTCACTTGAGTGTTCTTAAGCGGAGGCTACTGAAGGCTGAGATGCTGAGTGTATATAGACAAGAAATAACTGTCACTTTGAGATTTTCTGATGAAACACAACTGCATCGGACTGTCCATTTCCTGGTGTGCAGTAGGAATATGCAAACAGGTGACCTGCTATGAACCTTTCAGTATATCTCTACAAATGCCAAGAAGCCTTATTACCTCTTCATTCGGAGAAGAGAACCAGCAGCCAAATGTTAAGAGGAGTAGCACCAAAATCCTATACTGGTTCTGGAAGTGGCTGAGTATTCAGTAAACTGGGTTAGTTAATAGAGGAAAGACTAAAATATCTTGAACAGAAATTACTCCTGGAATAAGAGCAAAGTTCTGCTTTCTGTTGCCTAACCTCATTACTCTACATTTTCTCAGTTCAAGTTCTAGCCAACTTTCTATTGAGCTAATTGTGCAAGAGTAGGCTTGTGTTATGTTTGGGCTGCTTTTACTTTCTGGCTGTGTAGAGTTGGTAACTGTGGATACTGTCTGTCTTGTAGAGGCTCCAAATAAGGTTTCTTGTAGTATATATGGCCCTGCCTCAAGTTCAAGATTAATTTCTTGGAAGCTAAAGATGGATTACTAAGTCTATCTCTCAAGCGTAAGTTGGCTAAATTTTTCTTGAGTACCAAAACTTGGAAAGTGGCATCTCTAAGCATGCACCAAAACATGTTCTAAAACTTGCTAATGTGAAAAGTACTTGAAATGAGGAATTAAAGCCTTAATCTAGCGTTGGAACCACATTTTGAATAGTTAGGATGGAAGAAGACTGCTAAATCCAGGCTCAAGATAAAACCTTTTTTACTACGTTTCTCAAAACAATTCTTGGCACAGTTGGAAAGTAGTGCAGCTCTTACACTCAGGTTTGGTCCAGCTTACTTTCTCAAAGGTCCACAGCAAGCAAGCAAGCAAAAAAACCACAAAACACACCACCACCACCCCAAAAAATCTCCAACACACTACTGTGAGTTGCAGGATGACGTGCACTCCTACCACAGTATAAATTCCTGAAGTGCCTCCCAAAACAATTTTCTTTTTGTACAGTTTCAGGCAGGTCCTGAAGGCTTGTTCTTTTGTCACCAGTTAAGGGTTGAGTTTCCAAGTTTGTTATATCACCTGGTCACTGTATGAGATGGTATTTTGAATGGTTAGAGTAAAATTCTTTCTTTTTACTGGTCTTAATCCTCAGTTGAAGATGTATATAAACACTGAACAGAGCTCTTCACAGAGACTGTATGTCTCCACAGTCAGCCCCTGTTTTCAGAACAGCCTCTGGGAGAGTATTTACTTCCTTGGAGTAATGGGAGGCTGACCTTCCTAAAGGGTGTGGGCTGAACTTGCTGTTTTGAAATTCCTATGCTTGCTTTTTTTTTTTTTTTCCTGTGTTTAAAATTTTCCCAGTTACGTATATAGCAGTATGAGGTACTATGTTATCTGTTATCTGGATGATTTTCACTGAACTGCAATAGTGAAAATGGATTTAGCAAGTGATCTTGTTTCTTTTGCTTAACCATGAGAAATAGGCAAATCTTAGAGCTATTTAATACGTATTGGTTCAATATTTAAGAATACTTATTTGCAAAACCTTTTTTATGACTTCAAGCTGTCTCTGCAAGCTTGTGTGACCAAAGTGCCTGATGAAACACATTACCTGCTTTCTTCTTTACCTTTTCAGCTTAAATAAAACACCAATGAATGGCTACTGTTCAAGGTGGAAAAAAGTAGCAGTACTGAACTTAAATGGCAACAAAAAATTGCCTGTTCCTCATAGGACCAAACGCTTCTAGTTATATTGCAAGTTTTCTCACTTTTCTAACCACTTCATAAAGATTGCCTCAGTAGAGCAGGGAGGCTGCTCTTTAGTTCAGACTTCTTTTAGCATAGGAAGGCAGAGAGGGATACGATCTAGAGAGCAGACTGTTGCCAAGCATGCTTTAGCTTCAATTTTTGAACAGCCTTTTAAGCAAGCTCAGTAGAAAATTGAAAAATAATTTTGTGTCTTCAGTTGTGATTTTTCATGAAAGGCTTCTTGAATAGTCAGCTGAAGTAGCTAAACTTGAAAGTGAATCAGTGTTTTTTATTAACTGTGGCTTGGACTTGATGTAGCTTACAGATGAGGCATCTCTCACCCAAGACTTTAGAGTCTTTGGAAGGCTTTGTAAAAACTAACATGAAGCCAGTGTTACCATGGGTGTTAAAACTAGTGCAGGCTTCCTGCTGGAATGCAAACCTAGACATGAATAACTTCTGTATGCAAGGCAGTACTTGGCTTAGTATAGAGTGTCACTAGAAGAAGGAAGCCTTTTGCTTAGGAGTTGGTAATTGTTATCTTCTCTTAAAAAGCTGTTTTAAAAGCCAACCTATGCTACACCCATTGCAGAAATAAACAAATGCCTAGAGAGACATGCTTGATTTGCATATCAAATAGCTTAGACCTGTGTATCTGTTTTATGCAATCTCACGTCTGATCTTTAGAAATTTACTATGCATCAACTCAGGTAGAAGTGGTTGGGTGCTCAGGAGGTGTCCTCACGAGCTTAAAAGAGACAGACTTGCATTTTTCTAGTCCTTTGAATGCTTTGGCTGCTGAACATCAGGCTGGGTTCATCTGTTGGTAAAGGAAGTGCTAGAGAAAAGACTAACGGATTCCTACTGAGAGAGAATTTCAGAGAACTTAAGTTTTCTGCCATAAATATTGTGCTTTTGCTAAAGTAACTTATTACTGAGGCCTTGAAGAAAGCTTTATGTTGAATGGCTGCTCTCTGAGCAGATGAATTCCTGGATTTAAGCTTTGCAGGTTGGCTGTGTTCCCTGTCTGCCTCTTGAGTTGCTCTGGCATATTAGAACCACCGATGCTTTGCAGCCTGTATGTTAAAATTTTGAATAGTTTAATATACTTGTGGTTCAGTAACAATTGAATAAACTGAAGCCTTGAGTGGCACCTACTGCACTGGCCCTACCACATAAGGGATTGCTGGGACACAGTTCAGCTTATTGCCTTGAACATCATCCTGGCTTGGCAGGTAGAGCTGGAATACTCAGCTGCTCATAAGTGTGTTGATAGCAGCCTACCCTTTCTTGTTTCAAGCTGTCCTAACAGCCTGATATTGCATGTGGCTGTGGCTTCATTTGGTGGTATGTGCTAGCTGGTTCAAGTTCCCTCCTGCAGCAGGGAGTACATGTGAGTGAGTGCTAGATAAAAATCAGAAGTGGTGACCCCAGGCTAGGCTGCCTGCTTGATTCAGTCTCTCTTCAGTGCTTAATGATGCCTCTGCAAACCAGCTCTATCCTCTGTTGCTCACTTGTGTGGGTAAGTGGAGGCTATAGACAGACTACTGTACTTCAGGCTATTACCCTAACACAATCCCTCTGGGGTATCAAAACAAACTGCAGTAACACTAGACTGCAAGTTTTGTATCAGTGCATCATTCCTCAGGACCAGGCTTCTGGTAAGCTAGTCTGCGGTTTAAAATAGCCGTTTTCTTTCTGTAGCTTAAGCTTGGCTGGGCTAAGCCAGCCTGAGGTTAAGCAGCAGTTGTCAATATTTATTGCCAAGTTCTCCTTGACTTAGTTCATTGGTGGATGTTTCTCATTGTAAGATTATTTTTTTTATTTGATAAAGATGCGACCAAGCAGACCTAGTAGTAGACTGGGTTTTTAGTCACTTTAAAATCCCTATGCTGATCCATGGTCACTCTGCAAAGTTGTGAGGCAAAGCATACTTCATGCTCCCTCAGCTCAAGATTTAATTGTTGCTGTGTCTGTCCTTTGCTAATTTAGTCAGTCACTAAGCTGGGGGTTGATCACTACTGCTTGAGTCTGAACATTTTTCAAAAGTTGCTCGCATCTGAATAATCTCCTCTACAAAGCAGTAGGTAGTATTGTAATCTAGCCCAAAATGCCTAGAGCTTTTTGTTGAAACTTTAAGACTCATATTTTGCGATTGAGCTCTTGAGGTTAAACATTTGATATGTTTTGTGCATGGGCTTTGTGGGTTTCTGATCACTGGAATAACTCATGTTGGTAGTGATCTCTGCTTATCACTGTACAGTGCTTAGGAAAAGACCTCTTGCAAAGGAACGTGGGCAAAAAATTGCTGCAGTTTTAAGTTGTTAGTGTACTGATAGCACTTGTTTACTGTCCCTTTCACTCAACTCAGTTAGTCAGGGTGCCATAACTGCTAGGCACAGTAATAAGCAAGTTGACCATAGGCACTGGCATCTTTGTCTAATTTAGGCCCTGAAGAGCCAAATTAATAGCAATACTTCTAGACTTTGCATCCAAGTCTTGGCCAACCAGGTGTTAAATATTGTGGTGTGTTTCATATATGTTCTTTAATTTCAGTGAAACTAGTTATAAGGTGGGATGCTGGGCTATAGTTATAGAAGATTTTGAGAAATGGTTGGAGTACTCTTTTTTTTTTTTTTTTTTCTCTCTCATATTGGAAGAGAAGGCCACTCACTGAAGTGTCTTGATTGGGCTTGTCTCATTGTAATTAAAATTGCACTTTCTGTTGAAATTAAGGCCTTTTTTTGTAAGTTTTAGCTCGTATTATTTTTTTTTTTACTATTAAAAGAAGTCAGCTATTGGAAAATCTGTCTCACAGCTCTTTGGAAGAAGTGAGTTGTGGTTTTTTGTTTTGGTTTGGGTCTTGTGTGGGGCTTTTTTGTTTGGTTGGTTTGGTTTTGTTTTTTTAAGCTGGCAAAACAAGGTACTAGAAATATTTGCATTTGTGATGAGCCCAAATGTGAGACTGATTACAGTAACTTTGTCTACTGTTCTGCACTGTGGTGTTCACTTGTCATTCTTGGAAATTGGGTTTTGGACCTTAATGATTCTGAATTTTTTGTGCAAATAAATTTATGCTAAAAGTTGCTTGCCTCATTTCTTGCATCTAGGTAGTGCTGAAGAAGTATTTGTGGAGCTTAATTGCCACTGGGGTGGTGGTGGGACAAAGAGCGATGGGATACACAGTAATGCTTGGGTTTAGATGTTATTCAAGGTACTCTTTCCCCATGAATGTATGTGTATCTGCCTCAACTTAATGAATATTAGTCAGTTAAGTGAAGTGTGGTTCATCTTTACATTTTAGTGAGTTTCTAGATAACTATTTTTGCTCTCTCTGACCATTATCATGCCTCAATTGCCTTTGTGGGTACAGTCCTAGGCCTGCTAGTGTCTGGTCTGAGCTAGAGCCTGCTGCTCTGTTCTGTGATGCACTGCATTTTATATGTTATTCCAAGTCAGGGGCTGCTGCATACCTCAAGTCATGAGCTAAGGAAGTGAGATGAAAAGCCAACAATTGCTCTTCAAGTTATTTACAGGTTGAAAGTCTATGTGCTTTCCTTCTGTCCTAAAAGCTGCTGCTTTTAGGCATTGACATACCTGTCAATGGGGATTTAAGAGGCTAAATATCCCCTAGCTAAATTAAAGCTGGGGGAGGGGAGGGAGGGCATGTGGCAGTCTACTCACTGTGCCTCCAGCTCGAAGGTCAAAAATAAATGGACTGTAAAAAGTGTGCTTGCTTCTAATCCCCTCCAGAGCTCCAGCCTCAGTTAAGTAATGCTGGAGAACTTCCAGCCTTCAGGAACTTGTAACACCTGCAGTGGAAACTTCTTTGGAGATTAGCAGAGGCAGTGTGATCCCATGGAAGTAATTATGAAGTTGTGTAGTCCATTTTCAAGATCTAATTGCTTCCCTCTGAACTTAAATGGAGACCTGATAATGCAGCTGGGTAACAAACCATCTGCTTGTCACCTGAAACTCCCTTACCTCACCTCCTCAGTTTATCTCTTCATAATAGCTTCTGAGTTATTTTGGGTAGCATCCTAATGTTTCTAGAATACCAAACTTAGCTTTGCAGGGTCAGATGCCAAAAGAGCAAAATAGCTGTGCTTAAGTGAGTGGTGGTATGTACCCTTTCAGTTCCATAAGGAAGTTGCATAATGGTAAAAATTGAGAGGAAGTAAAGAAGGAAGATATTCTTGCTCTACTGCTGTGGAATTGTTAGTGAAAATACAGTTGAAGTGTCCTTTTCAGTTGTAGCAGAACCCAAACTTCTTGCTGTGCAAGATGAGCTGTCATGTGATAGGCTGAGGAAGCACTGGAGAAGTGGTATTCTGAGTTGTTGCTGGTGTTCTGGCACGTGTGCTTATTTCCTTCCTCCCTTCCTTGATAGAATATGGAATATTTAATAATTTTGAAATGAATGTTCAATGTGCCCTTACAGAGACAGTATAAATGTTCCCTCGAGAGAAACAAAGCTTTTCTTTGCATGCCTGCTTGTATTAGATACTATTTATTACATATTAGCATATTTAGTTTACTAATACACTAAAATTGTTAATTCATCAATAAAATAGCATCTAATCAGCAACCTAAAATGGGGTTATATGAAAGGGTGTAACATACCACTTGAGAGGGAGTGCAAGCCATAGTGGTAGTGTTTTGCTGCAGTTGCAGTACTGCAATCTGGTCTTTGAACAAGAAGAAGATGAGCTCCATATCCTATAGGCAGGGCTGCCCAGCAAGGGGAGTGGTTAGCTTGCCAAACCTTAGTAATTTGCCAAATAGGAAAGAGTCAAGTCCTCCTGCTGGAAAAAGTTCTGCCAACAATTGTGTGCAAAGCAGACAGTCGGGTTCTGAACTGGTAGTTCACATGTATGCTAAGGAAAGCTTTGCTACCTACTCCAGTGCTATCACATTGACTCTCAGCTGGGTGGTTTAGTAAACCAGGAGGAGCTAGTTGCCTAGTTATTTGTGGTGATTTCAAAGTCCATCTGCTGCTCCTTGAGGCAGCCTCTCCCATCTGGTATCAACAACATCTGTGCTCCTGCTTTCCAGATGTAGTATTTTCCCTTTGGTAGTATTAGAAGAACATTTTCTCTGAATTCAATGGGCAAATAATCACAATGTAGATGGAGTAACTTGTCTTCATTGTTTACTGTCTCCCTGACTAAAGTTATGTAGTGCCTGGAGAAGACAGAAGTGCTGTTTTGCATTGTTCTTGCATACTGAAGGGTACACAAGGTTGTTGTGGGTACTTTGAAATCTGCAGGTGGTTTAAAACAAGTGTCAGCACAAAGTCCACAAAGGTACTGGGTGTAGGTTATTTTGGGAGGTTTTTTGTTTGGTTGTTTTTTTTCTTCTGCAAATACAGGGTAGAGGCAGCAAACGAAGCTTATATTCTAACACTGCTTAACAGTAGTTCCTCTGTCCTTCTCTTTGCACCCTCATGTCTAAAACACTGATGATAAGTGTCACTGGGGGATGACAAGTTCAAAACATCACAGAATTGTCATGGTTGGAAATAACCTCTAAAATCAGTGTGTCCAACCATCAACTCCCCCCTCCACCCCCTGGCAATGTATCACCTGTGTCACCATACATGCTAGACATGCATACCTAAAGTGCCTTATCTACAGGTTTTTTAAATACCTCCAGGGATGGTGACTCCACCACATCCCTGGGCAGCCTGTTCTATAAAGAAATTCTTTCTAATACCTATCTGAAATTACAAGCTCTGTGTTTCTGCTCTTGCCATCACATCCATTTGTCAACACAGTCATTTGCCTGTTTTACTGCTTATGTGGGGCTCCCCGAATGCTGTGCTGCCAGGACTGATGTAGCACTCTAGACCTCCTGAACTCCCTCTTCAACTTTCCCTTCCTGGGCAGACTTTTTTTAAGCCCAGGGGGAAGTAAGTTATTTTGGGGGAGGGGGCCTGCCTTCGGTCCCACAGCTGAATTTCCCTGTGACACTGGTAGGAGTTAGTCAGATCCTATGAGGGTTTTTCTAGTGGCCTGGCCGAGCTGAGTGAGGAGGGCTCCTGTGTTTACAGCTGTCCTGCTGCCCAGCTGGGCTGGACTGCACTTCCACAGCTCTGTTTGATGGGTGAGAGCAACACTTGCAGATGGGGCTCAGGCTCTGGCAGCAAAGTCATGGAGTTACTCCAGAAAAACGCTGCTCATGAAAAACAGTGTCTGTTGAAGCAGAGGAAACTTTGAATGTGGAGTAATGCTCCAGCTAATAATTCCAGTGTGCTTCAAATTGGTGGATAGCCTCCTTCTTTGCAGCACTTCTCTGATAAAAGGAGGATTCCTATTTACTACTATTTCCCAGACAAAAAAAGGGAACCCTCTCTGAGGAGAGGAAGCAGCACAATTAGGGAACACAGGGACTTGCTGGCCAGGCCCAGGAGTAGATATTTTGGAAGTATTGATGGGGTAGGAAGGGAAAGGGGTTGCGGGGGGAGTGGATGGTACTGGGACATTTCATAAATTGCACAGAAGGATGCAGGTGTTTAAAAAGAAAACTGCACAGATAAACGGGGGAACTGATTTTGGAATAGAGGCGTACAATCTTCTCACAGGCATGCCTGACTGAAAACTGCATCAGTGTGCCAGCAGACCTTGTGGAGGGGCTGTATTATATGTAGTATTCTCTATACATGTAATTTGTAACCTCTTGCAATAGAAAAACATGATGGTAAACGTGCTGTTCTGTTATTGTTACACACATGGCTCTCCTCAGCAATTATGGTGTGAACTCAGGCCCTCAGTATTCTCAGGCAGATTTTTGTTTTTTGGTTAGAAATAAAAGATTGCTGCATGGCTATAATTGCAACTACAGTCAGGAGTTTCAGTTGACCAGAACTTGAATTTTTGTTCTAATTGAAGTGCCACTTGAAAATATGGTTTTAGTTTAAAAAGAAAAAAAGAAATTTAATTAAAAAAAAGTTCATTAATTAGTTATGTGATGTTTGACAGAAGTGATCTTGACTTTAACTGTAAAACTGTGAAATGAGTGCTTTTAAATTCTAGTGTAGCAGCTTTTACTTTGAAGGTGTTTACTATCTGATTACTTATTTTACTTCTAATAAAGAATAGGTGTGTAGCAAAAAGGGCTATAGTTAATCTCAGGGATCCTTTGCCTGACTTGCTGTATTATAACACCAACTCATTTTCAGAGATTTTATGACCATTGTTGAAAAAAACCTCCACATCACAGACTTCATGGAAAAGTATTTGTACTGCTATAATGCATTATGCTGGTTTGTACCTAAATAAGAGAAAACCTGAAGAAAAAACTATTTAAACCTAGTCTGTGTGTTATGGCTGTTCTTGAGGCTGTTCCAGACATGCTTGGTAAATTGCAAACAACATTTCTTCGTGAGAGGGACCACCTCAGAGGAGGCTGTTCATTGCTGTATCTATCTATCTATGAAATAAATCAGAAATAGGCTGCAGCGTAATAGCACTGGCTCATGGAACCATTTGAAACAGTTTGACCTGAATGGCTAAATGTAATACATATTGAAGGGACGCCACTTTGAAAAATAACATCAGAGGTCTCAAAAATCTGCAGAATGTCATTTAAAGTTTGGGTGGCCAGAGCTGTCTGGAAGCTGGCAGTGCCTCCTCTGCAATTTGAGGTTTTTTTGCATGGGCCATTTCAGAGAGGACCCTGGTGTCTGCTGTGAACCAAGCAGCCCCTTTAGTCAGTCTCCTCCCATATCCACTGCATAATGATGTGAATTAAGCATCAAGATAAACCCTCTCTCCAAATGGGGAGAATTAAACAGCAAGTTAAACCTTGCCTCCAAATTTAATCAGCTTCCATAGCAACCTAGCATACTTTTTTTATTTTTCCAGTGGTTTAATTTCCTTTTTATTTCCGTAGCAATGGATTCTTGAGAATCCAGACATGCCAGAGTACTGGGACATTACATAGTCTTCAACCAAATCTTCATTCTCACAGTATGGAGTTAGCAGAGAACTGAAGTACCAAAAAATAGGGTGTAAATATTGTATAAATGTTGTAAACAAATGTTTAAAGAACTCTTTTTGAAGCTCAAAAGACTCATGTTACTGAAAATATTTTCAAAGAACCAATATCTTACTTTTATTACATACTTGCCATTTTAATTTTTCTTTGGGTAGGTGCCAGCGGTAGCCTGGGTTCCCAATATCATCTGCAGATTCCTGTCACTGGTGATAAGGACAGCAAATACAGGCATGACTCTTATTCAGGTTGATGTTTTACTTATGCTCAATTGTGAAGACAATTTTTTCTTTAAAAATCATGACAAAATATTATGCAGGCTCACAATGGAATTTTTCTTTTATGAAAGATCACTTGCATAAATTCTAAAAGATCATTTATATAAACTCTAAAAAAGATGCACTGGGGCAAATCTAGGCGTTTATTTTGGCTAAGGGTTCCTGATGTATGGCTACCTAAAACAAGTAGCTGATAGCATTGCACACAGCCGTGTGTCCTGTGCCTAGGGGTTTACTGTGAGACGAGGCAGCCCGTGGTGCTGGTGCTTTTTTGCACATTGTTGCTTCAAGAAAGCTGACACCCAAACCCGGCCTCTGGTTAAACTTCACAGTATTGCTTCTGCAAGGGGCTGGTGCACCAGGCATTGGCTGAGGTCAGTGCAGCATGGAGGTCATGAGGTTTGGGGAAAAACTGTTGTTTGTCATCTTAGGTGTACCAAGATGAACTGTGAGAATGTGCTGGTTTCTTCTGCACGTGTGCTCTTTGCTCGGAGTGTATTTTGGAAACCTTTGTTCAGCCCTCTCCTCCGTTCTGACTGTGCTGTAATGTGAGATCACTGGGCTCTAAAAATGTCCATATCTCTCCAGTGATTATGAGGAAATCCTGGAGCAAATGGCTCAGGTATCTACACCAGCAACAACTAAAAAGGGTCAAGAAAAGTCTTATCCAAAATGAACATAAATAAGACAAAAAACATCAAGAATTTTTTTCCAAGCCCACCAAAGGCACATTTCTTCCTTTTTGTGACTGTTTTGGTGATGACAACATGGGCTGTTCCTGTAGGTTGCTCAGGTCTCTTCCGTCCCGTACCAAGCTGGGTGTTATCAACTCTTCCAGCCAAAAGTCTGCAGGAAGCAGGGTGGAGAGGTGTCTTGCAGAGAATAGAAGTCTTTGCACCATCTGTGTTCCACTCTCCCCTAAAACTGAGTGACCTGCTTGTTTCAGCTTTTGGTTTTTTCCATGTGCCAGGAAGCCCTGCTGCGATGGCAGAGGCAGATGGCTCAGGGGAAAAGTCTGACTCAGAGACCAGAGCTTTATTAGAGGAGAACAGTTCACATCCTTTGAGCATGTTTAACCAATGCTCTTAATTTTTTCCCAATTATCTTTGTGTGAAGTCACTGTCAGCCCCAGGAACTTCAAGCACTCCCCTGTTTCCGAGTAGAAATTGGAATTATTCCAGAATTATTCCAGAACATTTGGAAGTCAGGAGGAAAAAAATCAAACCAGCCAGTACTTAGAAGCAGCTGGTGACCATACAGATGAGACTGATTCAGCCAGGAAGGATTCAGGGATCTTGAAGCTGATCTGGAAAGGGATTTCCAAGCAATAGTATTTAGGATGTGAAGCAGGGTGTTCCTGATGCTGGTTTGATATGTTGTGGCATGTCTCTAAAAGCCTAATACTCCAACAGGAGGAAACTGAGTAAAACAGATGGGAAGAAAACTTTGTGGAGAAAAAATGTTTTCAAATGGAGAAGATTTTTTAGGAAAAATGTATTAGATAGGCAAAGAGCTGCATTTCCATGTTCAGGAGTGATGATCGGTTTAGCTAAGAGCCCTTGTACTGAACAACAATGAACGCAGCAAGTAGAAGCAGATTTGGAGAATATTAGATATGAGGGGAAAAGCATTAATAGGTGGCATTTGATCCAAGTTAGATTTCTGAAAAACAAAAAGGTGTAGAGTGTGTGCTGAAAAACAGATATATTTTTCTTAAAGATAATGGGAAGGTGTTTAATTTCTGGAACAAAACTTACTGTGACTTACTGTGCTGAAGACCTACACCCTTTTATTTTTTTAAAGTAAGTCTGTTAAAGATTCAAAAGAATGGAAGTGTTCAGCAGTTTTCTTCTGATAAATGTTTGGAAGGGGGTGTGTTCTGCTTAGATGACAAGCTATGCTTCAGTCCATTAGCAATAGGGATAAATTGTAAGAAAAGAGCAAGTTGGGGGAGGAGTTGGCTGGACAGCATTCTGGTCTGCTATTAATGTTGAATCTTGAAATACTGAGTGAATTCCAAGAGAATGAAGACATAAAGCCTCTGTTACAATGTTGTAAGTTTCTAGGGAAAAACTTCTTACATCCTCATCTCTTACTCCAGTTTTACAGGTTAGTGCAAGAAATGCTTCACACATGTGAGGGAGTGGTTCTGGCACATGAGGTGAACAGGGGACTCCTTCCCATAAGGTTTTGAAGATAATAGGAAATGAGGTCAAATGGGAAGCACAATGCAAACCTTAAATATAAAAGTTGGAAAGATTTTCCTTTTTTTTTTGTACCATGGGCTTCTTGAGGTTGTTGCTTTGGCTGTGGGCACAGGCAGTGAATTTCCCACAGTGCAGCAGAGCAGACCTTACTTGCTACAGCCACAAAAAAAGATCTGAAGCTGAGTTAAGGGTGATGATAGAAGACATGCCACTTCATCTTTGTCACCAGCATGAGGGGTTCAGTAGCTATAACTGGCCATCTTTAGACTCAGCTAGCAAATACATAAGCCTCTATCCAGTCCCAATTAGCATTCAGGAACAGTAAACCCACCCAAATCTGAGATCACACACTCCATGTGGCTGACAACAGGAAGCCTCATGGCAGCCTTGAGAACACTTGGTTCTGAAAAGAAACCTTACTTGGCTTGGCTGTAGGGATTCCCCCAGAGTAGCCCACTCCCACTAACTCCTGTGCCACCTAGAAGCAGCAATTACAATGCATCCAACAGCAAGCCAGGAGCTGTCACAACGTGTGTGGTGCCTCTGCTGAGTGTGAGACAACTTCTTCCTTCTGTAAAGCCACATAAAGGGAACAGAACTTCATGGAGACTAAACTGCTTTTTTCTTACAGTCCTTTAATAAGACAATTGGAGTCCACAGGTGACCAACCACTCTGTCTTCATGACACCCTTTTATGGGTGTACTCACCCTAACCACAAGAAGGTATCCTGATGCACACTACCGGATGAAAATTGTGGAATCATAGAATCATTTAGATTAGAAAAGACCCTTAAGATCATCCAGTCCAACCATTAACCTAGCACTGCCAATTCTACCATTAAACCACATCTCTCAGTACCACATCTACATGTCTTTTAAATACCTCACCCTAAATAAATATGGATAATGAGGGCAACTTTTTTATTCTGTTTCTCATTTAAGAGAAATGTGGACTCTACAAGTATGGGACAGAAAGGCAGGCATTTAACAGCCCCATTTTTAGGCTTAGACAACTTGTTCCACTCTGATTTTGTCTCTGATGTTTTGCCTCAGTGAATGAGCAGTGATTCATTCTACTTGTGCCTTCCTGCTGTGTACTTTGGGTCAATCCCTCAATCAGTTGATATTACTCCTTGCTACCTTTTATATGTATCACAAGCCTGTTCAGCAGCCACAGGTGCCAGCAATCATTGGGCCACCCCTGTTACGAGTCTCATTTTATGTTTTGTATTAATTCCATGTCAGAGAGAGGCCTGGACCAACTGTAATGCTGACTGTCTGTCAAGAGGATGGCTTGTTGGAAGCTATAAGGGCAATTAACTTTTGTCTTACAGAAGGATTTTTCTGAAAGTCTCCAGCCTCTCAACTTTTTCCCTGCTTCTTGGGCTGCTGCAAAGTTCATCAAGGCACCTTCTCCTTCAGCTTCTTGGAAATTTAGGTCAGCATATAGACTGATCATGTCATGAAGTGCCCAGAGGACTGGGTCATAATAATTTTGTACTTAAGATGACGATGCTCCTGAGCTGGTCCCAGGGGGAGAAAATCATGCCTTAAAATTGTTTTCCCACATTTAATTACAATTCTTGTGTTGGTTTTTTTTGTGGGGTTTTTTTTTGTATTTTTTGTTTGTTTGTTTTGGGGTTTTTTTGGTTTTTTGTTTGTTTGTTTTGTTTGTTTGTTTTGTTTTTTAATGTTTTGGCTTGTTTGTTTCTTTTCTCGGGGTGCGTGGGTTTTTTTTTGGTTTAGGTTAGGGTTTGTTTGTTTGTTTGTTTTCCGCCTGCTCCCCTGTCACCTGTCTTCCCTCAAGGACACGACACTTCTCCTTTGCCCCCCGGTGCCCCCCGCCCCAGAAAGCCGCGGGGAGCGGCGGCAGCGGCCGCTCAGCACCGCGGA
>JAAWXA010000004.1:49670286-49710739 GCA_038090715.1 Florisuga fusca | reverse complement strand
CCCCTCCCGCCTCCGCCGTCATCTCGGGGGGCAGCTCCCGGCCCCGGCGACTCCCTAGCCCCCTCCTGGGGACACCTACTGGAGGCTGGGGAGGACCCCCCAGAGCTGTCGGGGTCGGAAGAAGGGGGTTCCGGGAGGTATGTGTTGAGGGGGGGTGGGAAGGAAGGGTGTTGCACTCCTCTTCAGTGTGGAATGGGCTGTCCGAAGAGCTGTTTCTCCTGATGGAGGAATCTCAAAAAAAACCCAAACCCAAAACAAAATGATGTGGGGAAGGCTGACTGGGGAAGAAGAAGATGGGGAGTTCATCTAGTTGAGCTGCCATGTTCTTTGAGATTCTGGTCTGAATGGTAATCTCTAGATGGAGTGATTATTCTCCGAGAGCAGTCTTATTCTCCCCACCATTTTTCTGCACATAGCCTCCTTCTTGAGCTCCAGTATGGCACTGATCAAGCAGCAAGTGACAAAGCTGAGTCTTTACTTGCTGAGCAAGTCTCAGCCTACAGCTAGTGGAAGAACTGATGTTGGAGGTTTTCCATTTAAAGCAAGTCTGTAAAGAGACTCCTGGGCATGCAGGGCATCCTCACGTTTTTCCTGTGACTAGAAGTATGAAGAGAAGGAGAAGGCTCATTTCCAGCCTTCTCAGACCTCTTCTTGTACCTGCTATCTGGAGAAACACTCTCCATCCACTTCTTCACAGCTACGACATACATGTACCAGTCTCTCAGTCACAAACAGTTAATACCATTTCATGTGGATCATTTCACTGAGTCTTTCAAGGACACAGAAGTGTCCCTTTCTTTGGGACATTACTATTTTCTGTCTCTTCAGGCTCACCTCCCCACATACTGTGCAACACTCCTCCCTGCAGCATGAACTTGCAAGGATTCCTTTGTTTCTTCCTTGAAAAGCAAAGACAAAGTCTAAGAAAAACCTATTTCATAGGCAGCTAGCTGCACAGAAAAGGTAACTCGGGTCAAGGAATATAATAGAACAAATATGAGAACAAAAGCTTTTCAGCCTCTGCTCCCACCTCACTCAAAAATTCCTAGGGACCAGTTTCCAGGCAGCTGAGAACTCTTAAAAGGTAATGCTTACCTGTCTGCTGATTTTGACAAGCACATATCCCCTTCTCTCCTGGTGTTACAGTGTGAGTTCTCTGCTATGTTTTAGACTGCTTGCTCTCTGGGGCCAGAGACCTGTAGTCCAGGGCAATGTGTTGGTGGTACTTCAGCATGTGACTTCTAATCCCCTTGACACGTGGTAGAAAAATAATGGGTAGGCCATGTTGTGTGGGTTCTTGTGTAGACCCTTGATTGAAAGAGGGTGGCAGCAGATTTTAAAAATGAGGAAGTGTCAGAAAGGATAATATGTAATATAAGGATAGAGAGGTCAGGACTAGATGAGCCTGGCTGCAGAAATGCCAGCATGAGGAAGGATGTGGATACACAGATGGCCTTTCTTGGGTTGCCCATAGAAGGTCCATCTGGAGTACATGCACCCAGTCAAAGGGGACTGTGCTGCCCACCTCAGCTGCCTTCCTCCAGTGTGTCCCTGCTGACTAGGGAGAAAAAGGGTGAGGAGACTTGTGGGTTGGCTTGGAAGCCCAAGTGGGTTTGAGTGCTTTCAGAGTCCTTGGAGAACTGAACGTCCCTTCACTGGTAAAAAAATAGTTAGAAAAAGCTGCCATTGGATGGGACTGAAGAGAGGAGGGGTCACAGTGCAGAAAAGCCCTCCCCAGGCTGACAGTCTCATGAAGTGGAAAATTCATTGTTATCACTATCAGGAGAAAGATGCTGCTGATGGGGGACAACAGGGAATTCAAGGGGCCCAGCTCCCCAGGATGGCCTGGGGCTTAGTGGCCTCCTTTTCTCTTCCCTCCTCTCCCACAGACCCCAACCCTTACAGCCTCTGCCTTTTCTCAAGGGGTGCTTTGCTCTGCAGGACAAGCGCTGATAACCTCCATCTCTGGGCAGCTCTCACTCTCACCATGCAGTGTGGGAGCAGGGATCAGATGCCATGCCTGTGCTCAGCCTGGGCTGTCTGCACCTCCTTTCCAGTTTCATGTGTGTGCTGTCATATCAGTGGTGCAGAAGGCCTGGGGACAGCATTTGCATCCTCCCCAGGAGCCCGTGTCCCTGCAGTGTGGGGGGATGCCAGCCAGCTGTGAGCACTCTCTGGCCCACAGAGTGGCACATTGTGTACACAGGAGTGTGTGAACTCAGTCAAACTTTGCAAACAAGGATAAGAACTGACTCAGGAAATAATCAGTGCTCAAATATAGCAACTCAAGGTTTCCTGAGAGAGAGACAAGAGAAACAGTGAGGTAGAGCAGATGTTGTGGTCCCTGTGGCTTTCAATTCCCTTTGCCTTGGCTTCTCAGCAGTTAAGCTGGTGCTGGCCACAGGATCTGATTTAGACTACAGGGAGCAAAACAGCCCATCACAGCCAGCCTTGTTGCTATGCAGGACAGGAGTCCTGACATGCCCTGCATGGTGGCAGGTACCGTGCAAGTCCCTCTCCTCTGACAGAGGCACTGCAGCCATCCTCCATCTCCTTCCCATCTCCAGAGCTGCTGGAAACAGCTGAATGTGATCCCTCATGGCTGTCTCATAGACCAACCTCTTCTGCACAACCCCTGCTCCTGCTCCAGCAAAGATGAAGCTCCAACAAGGGAACCAGCTGCCCATTTTACCAAGACTCCAGTGCCTAAGAAAGGTGGGGTGGATTGAAATAAAGCTCTGGAGCCAGGACGTTACCCCTAACTTCCAGAGAAAGCAGCTAGGCAGCTGGAGATCTTATAAACAGCAACATCTGAGTTGCATCCAGCCCATTGCTTCTTCAGTGAGGGGATGAGTAACATTGCTTGAAACACAGCTACTGCCCAGATTCAGCTCAGCTTGGCCTCTCTGACAGGTCTGGCCACAGCTTTCAGATGGTGGAAACATTGGCTTGGTGAAGCATGCTGTGGGCAAAGGTGGCTCCAGTCTCTTTGTCATCATTTGTCATAATGTCTCCCTGGAAGACATCATGGGGATGGTCACAGCTGCCTGGTGTCCCCTCCCTGATGTGGCTTGGCTTGCTGAATGCCCCACTACATAGGGTCTGTTCTTATTATTGCAACTAGTAAGTTGCTGCCCCTTGGAGCCCACAGGGAGCTGCAGTGAGAGATGATTTGGTGCTCCTGGGCTGTCCCAGGCAGGCTGCATGAGGAGAACCATCTGTAGCTCACTGTAGGCTTGGGATGAGGTAGCTGTGTTAGACATGGCCTGAGAAAATGTAAAGGGGAACTGCTGAACCTCGGACCAGGCTTTAGAGCTCTTTTAGAGCTGGATCTAGGCAAGAGCTGGCTTGGGCTCCAGTAGGGACCACTGAAACATCAGCAGCTTTATAAGAAGATCCTCTCTGTTGGGGGCATCTCATACGCTTGGTTTTCCAATTTGTGCAACAACAGCATGGGCAGCAAGTACCGCGGCCATCATGGCCATGCCACTGCCCTCGGGGAGGGGCCGGGTTTCCTGGGCGACTGGAACCAATAGGGAAAACATGCAGAAATGAGGCCTCCTGGTTACACAAAAGTCAGGAGACTTGTGGGCTGTCAGTGTCCTGCAGAGCACATCCCCTCCCCTGACCTGCTTCAAGGCTGGCTGCTTGTGACCCCGGGTGGCGGTACAGCAGGGCTGGTGTCTGGAAATAGCTGTTCTCTCAGTGCCCTTTTCTGACTCAAAACAGCAGCTCTGTGAGAGGACAGAGCAGCTAAAACGGGCTGAAGTCGGACTGCCAGGTGCAGCCTGCGTGAAAGCTGCTGTAGCGTCCCAGGTGGCGGCAATGTACACAGCAGAGGAGGGGGAAAAGGAGAGAGAAACCAGGGTGCTCGGCAGCTCAGGCTCCCAGCCAGAGCCTAAACCAGGTGCTTCCTGCAGTGTACAAGGGAGGGGATCTTTGTGGCTGCCCCCTTTCTGCAAGGTGCCTTGGTGCCCATCATCCTCTTCCCCTTGTGCCCCTGCAGGCTGCCTCTGTGCCTCAAAGATAAAGCATTTGCCCTGCTGCCTTCCTGCACGACTACACCCCACAAAACCATTCCTACCCCTGCAGGTGGAGGGGTGCCATGGCCAGTACAGAGCTTGGCTCTGCTCTGTCTCCATCCATCACCATCAGCGTGGTCACCTGCAGCCTCAGGGTCCGACACGAGCAGAGGAGACCCACACCCAGGCAGCTGGCTGAGCTGGGCAAGGGTCTCTAAGCAGAGGTGTCATATGATGCCTTCACCCCAGCTCTTTAGGGAGGTGGTGGTTGGCTTGCCAGAGAAATGCCACACACCAACAAAATCCTGTATGTGCTGCTGTACCCCTGGTTCAGCCTGGTGATGGCTGGAGCCACCAGCCCAGCTTCAGCCGGGCACTGTTGCTAGAGCAGTGTCCTGCAATGGGGCCCATGGCTCAGAACCTGCTACATGCATCCCTCTTTAGTTGCTTGGTTGTACTGTTTCCCAAACCTGAATCCCATCCTCTATGTGCCCTGTCCTGCCCACCTGTACTCTGTTCTGCTTGTGTTCATCTCCATCCCACCCCGGGGAGCCTTGGGGCTTGTGAGTGTGTGGGTGGGGATGTTCTTGTCCACCCTGGAGGAGCGAGCTGTGTGTGTGAGCATAGTTATGAGCTTACCAAGTTTCTGAGCTGTCCACAGTCCATCCAGTAAGTTATCTGAAAAAACCCCACCAAACAACAGTTCTTGTAGTGCCTAGAGGCCCTTGCTCCTTTGGGAACACAGAATAGCCCAATGCATGGTCCTACTAAAAGGTCTAGGGGGGCAGAGGGGACGTGGGGGGCGGTGGGTTTGGGTTTGGGCTCCCTGTCTGAGCAGTGCAGTGCAGTGCAGTGCAGCAGATAGAGCAACGTGTAACCTGCTCCCTTGGCTGACCCCTCTGTTTTGCAGCAGGCAGGGACTCTTTGTAGAGAAGTCAAGAGTTTTTTCAGAGAGTTCGGCAGCTGTGGATGGCAGCCGTGGTGCATCTGATAGAGTGAACCTCTTGGCTGCTCTGCCCCACGCCGGGTGCAAGCACATGGGACCCCGGGAGCTGCTTCTCGATGGCGACCACTCTTGGCTTTGCAGAGGAGGCAGCGCTAAGGGCACGCCGTGACCTTGCAGCTCAGTCGCTGCCTGCCAGCTCCGCCTTGCAAAGTATCTGAGAGGCGGTGATCCCTGTGGGGCAGCAGCGCGCTGGAGGCACAGTAGCGAGGGCAGACTAAACATCAGCTCTGCTCAAGGCTGTTGTTGTCTTTTCCTGGAGGTAAAGCTCCTGAAAAGATCTTGAGGAGGCAGTGAGGTGAGGCTGCGTGCCAGGATGTGGACCCTTTCCCCAGCCACAGACTTTTTGGAGAGAACTTTTGGGGTGTACATCTGACTGCTGGCAACATCTGCTCCCTCAGCCCGTGTCTCCAGGCTTGCATGGTCTGAGTGCTTACCCCAGATCGCAGAGATTAAACAAGCCCTGAGACTGTGCCGCAGCTCAAGAGTCATCTCACATTTTGGGATGCTGCAGAAGCTGCATCCCATGGAGGTGGGAACTCTACCAACCCCTTTTGCCTCCACTTGCTCGGGCTGTGGCACGAACCAGTCAGCTGCTTGCTGTCAAACATTCCAGCTCCACCAGCATCACTCCCGTGGCAGAGCCTGCTGGGGTGGGTTTTGCTGGGGAAGGTGCTGCTGCAACCATGCTGCTGTACACAAACCAGGAGCAGTGGGCCAACATGCAACTTGCAGCATCTTCTTATCATGCAAGAGCACTAAGCTCTGGCATCTCTCATTCCCAGCAGTTGCTGACAGTTGCACTGTCAGTTAAAGGGGGACAAAATAATTTTTAAAAGGGGTCTACTGAGTTGCTATCTGCTTCTCCCAGGCTGGAGGAGGATGGCACCTCCCTGACAGCAAAGGAGATGCTGGGGTGTTGAAGAGAAACCACATGCGTTGCTTTCATGGAAGTCTGTGGTTGTCCCTCCAGCTGTGCTCAAGACTGCTCATTACCAGCCAAAACCTCAATCAACCTCGTTTTTAGGTTTGGTAATTTTAATCACTATCCTGGAAACATGACTAAATATTCCCATTCATCTTTGTACCCATTTGCCTGGTCTCAAGTCATGGCAGCTCTTCTCCTCTTGTACCGCAGGTTGCAGGACTTGCCAGGCTTTGCTCTTCCCTAAATATACAGGTCAGAAACCAACAAGTGAAGTCCATATGGATTTGTGCTAGTAAGGAAGGTTTTAATATCTATTTTATTAACCCTGAAGGTTAAAAGCAGAGTGGCTCCAAACCAAACCAAACCAAACCAAACCAAACCAAACCAAACCAAACCAAACCAAACCAATGCCCTTGTATCTGTACACTGTGCCTGCAGATTCATCTACAAAAAAAACTTACTAAAAAAGTTTGAAAGCCCAACTAAATGTCAGTTTGTTTCCTTTTAGCCACTCCTTGGCTGACTCAGCTGAACATCCCGTTGGGTTTGTCAGATGTTGTCATTTGCTCTGCAGCAGGTACCCAGTAGCCACAGCCAGTGAGTTTATGATTTCCTAAATATATCTTTGCTTCTCCTTTATTTATTGCTTCTGGTGATTTGCCAGGTATAGGTCTGTGCTCCTCTAAAATATTGGCCTAATGTTTTTGGAAGTCTTAACAGATATTGCTTGCATAAATTATCCAATTTCATTCTGTCTCCAACTTGAAAACTTCATTTTTTCTTTGAAAAACAGCATTAAGACAGAAGGGAGAGTTGTGTTTCTGGCCTGGCTTGTGAGGGGGAGGAGGGAAGACAGTTGCTTTGTTTGGAGGATGGTTTTTGGTTGTTTGTTTATAAGCAGGCACAAATACATGCACACTGGCAGACTTGAGTTTCTTTTTGTTTGTTGGTTTGATTTTTTTTGTTTGGTTTGGGTTTTTTTACATGGATTTGACACAACCTAAGAAAGTGGGAAAAACAAGAGCAACCAAGAGACTCCACAAATATTTTAGTCGGTCGAACAATTCAAAACATACATGTTTCATATTGGCTCCATTTAGCAGCCATTTGTCTCCAGATGTCTGGCAAGGGGTCAGAAGCAACATTTTATGTGAAAATTCAAAGAGCAGTCAGTGTTTCAGTTAGCAATGGAGAAAGTTACCATTGCTCTTTGTTCTCACCTAACCATCTCCCAGTGGGAAACAGGAGGGAGAAAGGAGACGTTAGGGAAAGCAGCTCATGAAAAGAGAACTCAATTCAGGATTAGCATGCAAATCCGTAACTAAGAAACCCCAAAACCAACTTAAACCCCTTCGTGGCCATCTTGGATTTTTATAGGCCAGAAAGCAAAAGTCTTACAACAAATAAAACTTTCCCCTTTTGGAGACCATTGCTGTTGACTGTCACTGCTGCCTCTCTGCAGTGCTGGGAAGGGCTGAGCCACTCCACAGCATGAGCCCTTTTTCTGCCTGGGGAGGACACCACTTTAACTGATATGGTTTGTATCTTGGGAAGGATTGAAACTTGCTTTGGAAAACCTTCTGCAAGTTCAGCTGCTGCTTTTACCTGGCTGAAGAACTTTTGCAAAGTGGGAATGGAGCTTTTGCTGCTAAAGCTTTGAGAAGAAAAGGGGAATAGCTTCACTACTGCTCTTGGAAAAAAGAGGTGATAGCATTTGCATGCCATGGGCTGAAGTGCTTGAGAAGATACTTGCAACAAGCTTGGTGAGCATGGGGCCCATGTGGCTGGTTTCTACCACTCTCCACAGCTCCGTGCCTCCCTGCAGCACAAGCATCGTGCCCCAGGCACAAGGCCAGCAACTGGGCAAGGCCGGGCTCAGGGTCACCGCTATCAGCGTTTCCCCCACCCCTCCCCAAAGCAGCACCACAGCAGCTGCTTGGCTTCTTGTTTTCCCCCTGCCCCGAGGCACAGCCATGCCACAGCCCAACAAGTGCACAGCCAGTTCCCCACCCTGTCCAGGTTTGTGGCAGGGGCAGGGATGAGGTGAGGGATTCACAACATTCAGGGTCACGGTCCCCCATTCACTGTGCTGGCACTTCTGGCAACTGGTGCTCTTGGGTAAACAAATAGTTTTGCCACTTTTTTTTAAAATTTTTTATTTTTTATTTTTTTTCCCCCCAGAATAGAAAGCCAAACCTGCCTTACTTGGAAAATGGCAAGAGTAGGACTGGGAGGAAGTTGGCTGGATGTGATCTTTCATAATAGAATCACAGAATCGTTTTGGTTGAGAATGATCTTTCAGATCATCAAGTCCAACCATTAACCCAGCACTTCCAATTCCATCACTAAGTCATGTCCCTAAGCACCACATCAGTACCTCTTTAAATACCTCTAGGGATGGTGGCTCAACCAATACCCTGGGCAGCCTGTTCCAGTGCCTGACAATCCTTTCAGGGGAAAAAAAAAATTCCTACTATGCAATCTACACCTCCCTTGGCACAACTTGAGTACATTTCCTCTTGTACAATTGCTTGTTACTTCAGAGAAGAGACCAACACCCACCTTGCTATGACCTCCTTTTGAAAAATGTGTCTGCCAGAAGAAAAGCAAATGCTAGAAGGAAAAAAATAAGATCTAAAAAATTAAAATATATAACATTTAGGGGAAAAAAAATGCTATGGGTATCACTTTGGGCCATCAAATAACATTTTCAGTTTATTCTTCAGTTGAAGAAGACCCTGTACTTTCTGGATGGTTTCCCGGGCAGTCCTAAGAAGCTGCCCAGGACATGGCTTGCTGTGCCATTAGTGGTGCTGCCAGTGCTGTGCTGCAGGCAGTCAGGTGTCTGTCCTGGGACACAACAGCAGGTCAGAGCATGGCAGCCTGTTTGTTTTTTGTTTTTTTAAAAAAAACACTAATAAAGACTTTTGTCTGTAAGAAACAAAGCATCCTGTCTGTTCTTTCCTGCTGCCCTCCCACATCTCCCCAAAGGGACCAGGAGAGCTTTTGCAGGTTCCTTGGGGTCCTCATTGTGTTGCCTGGTCCTGGGGTGAGCAGCCCAAACATCACCCCACCCTCCCTGCCCGTCCCCCCTCTGTGAGGTTGCTCAACTGCACGTATGAAAATAACTTATTTGTCCCAGTTTATTTCTCCTAAGAGGATGAGAGTGTTGGAGGCTGATCAGAGCAGAGGAGTCTCCTGGTGGGTTCACTCTTCAAAAGCTCGGGTAGGCTGCTTCTCATTAGGGATTGTTGTGGCTCCAAGAGAAAAGAATATTTTTCTCTGGATTCATGTGCATGTCCTTCTACCTCTGTCCTGGAGCTGCTACAGCAGCTCCACTCTTGGGATATGCCAGGCACAGCAAGCCTCATGTTGTTCAGACTGCACAGGGTGGGGGCAGCTGGAGGTGGAGAGCCTGAAGCAGGGTGAGCTCCCATCTGTGCAGTGCTGCCATGGGCACTGTGCCCATCTCTCCCCATGGAGCCTGGGAGGGGGCACACGAGCCATTCACAGACCCCGTGACACATGAAAGAATGGCTGAAGAGTCCAGGGGGTTCCTGAATAGCTTGTTCCCTCCCCACCCAAAAGGACCCAAGGCAAAATCCCAAAACCTTCTAACTCCAAGGAGTGTCTGGAGTCAACATGCTTGATTTAATGATGATGGCTTAAAACTGTGAGTTGTGCTACAGGATGGGGTGCCACTGGAGCTTCTCTGTGCCTCTGTCATCCTTGCTAGTTGCTCCAGGGTTGCAGTGTTATTTCCTTGGGCCACCTGATGAGCAGGGCATGTGTGCAAACCAAGCCAATGAAGCAGTACTCCACCTGAAAACCTTGCTCCTGTCTTTGCCATGTGTTTTCCACAGGTGTAAAGACTGATTTCTAGGCCTGCCGCTTGCTCTCGATCAGAATAAAATAAAAAAAAAACCAAAACAAACTTGTATCCAACAGCAAAGACTGTCATGCCTTTCCATCCCAGGTGTTGTTCCTCTGCTCTTTGAGCCCCTTGGAAATAGGCCACTGGAGGAGGGAGCAGGAGGGAGCAATGGGATTTGCAGCAGGCAGTCCCAGAGTCTGTTTTTAGTGACTTGCTTTGAAGGCTCATTGCTAGTAATGAAATATTTCTGCACTGTTGCCTCTGTAATAACTGTTTAACCAGTTTTGCTTGCTAATGATAACAATGGTGATCACAGTGCACAGAGTGAAATGTTTAAATGTGATGTGGCTGAAGAGAATGAGCCTAACTGCATCGGTGGCTCTGAAAATGTCTAAAAGGGCATCTTTCTCATGGAGACTCCATCTGCACAAACTGTTCCATTTTATTCAGGTCTCAGTACACTCTGTTGTGCTGAGCACCCATCCCATGCCCCGAGGCTCTGCTGCCCTGGCATATGAGCAGCTCCCACCAATGGCTGCTACTGTGCCAGCCAGGCTGCAGAACATTCCTACATATTGTGCTGGGTGATCAGTTGTTTTGGTTTAAAATGTTATGAAAAAAAACAAAACAAAAACCTATTTCTGCATGAGCCTCTTGAAAGTTCTTTGGTATACTGATCTAACAGAGTTATGTTCAAAGAGATGCTCAAGTGCAAACAAAGCTCCTGAGATGGGACATGGAGTATTTCCCTTTCACAAAATTACTTAATTAGGACCTGCCAAAATAAGCTATCCTACCATTAGTGTAAAATAGATTTGTGGTTTTGAAATGTAGATATCCAATGCTCTTGTCTGCTCTCATAACATAGCACGTCTTCTGCTTAGTGATCTCTCCTATGGCTTTGAACTTACAGAAATTCTTGTTCAACGTTACCATTCTGACCATGCTGCTGTTGACCATCAGCTGGTCTCTGCTCAGGAACATCTCACCAAGTTCACATTTCAGACTGACTGTGTGTATGAGCTTCTGGATGTGTTTTCATGACAAATCGGAGAGGCTCACGTTCCCAAAATGTCACAATCTCCAGCCCCCTTTGGAAGAGCCCTCTGAAGCCCAGTGGGACCAGAAAATGAGCATTGCCTCTGGGAGAGTTTTGGCTCTGCCCAGCAGTTTTCTGTCAGTTTTTCATCCCCTTGCAGACTCAGAGGGTTTGAAGGGCTGGTCTGATTAGGCTTTGCTTACTGATGGTGGCAGACTCAAGTCTGATGTTTCTTTCTCCACTCTTCTGTGCATGGGTGAGCACTTGCCAGGCTGGTTCTGTGACTCTGTTTAAGGATCTCCTGATGCTGTCTTATGTCCAAGTACTTCCAGCCTGTTGAGGAGGTGTCCCAAAGACTTAAAGGAACTCCCAAATCCGCACAGGACATACGTGATTCTGAGGGCAGAGTTTGCTTGCACTTAGCCTGTTATTGCTACTGAGAAGAGTAGGTTCATTTGGACAGGATTCACCTGTCCCAAATTGCATCTTCCATTTCCCTTATGTTTGATCCAGCAGGCACGTGGTGGTTCACTGCTATGGTAGAAACCCAGCTCAGCAAGATCCAAAGAAGAGGATGCCAATGGGTCAGCAAGCCAGAGAACCAGCAAAGCTAACAAATGGCAGCCAGTCAAGGGGCCATGTAGCACCTTCCCTTTTCTTGCGATGATGTTCCTTAGCGTTAATCTTTGATAAGCAAAGCCACCTTTGAAATGCCCTTTCTCTGCAGACAGGGTAACATCTTGCTTGTGAATAAGCAAACCTGTTCAGATGATGTAAATACAGCTTTTCCTGCCAAACCATTAGCAATGCCTAAGTGTGTCCAAGCTGTTACACCAGCCAGCTGCTCTTGTTAATCTTTTAAACCATGCAAGTTAAGAGCTCCTTATTGTGCAAACCTTTCTGTGAGAACAGGAAAGAAAGTTTGTTATCAGCTCTTCCGAGGAAATGAGCATGGTAAGCTGCACAGCCAACACCTGGCCTGTTCTGTGGGATGGGCACCTAAACCCCCAGCTCAGGACACTCACGTACCCATAGACCTGTCAAGTTTCGTGCCATGTTGCTTTATGGCAGGGGGGAGTTTGCCACAGTGCCATGCTAGAAGCCAGAATGGTCCTACAAACAAAACTCAATCATTTCTGACCCTGTTGATCATTAGCACTCACAGCCACATTTGAATCTTTACCCTCACCCCTCAAGCAGGGGGTCAGATTACAGCTCAGTTGCGCTAACTACTCGGGAGATGGTGTGTCCCTGTGTCAGGTAAGAGTTGCAGCTTATGGTAACCATGAAGACCTTGCCACCAGAAACATTTCCAGTCATGCCCAGTAACCACCTCTCCTGAAGGCACCAGGCACATGGGTTTTCCTGGGGAAAAAACGCACAACCAGGACTGCTCTGTGGCAAATGCCCCAGCTGGTCCCAGCAGAGGTGGCGAGTATATTGCTCTAGGGTTTCATTAAAAGACAGACAATTAAATCATTCTCTGATTAATTAATTGATGACAATTAAGTCATTCTTATCAGCAACTTTAAAATTATTTTTAATTGCTTTCTGAAAATATCTGAACAACTCAGCAAGAGGAAAATAGCCATGCTGGGCCTTTCTTCTGAGTGTTTGTTACTCATGTCAGTTCTCAGAGAGTCAGAGGACATTCTCAAAGGGCTGAGATTAAGCTCATCACATTTTCCCACAGCTCCCTGAATGAGTGATCTGAAAACTACACATGTAGATTGCAATCCAGCTGCAATCAGAGACCAGTCAGGACCACGCTGACTAGTGCAGACTTGCCAGTGTGTACACTGGTTTAAGTCTCTTGTCCAGGTACAGTTTCTCCAGATTATTTTTCCAAGACCTTGCTCAGGCCACTCGTGCTATTACTGACTGGCCACAAAGCCAGATCTCACTCCAAAAACCAGTTCCACCCAGAAATATCCATCTTAGAGGAGACTGAACTGTTGCTTGATGCCTCAGGCAGTCCTCCTTCCAGAGCACAGGAGTGGGTACTTAATCTTCTTTTTTCTCCTCATCCCTAAAAAAGGGGAGAATAAGACTCCTCCAGTAGATTATAGTAATGGAGAAGAGGCTCTGCTGGCTACATCTTCCTTGGAGTAAGGGTTCCTTCTCCTAACGTTTTGCTGAAAGTGTTGAGCACACACCATATTGAGTTTTGCTGCTCTTGTGCTAACCACACTGTAATCACAAGCAGTCCTGCCTCAGCTGGAGGAGGACTATGGTTTTCAAGGGAAGCACAGCTGAGAAAGGCTTCAAACAGGATCTGATTAGCCGATTAAAAACAGATGCTGTGCTGGCAGACAGGCTGCTGTGGATCATCTGATATAATCCCCTTCCCCTCCTTTTTGTACATGATGTCCTTCCAAGCAAAGCCACCTCCCCCATAGCTATGTCTAAATTGCATTAGGAATCTTGGCATTTTTACAGGTATACATGGTGCGAGTGGTTTTGCCATTTAAAATATTTTAGAGGGACTGCAGTGTCAAGTAGTTGACTGCTTATCAGAAATCCACCTGGTATTCGAAGGAGGCAGAGGCTGTGCTGCCTGGTGCTGTAGCATTTTAATCTCTGCAGTCCTTAACCTTTACACAGCACCTTCCTCTTCTGCTGGAGGAAAGTGCTCCATTGATTCTGGGACTAGAGGAGAACAACCTCTCCCCTGCCCCACACACTCTGCTTTAGTTTTAAGCATATGAGCTAAGAGGGCTCTGTGTTCCAATACTGAGGCATAAGACATCTTCCATTCAGCATTGGAGGGAAACAACAGCTTGCAGCAGCAGGATCAATCACCTTTTGCTTCTCCAGCACAGCTCAGGGCTGCTGTGGCTCACCCACATCCTAGCACCGAGGCTGCACATTGCTGGTCTATATACTCAGCCATTTTTTTTTAATCCCTTTAACTCAGGACTGATTCTTTTCCATAGGAGACTGAAGAAAAGCCAGTGGACCAGTTGCCTAAGAAGTCCAGGCTAGGTATTGTTGTTCGCCCTCTTTGGCACTTGGGGGGAATCACAAATTGAGTGGGTCCAGCTAAATTAGTCCTTCCCCTCTTCCTCAAACACAGCTGAAACACTTCCCTTACTCACCCATGATGACATTTGCTAACAGAAGTCACCTGGATCAGTTGCTGGTCAGCCAGAATCAACATACTCCAGAATTTCTGTAATATGCTTAGAGGTGCAAATGAGTTTCAGATTCATTTGGTTGCTTGGTCGCAGATGTGCCGCCAAGAGATTCATCCCAGAGAGGCCAAAGAAAGGGGATAACTCCTTTTGCTCCTTTTTCCAGTTTGACAAAGGGGAAGGGCTGGTATCAGCTTGTTGAATGACAGAAACATCTAAATTAATTTCTCATGGAGTGTCTGGTCTCAGCAGTGGGATGCTAATCCTTTGCAGCACGAGTCACCTAAGTGTTCAGGGACGGGTGAGGGAGAAGGCCTAATTTGGCACAAAACTCAGTGAACAGAGGCATATATGATAGAAAAACCAAAGTTCTAGGCTACTGCTGGGGAAGTACAATGCCAGAGAAACTCAGCAGATTTGTGTTCATTCTAGATCTTGCAAGCAAGAGAACACAGGAAAAAAAGAGCTCAGTCTGAAGCACACGTCGTAAACTCACACAGCCTCAATGGCTGTTAGCCAGCTGACATTCCAACTTTGCCCACCATTTTTTGCCATTTTCCTTCTCCCAACAGCATCCAGTTAAGAAACGAGTGCAAAACACGGCAGGAATAAGAGAAGCAGCCACAAAACATTTTACCTTCCATTGCCTTGGCAATTGCTTCAAACTTTGGCTTAGCCAAATGACAACAGGTGAGCCAAGATAACCTAAGCCACCTGTCCATGGTCAGACACCAGCATGACAGACTCTGGCTCTTCAAACATCTACCAGCAGTGGCAGCAAGGGAATACAGGGTGTTTTCAAAACAGGTGCCTAAGCATCCGAGTTTTAATAACTCCATCACTCTACTGCCAACATCACAGGGGGAGTTACAGTGGTAACAATGACACTTGCAATCATGCTCTTACACTTCCCTGTGGAGATTCCCCCCTTGAGCCTGCAGATGGTGGGGAAAAGCTTTAAGCAAGGCAATAAAACCTTCATCAGAGCTGTTAGTTCTGCAGTGACTGCACTGGGTCGGTGTGCTAAAATGCACATGGAGTTATGACATGCACAGACTGCCTCCTTGGCCTCCTCCCAAGGAAAGCATTAACCCTTAACCAGGGCCTGACAGTGTTTATCTCAGCTTAAACCAAATGCAATGCTTTTTTTTTTTTTTTTAAATTAGGAATAAACATCTTAATAGCAATGAATATCCTGAGTACTTCAACAATTTTTTTTTTCCACTGGCATGTTACATTTAAGAGGCTCCATTAAAAAGAAAAAAAAAAAAAAAAAAAAAAAGAAAAAAAAAATCTGTAAATTGCTACAACTCCAGACTCACTGGAAAATGCAGGATTTTTTACAGCACAATGAAGGTTTGTGTTGCCACTGAGATTTGTGAGACTTGGAAAAAGAAAAAGAAAAAGAAAAAGAAAAAGAAAAAGAAAAAGAAAAAGAAAAAGAAAAAGAAAAAGAAAAAGAAAAAGAAAAAGAAAAAGCTAAGTCTGTCAAGGGAAAAATATACACAGTAAGACACAAGTGCCAAAATCTCCTTTTTGCTTTGCAAATGCTCTGGAGGCAGATCTGCACTTCACTGAGCCAAGTAATTTCTTAAAATGACTGGACTAGGGTTTGAAAAATGTGCAGACTGAGTCGTAAGAACTGTTTAGGTTTTATGAATCTGAGCCATCTGTGAGCTAAAGGGACAGAAACCATCCCAAAACTGTAAAGCTGAGAGTTCAGCTTTCACAATATGCTCCGAATCACCTTGAATCCGCCGGTTGCGTGGATGAGGGCCACTCTGCAAGAGCCCCACTGAAAATGCCACGGGTGTGAAAAACAGCAGATGGTTACTGGGGGTGGAAAGCTATACAAATCGTTAAAGCAGCATGGAAAATTCATTGGTGGCTATAAAAGTCCCTAAGCAAGGGCAGCTGTAAACAGCTAGGTGAAAAGAGGAGGTAGGGACACGTGGTAGCTGCCCTGTAGAGACTGCTGCTATTTCCTTCTCTCAAAAGCCACCACAAAAGTGCTGAAAGACTCACATGTGAACTGACCATAAGGTGCTACACTCCCAAATATTAACACCGAGGTGTTTTTTTTCCATTGTGCTAAAGTTTCCAGCTTTTAGCAGCACCTTGGATCTGATAATGGAATCACATAAGGACCCTGGGGGTCACTTAAAAAGCCAAACCACTTGCTTTTTATACTTTGTGTAAGCATCACTGTTAAACCCCAGCCAAGTGCTTATCTTCATCTGTAACTGACATAACAACATGCTGAGGATATGTGGAGTATAGACACAACGTTCAGCCAGGAGGCCAAGGTAGAAAAGAAAGGAAACTCAGTACTATTGCATCTCTCACTGCACTCCTAACTTACAGAAGCCCAAACTCTTAGGCTGCAAACACAAAGTGTGACATGCAATTAGATGACCAAAGACCTAGGGAGGATTTTTTCCTGTTTATCCTAACAATTTACAGAATCTTTTGATAGAAGAGATATTTATTTCCAACCAAATCAATAGGTGTGAATAAGGTGTGAGCCTTCTGAGGAATCTCACCATGACTTTCACCTCTGCTTAAAAGAGGGCAGTTATTGCAGAAGTGCCAGAACAAGGTCTGGTAAAGAGAGAGGAGCACAAGTCAGGGGAGGAAAGCAGCTAGAATGAAAACATGAAAACTGTACCATCATTTTCATATTTAGCTCTGTTGCAACATTCTTCCTATCATGGATTTCATCCCTCTGTATCTAGGACTGCCATCCCTGCTTATGTTTTACATGGGAGCCTTCTCCTTTCTTTTAGCTTTCCCTTGGAAGGCTAAAAATCTTTTGACCTCCAGTTCCCATAAGTACCCCACGGCTGTGCTCTCTTACATTTATTGTGTCTGTCAAAAATCAATAAATGTCAGTGTAACAGGAAGTAAGAGAGACACTGGTATCTCTAAGAAACCATCTGTGCCACCAGAGGCTGGGGCTGGAGTCACCATTTCCCCCTCCCCTCCATAAATCCTTGAGGCAGATGGCATTCATTTCTCATACAAACACATCTGGCCTGTCAAAGGAGACCATAAACAAGGATAGTTAGAGAAAAGAAACTGCAAATGCTTTTCAATTTTATTCTTACTGGGAGGACATCCTGACATGTCACATCATCCAATGATAACTGACAGGGGCTTTATCAAGGCTCCTAGCTCACCTAGCATTTATGGTACTAAGTCTTGAAGTAATCTTGGCTGGGCTGTAGTGCTTTTTTCAGCCTGCAGACATGGCATTCCCAATTCCAGACACTTTTGCTGGGTGAAGACCAAAGTGATCAGCACTAACAGAAAGGGAAAGTAATCATATGTGAAACACAGACCGTATGATAAGCAGCGTGTCAGGCTGGTACTGCACAGTATTTGTACAGACCAGTCAGAAATGGGTCTTACAAACAGAAATGGAAAATGATAATTGTTATAAACATGATCAAGTGCTTTTGATGGAAAAAAAACCCAAACCAAAACCAACCCAACCCAAAATAAAATGCACCTAGTGATCTTGAAATCAACTTTTCCATTGGATAAATATATTTGAAATAGTTGTACAGTTCACAGTGGCATAAAGTTCTCTGATTGCTTGAGTGCTTGAAAATATCTCATCAGTAAAAAAATACCAGAGCTGGGGGAGGAAAACCCTCTCTCTGAATTCTGTACATGGGCAAATGCACAGGTTTTGGCAGGCATCAGGTCATTGGATTTGTGGGAAACCAGCAGCATCACAGGACTGAAGATCACAAGTCAGGGGATGGAGGGTAAGAAGAATAGTAAGGCCCATTTTCCTGCAATGAAAACAGAATGAACAGTTGAACACAAGTCTTCTCCAGTACAACCTGGTGCAATGACATAGGGGCAGAAATAAACAGGTACTGCTGTCTTTGTGTTTCAAGAGTACAGTAACTGCCCCAATTCAACCAGAAGAGGACTGTACTGGTAACCAGGCAAAACCAGGCCCTGCTTTAGTCTCCATTTAAAATAAAAAATGCAGGTTAAAATATTGCCATTAAGCCAAAGCTGTGATGTAAGGGAGCCACAAATGCTAGTACAGCCAATCCTGCAAGAGAAAGTTACCTATTCTGACACACAGCTCTGGCTGCTACTTTGTAGTTACAGCACATCCTCTTCAATACTCTCACATCCTCTGGAATGTTTTGGTCAGTGCAAGCCATATTCATTCCACCATTTGGTCTGACACCGGGAATGGAGAAGGGGAGAGGAGAAGGAGGGACCAACACAAATATGAGGCACACTTCTACAGTTACATTTTTTCCCCACTGCTTTTTTTTTTTTTTCTATCCTTCCTGCATGTTTGTTAATACTTGGGACAGGGAAGAGGAAACACAGGTAGTATTTAATTTTGCACTCAGTGTAAGGTAAGTATTAGGTATATAACTTGAATTTTATCTTGTCCACAGGCTCTTAAGTGTTACAGTTCTTGGCTGGAGAAAGGCAGTCTGCCTTTTGTGCACTTAGGACACTGCTCTGTTGGGAAAGGAGTCTGTTTTTTAGGCAAGCCCTCTACTTGGACTGATGCAGAAGAAAAAACTAAGAAAACCTTTCCTCAAATAAGAACAGCAAGGCTCTCCTGGAACCCCCCATTTCTTTGCTCCAGTCTTAAGATACAGAAATGAGTCCCTTTAAAGCTCTTGCAGAGCAGAATGGGAGAAGCACAAGAACTACACTTAGGAGCACAGACTCCTGCTTCCCACATGCAATCACTTACCCTGGCATCGTACTCAAGGACGAAAGGAGGAAGATCGATCTGTTCTGGGGGTATGGCTGTGAATAACTGCTGGAGGCTTTCCACATAGTGGAGTTTGTCCTTTAGCCCTGAGACTGTAAAGGTTGTGAAAAACCACGCCGAGACCTGAAAATACATCCCAACGGCAGCAAATTAAGATGGTGCTCTTTCAAAACCTTCAAGTTCAACAGGCTTGAGCTGAGTCTGAAACACTAACATCATGGCAATAACACAGCAAGGTCAGGAAGCAATGTCAGCAGCACCAGTGGCTGCTAGCAAGCACCCTCTTGAGAGTGTTCTAGCTAGTGTTTTCTGACTCCACACTTGCTCCTCAAACTGCCAGCTAGTCTGATACTTGTAAAAAAAAAAAATAAATCTGTAGAGTGGTAACACTTGGTCTAGTGGTAGGTGTCCCTGCCCATGGCAGGGGGTTTGCAACTAAATGACCTTTCAGGTCCTTTACAACCCAAACCATTCTGTGATTCTCACTTCCAGTTTGGCCAGCTCAGAATATGACCTCTTTGACTCTGACAGAAGCATTTTCAACCATTTGCCTTCAAGTTTTCAGACTGAAGGGAAAGAAAAACTTGTGAGAACCAGAGGTTCTGTTCTACTAGTCACAAATGCTCATATTAGGGACCACTCACATGGTACTAGGCACCCAGGTGTCACTGACCCTTCTTGAGAAGGGATGCAGGACCAGATGACCTATAGAGGACTCTTCCCACCTCAACCATTCTGTGATTCTGTTTGACAGCTGTATTTTGACTTCAGTAAGTAAACAGAAAAGATGGAATACCACAAGAAAAACCTTGAGGAAATCTGGGAAGTTACACGAAAACATTAGGTCAATAAAATCAATCTGCCTAAATACAACATTTAAAGAAAAAGTCAATGCCTAAAAACTTTTCTGGAATACCTATATTGCCTCCTCAAAACAGTGATTTTCATGAGAAAGGAAGAAAAAAAAGGAGGTAAAAAAGAGGACAAAACATTTAAGATCATTTCATTAATTTAAGGGTGGAATTAAAGACTTATGTTAGCATAAAGCAGGGAGACAGACACTGTCCTCCATTACTTCCTACATTTTTCTAACAACACCTCTTATGACTGATGTTGGATGAAAGTTTAACTAGTAAAAAATACTCTCTCAATCCTGTACAAAAGTAGTATGCATTCCAAGGTGTATTATGAACAGCAATCATTGAACATAATTGCTATGGATGTCTAAAAGTCTAATAGGAAATATTTTTGCAGCCATCATGAAAACTGGTACCAGGAAAAAATATTTTAAAAAATTTTTCTTCCCCCTTCTCACTATACAAGCCACTGCAATTTGAGACATCATACCCAGTAACACACACAAAAATGGAGGGGGCTACAAATCTTTCTAGGGAATTCTTCTATCATCTCCATTCTCAATAATCAGAGGTTATAGAAAGAGTAATAGAGAGTAGTTATTTCCTTATTGGTACAGAAAACTTGAGGTTAAACCAAATCCCAGTTAAAACAATGAAAGTAGAGTAAGTTACACCAGAGCAGCCAAAAAAACTTAAAAATCTAGTTGTCTGCTCAAGTTTTCCTGTATCTTTCTTGTACTGCAGTTCTGGATCTGAATACTCTGCCAGGTTAGAAAACCACAGGGTTAAAGTATCATAGAACCATTAAGGTTGCAAAGGACCTCTAAGATCATCAAGTCCAACCATTAGATTTATTTCCTGAAAAATACAGTACAACACAGATAAAGTCTCTCACCAATCTCATAATTGGGTCACACCCCAAAGAGGTACAGAATTAAAATTGGGAAATTTTATTACAATTGGAAGGATCTTGTGTAGAAACACCCATAAGTGATTTGCAACAACCTTTATATTGGCATCTGATCTTCAGAAACTGTTTTTATGACTGTCATGGAAAAACAAGATAAATATGGTTCATGGTAAAGATTACGATCATGGTGAATTATCTAATTTGAATATTCAGGTATGTTTCAGTCTTGAAACATTCTTGATTCACAGCCAAGTTACTAAATTTATGAAAACAGAATTTCTCTGGGTGAGATTGTTTCAGATCCAGGCACTAACACTTCATTCAGAACACATGAAGTTCTATAAAGCATTGTTTGGAAGCCTTTAAGAAGAGGGAAGCCAAGAAGCTTCACCCAGAAATGCCCCAAAGATTCTTTTATTTATATATCAGCAACTATAGGAATAACAAGCAGAAGTACATCTACATGGAAGGGTATGAAAGAACTTGTGACAGTACTTCAAGAATATCTTAACCTAAGTCCTGGTGGTGTGTTCACTCTTGCTAGAGTTGGTGCCAGCCTAAAAATCTGCTGTTGCCTATGATACTATTTCATCATATGATGAGTTACATTTCAGCAGCACTACAAGAGAAACAAAATTTTTCACAGATCACAAAAATACTCCAATTGAAGCATAAATAACCACATTAAGCATGCAAAAAATGGATTTTTGTGCAGTGATGCACCCTGAGTTTAAGGATAACTGCTGAACCCTCCTCCCTGCATACTGAAAACAACATATTCCGAGATAGGCAGCTATCCCCAGAATATGTATAACTTCAGTTACACATCTAGAAACCAAACAAAGAATCATCTTTGGCACTCTGAATCACTTTCAGAACTACACTTGTTTTCTAGAGGCACAAGTGTCCATGAGGCACAGAGAAAAGCCTCTTGATCCCTTTTATCCCAGAAATAAGCAAGGAGACTCTCAGCAGATGGCAGACATCCACTGTGCCAGGATTCAAAGCCCCAGTAAAACGGAACATTTATATCAGAAATTTAAGACTGAGATACATATTTAAGGGTGATGGGTTTGGGAAGCTGCATGAATGCAGAAGCCTTCCTCCCACAGGAGATGGCAGGTATTTTCCACTAATTCTAGGGCAGGAACTCTATGGTGTAAGTAGGAAGATGAATGTGCCAAACATTTCTTTAAGGGATTTGAGGCTGCTGGGCTAAGCCATGTTCCATAGGAAGAACAGCCCTTGAAATAGCTAAAAAGGAGGGGAGAGAAAAATCATTCCCTCTTAGCAGCCACCTTTTCCACCAGAACTTTCTGCTGCATATTCCTCATCACTCTTCATAAGCTGATGGGCTCTGCAATACCCAACAGCAATCTCACTTACCTTTCAGTTACATAAAAGGCTTGGCAGAAGAGACACGGAGATACAACCTCTTTTGCTTCCAGCTGTGCTGCTAGAAATAGGCTACAAACCAGCTTCTGCAAGTTACAGACCTCTCACCCACCCTGGTTCTCACCAGCTATCTGCTTGCCACACAGATCTGTGAAGTTCCAGTGCAGTTCCCAAAGGCACAGGTAACATGGCAATGGACTGGTGAACTTTAGTTCTCATACTCCAACAACAACAAAAAGAATATAAATTCTCAAATAGAAATGCACGGTAAGAGAGGAGGTGGAGAAACTGCCACTAGGTATCTAAAACATGAGTATGTCCTAGCCTCAACTCTTCTGCTGAATTTTGTGACCTTAGTATTGTTTCATGCCAGCTCCTACATTTCAGGAGCATCAGAGCTGAAAGATCTCATTCCGGCCCTCAGGACCTCAGATCAGTACCCTGTGGGAATAATTAATATCCTGACAGCAACTGCAAGGTATCCTGCTGGAAACATTCAGTCTCATCTACATAAGAACACAGAAGCTCCAAGTCTCAAGCTGTCCCAGCTGTGCACACAAAAACAAAGGACCCTCTGGAAATTCAGCTAAAACATTCCTGCTGAACATGTGCAAACAGATGTTTTTTGCAGGCGTGTAATTTTAACAGATTTGATCAGTATCAGCAAAAAAGCAGAATAAACACAGGTTAATCTGATGTGAACGTGGAGGATCATATTTCTTAATGTTTTAATGGAACAAAAAAAATTTTAGGAAGGGCTGCCACTGACAGTTCATCTGAAGTACTCTCACTGCTGCCATGCATAGTGTGTATGAAGCACAGGAGGGAGGGAGCTCCATTTTCTTACACAGATCACAGTCAAGGATACCTTATTGCTTGATCAGTTTTTCACCTCCTGAAGGCTTAACAGTATTTTTCTGCACCCCATGACACACAGGCATTCTTCCCACCTCTCTTTGCTACTCTACAAACTACAATCCTGACTAATCTCATTGCTACTTGACATACTGCCCTCTGCCCAGACCAGGGCAGCTCTTAAGTGATAGGCAGCACACATGCACTACCCTCTGTGGGAAGAGGAAATACAAAACATTCAGGAAAAGAACAACACCAAAAAGAATTCTCAGACATTTTGTTTACGGTTTGCCACCCTGCAAACCAGACAGCAGGAAGAAGGATAAAATATTTCTCTTTAAAAGCAGCAAGATCTGAAGCTTCCACCTCTGTCTGTTAAGAACACCGACAAAATGAGGCACAGACAACTACACTGCAGCAGGGGTCAGCTTACCCCTAAGGTGGGAAGACTATAATGAGATCAAAGATGGGGATGAATTTTAAGTTCTGACCATGGATCCAGAAGATACTGACTAGTTTTCAAAGTCTTCTGCATACCTCCATGTGTCTCGTATTACAGTCTTCTATACCATCCCATCAAACCCTAAAACATTACTTTCTATTGTACTATATATCTCACCTTTGAACGAAATGTTGGGTGGACAAAATAGAGTGCCTTCAAATTCCTCTTGTATCTGGTTTAAAGAAAGAAATAACTCCTTTAAGTAGTAGCTTCTACCTAAGCTCATCCACACAACGTAACAGTCAAAACACAGATAATTTTGCTTAAGTGCCTGTGATGTAATTTTAAAAAGTTAGATCTACTATAAGGGCAAATACCAGACAAGGAAATGTAAAAGGAAAAACCCAGAATGATTATTTCTCATGTAAAGACATAATAGCCTACAGTCTTTTATGGGGAGTGACTGTTATTATTATTAGATATGTTAATATTATAATATAACATTAATAGGATATATTATTATATTTCATAATCATGTTGTATATACTAATCACTATTATTCTATTATTATGCCTGCCAACATTCATCAAGCCTCTTCCCTCACAACTAGCAACATCATTTAAGGATGCTAGGCTCCAGAAGCTCCACCTCTGGGTAGAGACAGACAATACACACAGTGTATGCCTTTCTAACAGCTCCAGAAGGGAGTGTGCAGAGCACAGAACTTCCTGGTTTGATAAAAGGTTCTGAGAAGGAAAAAACACTTATTTTCTTCCTTTTAGACTGCTTTTTATTGAGGCTTTTGCCCAGCAAAACACTCTCACACATAAATGGGAAACCAGATGCAGGGAATGCCAAACATTCCTGCAGCACAGAGGAAGACAGGAGTTTATCTATTGACACTCACTTGGCATCAACAACATCATAGAGTTTCTTCAAGAAATTAGAATCTAGTTGATTGAAATCATTTGTGAGTGTATGGAAGTACACCAGGACATACTCCTTCACTGCGATATGATCCATGACGTGGATGAAATACAGAAGAGCCTGAGACAAAAAGAAACAAATTTACATTTGCAAATATAAAGAATTTTTACAAATGCATTACATTTTAATATGCTTTCTTTAATTCATTCACAAATCCGGAACTGTGAGACTGGGTGGCATGTTTGAGTGAGGTGAATATTACACGTCTTCAACTGCAATAATTTAGATCTCTTTTGTGCAGCTGCCCTCACAGATGGAGATAAATTCTTGCTGTTTTTATGAAAATTTAATTCAACTTGTTACATTTTACTCTTTGTATCTTGCCAATTAAAGAAACAGGCCAAGTCTCTCTTCTTGAGAAGAAAAAGGAACCCATGTTAGGCCTGTTTCTCTAAAAGTATCCCAGTTCCTCCTCAAGAAAAGTCACTTCAACACACACAATTTTATAGGGTAATAAATTTCTATCTGTCAACAAGATTAGTTTCTATTTAATCTCTTAAGTCTTCTACAGATAATGTTTCTAGCATTAACACTTAACTCCTCTAATCACTTTCACATCCTGCACACTCATATCAAACCTACCCAACTCCAGCTTTACAAAGCCTTACCTTTTCCATGTCTATTAATGTTACAGGAATATTCCTTCCAACCACCACCATCACTGTGCGACCACAGTTATCTACACCTATAAAGGAAAGAAAAAGATGCCTCAAAACTTCTCTTGGTCATGCCTCATTTTTTAATTGGTCCCTTTCAAACTAGAGAGAACCATCCACAGCTCACAATTTTTGTAGTGCATCTGCTTTCCATCTTAACAGAGGAAATACACTGGAGTTACTGTTCTCACTATACCAGTAGATATTTGGGTTTAAAAAAGAAAGTTGCATCACATCCCAGAAACTGAAGTTTTAAGGACTACAATTTTATGTTTCCTGTATAACTCCACATTTACCTAATTCTATTGTAACAATGTTTTCTTTTTAAGAAAACCTTCACTTGCACTTCTTCTACTAAGCTTCTTCCTAGAAAACAAGCTCTGAAATCAAATGCACAGATTCCCAGAGCATGCCTTATGGACCACCTGCAGCCCACAGAGCCTTGTCTTTGGCAAACAAAAGCATTTAAGATTTCAGCTACTGAGAAGAAGGTGCCACACAGCCTTCATATTTGCACAGAGATAAAAGTAAATATGATGATTTTCAGGAGGCCAAAAATAGCAGCTCAAGTGTGAACAGACTTTCTCTGCAGAAAGACAGCTATGTTTTTGAGAGCCTGATTACTTGCCTGTTTCTTCCTGTCATGGATGCAAAGCAGCAATAAGCCACTAGGACTATGGCAGATTTTAATATCTGGGTGTTATGCTACCTAGAGAGAACTGAAGAGTACAGGTTCCCTTTTCTGCTGCCCGGGCTCCAAGGACATCATAGCTATTTTCTCCCACTGAAATCTCCACTTGGTTGTTGACTCTCTCCCTAATCTCCTTGTCCATTGAACTCAAGGTTGCAGGATGTGCTGCCTATGTAGTTTCTCAGCCATTAGTACTAGGAGACACATATAGAGGAGAGCAATACATACCTGACCTGAGAGAAAATAAAAGCAAGCTGGTTTGTTCAGGGAAGCTGCATTAAAAGCTGCTTTGGTAACTGCTTATTCTCTGCATTGGAAAGCAGCATTCATGTCTTTTTAACAAGAGGGGGGATAATTCAGACCAAAAGATGAACTATGTTATACAGAGCACTTTATGTATTTGCTTAATCTAACAATACTGGTTTGCATCTAAAGCTACAGATAATTCAGGACATGCATATATCCTCAGACTGTGAAAGCAGAGCAGTTTTGGAGTTTACCACAGATTCTTTTAAAGCCAAGAGAGAATTACTGGTTTACTGCAGAGACGCTGCTTAGTTCTTGGCCAGGTTTCTAGGTTAATAATGTAATGTACTCAATAATCAAGTAAGAAAATACTATATTTTTATTTTGTATTTTTACTTTAAGACAAAATACATCAGTAATCTATACCCTGAACTTACCTGTCTGGTACAAAGCTTTAAGAGAAGCAATATCAGAGAGATCTTCAGCTCTTGCCTGACACAGCCAGCGATTATAACTAGAAAGTCAAGAACATCTGGTCAGATGTAATCCCTCTTTGGATTAGCATTAGAAGCCATAATGGAGAGGTACACAGGATGGGAGGGACAACACAAGCTCTTTCTGAATAAGCCAAGCCCTTTCCCTATTGTAGTTTTCTGACCTATGGAGTAGCTATCAAGACGTTAAAGTGCTGGGCAAAGAAAACCCCCAAAATATTTGAGTGTCAGTTACATACCTAGTGATTTTCACGGGGGGCAATGAATATGTACAAACTAATAACTATACTGACACTGCATTTGGGCACTTCAGTGTCAGTGTTAAAGAAATGGAAAAAAAAATTCTTTGATAAGTCTAGAAGTCAAACACAGCTATGCAGTAACTGGTGACACTTCTTTTTTAAATGGTGGATAATTTAGTGCCCCATCTGACTAAACAAGCCAAGCATCATGCCTTAAGTGGACACCAGCATGGAACTGGCTGCTAAGAAAGTCATTGTTACATCAGCAATCATGCACATTAGGGTTACTGGGAACAAAACAAAACAACAAAAAAAAGAGGGTGGGGGGTGGGGAAGAAAAAAGCCTCAGCATTTATTTATTTATCTTTCTGGTTTGAAAGACAGAGGCCCAGTGACTCAGGAGCAAACGGGCAGTATTGAAAGCAAGTGGCGGCACTACAAAAAATGTTAACAGTGACATCTTGCGGCAAGGAGGCAAAGCCAGGCGGCTGGATGCATCGGGCATGCTAATGGGTTCTTCACTAGCTTCCCTTTTCCTCCGTGCTCCTTCCCTTCTCCCTTCAGGCCAAAGAGGCTACCGTAGTGACCCACGGTGACACCACGCTTTATCTGTATTTCCTTGCCAGGAGATTAGGCTTTACATGTAACAACATCATCACAAGGGTTGGTCCTCTGAACAGCTAACTACCCCAGAACATTGACACAGACAAGGAAATTCTCACTTCCTCTGGTGCTGTTTTTGCAGTGCTGCCTCTGACAACTGTCCCTGAAGGATGAGGCGTCTCTGTTTATCAACATCTCCCTCCATGCGGGCAAAAGCATGGGAACCAATGAAAGACAAATCTGCCTCCAGACCCTCTTCATCTGAAGCATCTGCAGTAGAAACAAAGGTTGTGTAAAATGTTCAAGCTGCACACGAGACAGCAATGCTACTGCTGAGCTGCTACACAACTCTGTGAGCCAACCCAGTTAACTAAAATAAAAACCCACAGCGTGCTACGATGTGGCTCTGTTATCTCACGGGTATCACTGACAGATTACAGCATGCAAATAATAACTATGGATTCCCTTATAATGTTAGTTTGCCTGAAAACTAACTGTGCAAGTCCTAGTCAACAGCTTCTAACAAAGGGATAATGGTTGGTTCCCTCAGTAAATCAGGCCTGGAGAGAGACTCGGGCTTTACAGTTGTCCTACTTGTCATATGGAGAAAAATAAGTATGAAAAGGGAGAGATGCTGAAGCTTTATTCAGTTTAGAAGCTATGCTGTAGAAAGGACTAACTTGATATCATTAACACCTCTTGAACAGATATAGTAGAGCTGGTAGAAACCTAAGTTTGAGTATTTTTGTACTATTGTTTATGACATGACTGTATGCCTGACTCTAATCAGGGTGGACTCTAACACCCTAACCAGCAGCTGGACAGGAAAAAACAAGATTGGAATCTGATCAGCAGGAGTAGGTACAGGAGATATCAAACTGAACAGGAAAATTAAGTTGTCTGTATCATCATTGCATATTCAACCTTATCCCAACTAGCCCTGTAAAAGCAGAAAACCTTTGAAATAAATTCCAATTTATCTGCTTTTGATGTTTTAAAGCTTTGCCAGAAGAAGAGTAAATATTTCACAGCACTGGTTAGTAAATAAGGCAGAATGTGCCAGCTGTGTCCATTTTTATATTAAATTCTTTTACTCTACACATCACCTTCTCAACCCTGACATCTGGGCAACCTCTTTGCTAACAGACCTTTTCCATCAAACTTTGACAGCCATTTCCCAAATACCGATCTCTGGGTCTATCTAGTTCCTCTGTCTTTTTAAATGAGGGGCTGCATAAGATTCTGAAAAAAAATCTTCAAAGTTCCTAATTGCCTTGGGAGAACTACTTCACCGCTCCTCACTTAAGAAAGAAAAAGACAGAAACAACAGCTCTACCACATCCTCTAACCACAGCACTCTCCACAATGAGGCAGAAAGCAGAAGTTACTGCTGTGGAACATAAAGCAAACGAGACATCTTGACAACTCTCTTCATTATATCCTGCCTTAGGCAAGGCAGGGTAGGGAGCTTGTCTCTTCTGTTTTTCCATCAACTGGGGGATAGTTTTTCCAAAGCTCAGTTAAGAACTCACCATCAGGAACACCTGGCTTTTCAGTAATCCTGATCTGCCGCTCCGGTACTACGGGCTCCCCTTCTGCATTGCCAATATCTGCAGGGAGGTAAGGCAAGGATTGTCTCTCTTCTTCCAACGATCTTGGAAAATACAGAGGCAGCAACTTCTGGTAAGTGGCCTACAAACAAGAAAAATGCGTGAAGGTCTGTCATGCATCCTTGTCCTTTGGTTAAGTGACACCTGCTCTTGTAGCAGGGGCCTTCTCAGAGATTTGGAGGCAAAGTACCAGTTTCTCAATGGCTTATTTTGGGCTGCTACCTGGCAATAAAGGCAGATAACCTTGATAAAATTTAACTTTTTTTTTTCTTTTTTACCACAGTGTTAAATAACCTTGAGATGACTCTGTTTTGACCTGCATGAGCTCAGGCAGATTGCAGACACACTAGCTTTGTAATGAAGTTACAACATGCATTGATGACAGACACCAGGGAAAGCTGCTTCTATTAAAATGCACAACTACACAGATCTCCTTTACTCATGTGACTGGAAAAAAAGAAAAAGCAGCAACTAGCCAAGAGAAACACCCCCACACAGAAGAAAACTGTGGAAAAGCTCTACTGAACATTATAATACTTCATGTGTTTTTACAACTGATTAGCAGTTTTAGAATCCCCAACAAGTTGGTTATTTTCCACCTCCAGATGCCACAGAACCTGAACACAGTGGGCGTTCTGCCCAGGAGCAGCCATCAGCAAGTCTGATACACAAGAGAAGTCAATGTTCAAACTGCTAACATCTGTCTGAACACAGATCATTAAATGTCAAGCTTGTTATTTCAACAAGCCAGCAAGCCACGCTTAAGGTGTTTGTAGGTGATCTGTGGACTTGCTTCACTGGTCTTTTGAAAGCACAAAAGTAGCATTGCTTAAAGAGGAAATCTTGTAGGAGGGATTTCCCTTCTGGCTGGCAGATACCATCCAGCACAACTGCATCCTATAATCTCTAGTATCAGCTCCTGGTCATGGCTCAGGAACAAGAAAGCCAGAAATGGAAAGATTTTGAATATGCCCACAGTGACTGCTAAGAGCATAAACAGTACTGATAAAGATGTTATGCTAGGAGAGCAAAGGATGCAGTGGGAACAAACATCTGCATGATTTGAATGGGAAATCAAAATCCAACTCTAAAAATGCAGGAATTAATACTGCTGCAGAGAAGATCAAATATGCCCATGAATTTTGGTGGACTGAACATCAGGGAGATACCTCTTCAAGCTCTGAGACTGCAAACACCACCTTCTCCAGAGTCTCTCCATGAATCTCCAGGAACCTTCTAACTGTGCCTGCAAAGGAAATTATATGTACTTAGGAAAACAGGAGGAGAATCTTACACAATTACTACAGAGTGCAGAATAAAGAGACCCATCTCCTCATACAACATAGCTCCATAGGCTGTAAGGAAGGGTGGATTAAGTTGTAGTCTAACATGCCAAATGGGTTGTTGGCCACACTGGAAGTTCTATCTCCACTCTCTCCTGCTTCTCACTTTAGAGATGGATGCAGAAAGAGAAAAAAGCATCTCTCTGATGTTAGCTTTCTATATGTTCATTCTATGGCCCTGCAAAATGAAGTCAAATACAGAATCCTGGGCAAATTGCCAAAACCAGACATACCTAGAAAAAGTTATCATGCCTTATGTTATTAGAAAAGCAACATTATAAGAAAGCCACAGCAGAAGCTGGTACAAGACAGTTCGCCACACAAAACCTCTGAGGTCAAAAACTGTATTTGTAAGCTGTGAGAGGATTTATTTTCTCTGTTAATTTTGTTTTTTGGACTGTCCCAAATTTTGAGCATAATCCACATACACAATCAAGTTACTAAGCATTTGCAGCAGAGTGGGGAAAAAAACATGTCAAGATTTTCAAGTGCTTTCCTGTCAGACTGCCAAGAGTGTCCAAAACCACCAGGTTGGTCTAATGGTATCTTATCAAGTAGCATAGAGCCCTACAGAGACAGCAAGAGAGCTATATAGTAAGTAACTCTAGTCCACAGAGAATGCTTTAGCATAAGTTCTCAAAAACAGCAGAGGGCAAAAAACCCCTACAGCTATTTTAAAATACTTCCTGTACAGAAATTTATGTGTAATTGGATTGACTCACAACACTAATTTACAGGACAAATGCCACTGTCTGGTTCCACAGCATGTAGTTTTCTGAACCTATGCGAGGTGTTTTCAGACATCTCATTCAGCAGGCAGACAGCAGAGAAAACAATGGACAAATCTGTTCCTTCAGGGTCAGCACCTCTGCTAAACAGAGGGTGAGAAAAAATTCTGCATTCAGCTTAAACAGCAAGAGGAAAAAAACACTCCTTCCATCTGCAATAACTTTCCTAATGTGCAGGAGTACCATGGAGGAAGGTCCAGGAACTGAGTGGTGGAAAACAGACAGGAGCAAACTAATAGAAATAAAGAAGTCAAATGAAAAAAGGAAGAGCCATGCAAATACAGAATATTCTTCTCTGATCACTTTTCTATTCAGCCTAGAAAATTTCTGGATTTGGTTTTAGTAGCCTTAATTTTTATCTTTAATATAATCTCCTCTTGAACCCAAGTTCAAAAACCTTCAGCACCTACAATGCTTTTTGGTAAGAAGTTCCATAAAACAGATAATGTAAGCGTAAGAACCATTTATTCTTGTTTGTTCTAAATCTGATTCATCCTGTTTGAAGGTTCTTATTTTAAGAGACAGTGAACAGCCAATTTCACAGTTTATAATGCCACAAATGAGTTTACAAACATTTGCCACACTCCCTTCAAGCTCAGTGTATTACAGTCAGAAAAAGAGTAAAAATTCAGCTATTTCTTGCCTTTCCCTATTCTCATTGTCCTCCTCAACTTCTAGTTCCACCACACTCTTTAAATGTGCAGCTCTGAAGGCCAAACAAAACACAGATTTAGAGCATAGCAACAATTTTGTTGTGTCTTAGCTTGCTGTTTTGTACTCCAGTGAGCCGTTGTTTTCATGGAACTATTATAATCTCATAATTTTACTCCCTAAAATTAGCAGGTGAAAGCCCCACTGCAGATGAAAAACCTCATTTCACCTCATTCAACTCTTTCAGCATCTTTTCCAAGTTATTAGTTAATATATAGAAGACTGCAAGTTCCAGCACAGATTCCCATAGATCTTTACTGATAACCTCTTAACAGAGAAAGGAGAATTTATTTTTTATCCTCCATTTCCAGATCAACTGTGGAAGGCCATGCCTTTTTATTTTTTTAAAGCCTCTAACAAACTGTATCCCCCTCAAAGAAAAAAAAAAGGTTTTCCCCATATCGACATCAGTTTGTCAAAGGTAAGACACCTGCCAAATACTGTCATCCACTTTCCAACACTTACGCAGTGCTATGTGGGTTGCATCCTCCAAGGGGTAGCATCTTTTCAGAGAGTTAATGACACAAAAACCTACAGAGCACATTGCCTGCTCCCTGAAATCCAAAAAAAGAAAAACAAATTAATAGAAGGTAAGGTGAGAACGAATCTCTGTCAGTACAGTGGGTAACACAAGCACCTTCCCCCCTCCCTCTGCAGAGCAGCAATCCTCTTCTAGGTTTGTGCACACGATTATCTTCTGATGAGAGGCACCCGACAAGATGCAGAGAAGGAGGGAACAATTAATGTTTTCACAGTTTCCTCTTGTGTTTGTTCTCATATTTCTCCTTCTACTTCTGCTACACTGTTCCTGCAGTTTCTCATATCCTGAATGAACAAGTTCTTCCATGCAATCTTTCCCCAAATACTTTACTTTCTCTACAGGATTAACAGTGGAGAAGGAGGGCAAAAGAAGGTGCTCTTTCTGGCAAACATTCTCCTGTTCCACTACCTGACCTACTACTTGTTTTGTTGGAGATGATGGACCAAGGTCTCTTATGCAATCCCAGGCATGATTAAATAATCACTGGCCTGGAGTGATACATAGTTTAAGATCAGCAAGGTGCTTCCAACAGAGTTTTAGGAGAGTAAAAAAGGTGCTGCAAACAGCGATCAGAGGATCACTGAGGATGATCCTGCTCTGCGGGATCTGACTCCAACAGCTGGTGGGAAGAGCCCTGGGCCCCTTTTCAGGTCTGCCATGAAGGACTTTCAGGCACTTATTATCAGAAACCATTGAAATCAGGTTTTGCATTTGTCTCTTTTTTCATTATTACCCTAGATGTTACTATCCCTTCCCTATTCTATTAAACCTGTCCTGGTTTTAACTTCCAACCTTGACACCTCTCTTCCTTATTCCCCTTTTATCTGCCCCTGGAAGGGCGGAGCGAGTAACAGAGAGAAATTCTGTTCTCTCAGTTTTGGTTCACCCTGACCAAAGTGTGGACACCCCCGTGCAAGTTGTGTGCTTACTTTGCAAGCTGCAGAACATTGCGGTAGCAGCTGTAGAGAGAACTCTCGGCTGCCGTGCGATACCGAGTTTTGTATTTGGGTCCCACTGTGTGAATGATGAAACGTGCAGCCAAATTAAATCCTTTGGTGAGTTTAGCCTCGCCTGTCCTGCACCCTGAAAAAACAAAACCAGCAAAAACACAAGGATAAATGCCAGCGTCATAAGAAGTCAAAAAGTATTCAAGTCCTTGACTTCAGAGTTGGACAACTCCATATGTAGAAGTCTCTGTTTTAGACGTTAAATATTAAGGATAGCATTCTCTCTCATAACAACTCCTTTGTATCACCTAGCCAGGTTGAAAAGCTGAGAGCTGTGCTCATTCCTCTCCTTTTTAAAACTGTGCATATAAGGACAAACGAGAAACTGCAGGAAATGTCCTAAATGAAGTGGTAACTATGCTGTGTATAGAGCCAAAGGGAGAAATGATTTAACCATGTGCAGAGAACCAATTTGCAACTTTGCTATACAGCTAGAAACAAAAAGCCCTGAATTTAACAACTTGGTTTGGGGAGATTGCTTTTTGGGTATAAAGACTACAAGTCTTCTTAATTGAAGCCACCAGATGATGGCAAAGCTATGAAAAACAAACAGATCAAGCATTTGTTTCATCCACGCTCCCAGAACAAGGAAGCCTTCTTTCTTTTGCAAGTTTCTTCATGTCCACAAGGCAGGAGTATGACTTTCACAGAGATCACAGCTTTCCTGACAGATTAGATGTCCAGCATGAATGCATCAAGTTCATTGCAACATTCCCAGTACCTTCCAGTTACATACTCTAGGATCATTTACTGCATGCAAGCATAATTGACATCTTTGCCTCTTTTTGGTTTTGACTCCTCTTTGGCTGTGCCCTGCAAGTCACTCATACTTAATCCCTGCATTTTTTTGCTATGTAAATCAGTTTGTCACAACCCTTGATGACACCCCTAGGCCACTTTATTCCCTTCAGTTCCTCAATACATTCTTGATAAAAAAAATCCAGGAACAGCTACCGTGTCTGAAGTCTGTTTTTTCTTCAGCACTTGGAAGAAAAATCTGCTCACTCTCCCCTTCTTCATCCAAATCTAGTCAGCTCCAGTTCTGGACAGCTGAAGAAGTACTTCTGCTTTTCCTCTCTTCCTACCCTCAAAGGCAGGCATTTTCCACTCTCTTCCTTCTGCTTATACAGCTGCACTTCAGCTTTCTGATCTGGCTGAAAGCTAGTATTTTCACTAGGTTAGCTTTCAGCCTGATCTTACAGGTTGCTGCTGCCCATGAAAAGGACTGAGATGTGAACAAGCAGCTGCAACCACCCTTCTGGCAGGAGCTCTGAAGTAGCTTGGCCTAAGTCAGTCTTGAAGCTGCCCACTGAATAGGAACAGTCACCACACTCACTCACCTTCACTCTGTTCTGTACAGTGCTCAGGTAGTCAGTCAGCATACATGAAAGCATCTTTTATAGCAAGAGACATTCCTGGTTGAGAACCTCTCGTGCTCAAAACTTTCAGCGTGTCTTTTTAATGGCAACAACACATCACCAACATCTTGTAAGCTTCTTGATCCCATAAATCACCTAATTAGCTCCTATAGACCTTCTTGTTTCTTCTGGGTTAATCAAAAGGAATATAACAGCATACCAAAACTAAGCAATACTCTTCTGAACTACTGCATGTCCTCTGAGACCAACTAAATAAGCACAATATGGGAAAAGTGGAAACTAAACCTGAAACTCTTAATGTATCAGATATGAAGCTACTATTCTTCCTCTATGTACCATTTAAGTCACACAACTTCAAAGGAACAAGCAAAGGTTTGCAGAAAAAACCCAACTGTCTTGTGAAAAAAATGAAGCAAGTTCAGTTATGAATTCAGTGGAGAAACTAATAAAGGTCAAACAACTGTGGCATCAGTAATCTTTAATTACACTCACATTCCACTTATTACTTCCCAATATCTTCTGCCTGGAGATCTCCAAAATTTAAAAACTAAGTAACAAGTACTATTCCTATTTGAAGATACAGGGTAAACTGAGACAGCAGACTGAGCTTCACAAAGTCAAGGTCTGTGCCAAAACTGGGAACAAAGTCAAGATCTTTTTTTTTTTATCCAATGAGATTTAAAACATTAGAACATATTTCTCTCCAAGTTTAAAATGGAAATTTTGAATCCTCCATATAAGCAGCAGAAAGAGTTTCACTGGAGTTGGAAGACTAATATGCATTGCTGTTACAGAAGGTCTTTATTAGATTGCAACAAGTGTGATAGCCAAGCATATATCACTAACACTTCATTTGCAAGCCTGGACCCTTGGCTGAGGGATTTCTGTGTTAATCAGAACTATGTACTGTATCTGGGAATGCACAAGTTAGCTGAGCCTTAAAGAAAGCACAAGCCTTTGAAAGGTCAGCACATCATATGCTTTAAGATCATGATTTTTTTTCTTGGCAGTCTATGAAAGATTAATATATACCAAGCAGCAGGAATAAAGCAGGAGAAAACTAACTGAAAGCCAACACTGAACCCATTTTACAGCTCTAGAGCAAGGCCCCTACACTTTCACTTTCCTCCAGTTCCCCCCACGCCCCAACCAGAACACTCTCTTATGAAAAAAGTCCAAGGTTAAACAGGAAGGAGGGCAACAAGGAGGTAGTAACTTCCACGACTTCCATGACAAACACATTAGGGGTGCAATCCAACTACGGGTGTAATCCAGTCTCTCTTTCCTCCCCCATGCTACTGGAGAGGAATTTCAAAAACTGATTTTTGAAAAGCCCTTGTCACAAGATTTAAAGGAAACTGTTATGTAAAAGGAGTTGTGGACCTACAGTATACATTATAGAGAGAAGTGTCATTGCAGGAGTAGGACACAAAACTATTTGTAACTCAGCTTGGTAATGAGGAATTCAAGAAGCCAAGTCAAAAAAAATAACAAACCTCTTTCACTTCTCTTCTCATGTCACAGTGCACACAAAACCCCCAAGTTAATTTTAGAGGAGTTCTGGTGTTCATAGCAGGGTCCTAACTACTCTACAACATTTGCTGCATTTCACAGTTGTTTCCACCCAAAGGATTCACACAGACTTTTCCACCTCCTTTTCCTGAAAGTCTCTATGTGTATGTTAATAGCCTGAAAGAGGATTCATGAAGTGTATACCAGCACTCAATTTCCACAACGGTGAACTTCAGTTCCTGTCCTCCACAGTATACACACATTGAAGAGGATGACAGTAAAATGTGAAGATGCACAAGACTGGTCCCTTGAGGAAAGAACTCTGATAAGCTAACTACCCTAAGTGGCTTCAGACAACAATGGGAACTATTGTATTATAAAGTAAAGGCTCAGCAGCTCTAGCATCTGCCACAGACTTTCAGTCATCTGTAACCAGAATGTTAAAAAGAGACGAGATTAGCACGTGTTTCCTCCATTTATTTCACATTAACAACAGACACTAGGGAAAGAAAAGAGAAAAGAAAAGAAAAGAAAAGAGAAAAGAAAAGAAAAGAGAAGAAAAGAGAAAAGAGAAGAAAAGAGAAAAGAGAAGAAAAGAGAAAAGAGAAGAAAAGAGAAAAGAGAAGAAAAGAGAAAAGAGAAGAAAAAGNGGAAAGGAAAGGAAAGGAAAAAGGAAAGGAAAGGAAAGGAAAGAGAAAGGAAAGGAAAGGAAAGAGAAAGGAAAATGAAAAGCAAGGAAAGGAAAGGAAAGGAAAGGAAAGGAAAGGAAAGGAAAGGAAAGGAAAGGAAAGGAAAGGAAAGGAAAGGAAAGGAAAGGAAAGGAAAGGAAAGGGAAAAGAAAAGAAAAGAAAAGAAAAGAAAAGAAAAGAAAAGAAAAGAAAAGAAAAGAAAAGAAAAGAAAAGAAAAGAAAAGAAAAGAAAAGAAGTGCTACACCTTGATTTTAGTTTATGCCCAAATCCTGATGCTCTGTGCTATGCTATCAATAAGATAACCATGTCTCTAGCCACTTACCTTTGAGCTTCTGGAGCTCATCCCTCAGGTCAGGCCCAGCATGCAGCAATATACTTTCAGACACTGGATTCTTATCAGCAAGAGATTCGTTACTGGTATTCACTATGGCTGTGCAGTTCAGTAATGCTACATCTCCTTTCCTGAGGCAAAAAGGAAAGAGTTTATTGCAGGCTGTCAGATTATGTAGCATACTCTCAAGTAAGTACTGACAAGCCAGGAAATGCTAAGTTATAGGAAAAGCATTAACATTACTCCAGTGCTCATACAGCATAGCATATCCTGACATGCTCACCATGCAAAATCATCCTTTTTCTCTAACTGATAAACAAAGAGTGCATGCCACCTGCCAGTTCCTTAAAAACTCCCAGCCTCAGCTACAACTTAATGATGTCCCTAGAAAAGGTGGTGGGTGGTGTAGCTGTGCATAGCCAGAGAACATGGGCAGCAGCATGTTAAACTGATGGGAGTGTAGTATGTTTCAAAAAATGAGTAATTTCTCTTGGAAATAAGAGGACGGTCCTTGTGGTATATTACTTTCAAAATGTCAACAATGTTTTCAGTGTACTTTTTTTTGGTCTGTATACACACTATCCCGGGCAGTGAGGATCCAGGGTGACACTGCAGCTAGTCAAGTATTCATTGCTTTTATCACAAAACTGTCAACCCACAATTAGATCATTTTCATTCTGCTGTTAAAGGATCAGACATGCAGAAGATAAACAAAGCAGAGATACACATGAGACAATGGAGTAGCATAGCTCTGACCTGCTTTTTGTCACAGCAGCAGCCATTAGAGATTTTGGGATCAAAGAGCACAAGAGGGGATAAAAAAGATGCTCGGGCACAGGGAGAGATTCAAGTAACAGCTGAAATTGCATACACTTATCACACCCAAGCTCAAGTCATAAGAGATGTTTAACCTTTTACTTCTCTCTTTCTTTAGTTAATCAGGCTCAGGAAATCCATGAACAGTCCCATTTCCTGCATGTATTAACCAGAAAGAGGTTCAGGCTGATCCCCGAATCTGTGTCCCTGAGAAATCCTTCTCCATACAGATTAACAAAAAGTTACTCGTCTAGGGAGCAGGTTTGAGTATCCAAGTTAAAGGAAACAAAAGCTGAGGGACTAAGTTTGTCACAGCACATTGTACTTTACCAAATAATTTAATAATTTTGGTAAAAAAACCCATGGAGACAGAACACAGAATGGAGAGAAAGGAGTGTGGGGTGGGGGTGCAAAAGAGCCCAAAGCAAGCCACAAGAACCACATAAAAGAAATACTGAAATACTGATCTAAACCAGAAAAGTGAAAGCCGAATAAAGGCAGCAAAGAAAGAAAAAAAAGTTACTAGACAGCACAAATACTTTTATAAATGTAAAGACTTGCACAAAGGTGCAAAATTAGGCTTTGGTATTCGTACAGTATGACAGTAGGAAGTAAAGTTCCAGTGTGCTGCATCAAGGAATGCCTATAAACATACAACTTAAAACCTATGGAGGGGAAATCTCAGACTTGCAGATTTACAGGTTACGAGAAGATTGTTTTCTTCTGATGTGTAAAGTTTGATGTAAGAAAACAGATCTTGAAGGCTATGCTCTATAGCAATAAATGCTATACAGGGCAGTTGGCTCTCTCAGTAAATGGAGAAGTGATGACAAACACACCAGAACCATAAGGAACTTACCATAAGACAATTTTTGCATTGATGTCTTTTCTGTATGGAAAAGGTGACCTAACATCAGCTTGAGCTTTTTCAACAGCATTTTGATGAGAGTCCAGCTGCTTAGCCTCATAGGCATCAGCCCAGCCTGGCAGACTGTCAACATCCACAAACTGGGAAGGAGCACCCAAGGGATCCATGGAATGGAAACAGCAACTCCTCTCCTCTGCTAACTTGTCACACTCCAACTCCCACTGGAGCCTTCCAGGTGCTTTAAAGGAAGAAAACCAAACCAGGTCACCAGCTGTTCACCAAGAGCAATTCCACCAAGACCTTTCACAAGACTGCAATGCAATGACAGCAGGCAGGAAACAGAAACAACTCAACCACAATGTGAGTACTCATGGAATACTTGCAAAGAAAAGCCCTTTCCAAGTGAAAACATCCTCTTTATAAAACTGGTGCAACTGACTTGTGTTCAGCATTTTCAAAATGCCAGATCACAAGTTTCCAAGCGTTGAAAGGACCTTAGTCTTCTCCGAAATTTTTTTTTTTTTTAAACAAAAAAGCAAATTTGTAGCAGGGTAAGTAAAAAAAATATACCCCTTTTGATCTAGCCCTGCTTCATACTTAAAAAAACAACAAAAAACACCAACCAGCCAATCAAACAAGAACAACAAAAAACTGCTTAAAAACAAACAGATGAAAAAACATCCTCTCTATCACACAAACCTTGCAGTTCAATGAATTTCGAACACTAGAAATAAGACTCAGGTTACTTGGTTCTCACAGTCATGCACTTAGGCACAAAACTCCTTCACTCAAAAAGATTTTGTAAGAAAGAACAAAGATGTAAATCTGAACGCCAGTGAAACTGCATATTGAACTTTGCCATCTCACCTTTTTTTTCCCTTTCCTTTTAAAATTTTTTTTTCCTAAAAGCTGAGACGACACAGGTTTGAGAATCTGAGACTGAGAATCAAACTTGCCAAAACATGCCTCTTAGCTGCCAGCACACAGGGCCTAGGGCACAGCCTTCTCACTGTAGCCACTAAGCTACACTAATGAATTAAGGTCACAAAAATGCACTCACATAAGTAACTTCAGTTTGCCACATGCACACCTACTATTTAACCTTTTTCATGGGTTCATAATCGACGATTATTTTGAAAAGACAGCACCCACAAGCGTCAAGAATCGAGACCACGAAAGACAATATGTATTAATTGGGGGAAAAAAAAACCCTAAGCGAATTAAACATCCGAAGCCAAACCGACGTCTCTCACAGGCTGACACCCAGACAATGAGAGCGATAAGAGCCTCCAAGTAAGAATTCTGCCACGAAGAGCCGGTGGGAAGCCAACAAGCAAGAGGATAAGAGCAGCTAGAATGCCTCCAACCAAAAGCCCATCTACAAAGGCGCCCTCCCTCCGGAGAGCAGCCAAAAAACCGGGGCGTAAAGCCGAAGGGAGGAGGACAGAAGCAGAGGGGCGCACACAGGCTCCTCCTGGGCATCTCCCCCACCACCACCCCCGCCCACACCTCTCGCCCTGGGCCTCCCGCGGCAGAGGCGGCCCCGGGGAGCGACAGGCTGCCAGCAGGAGCCTGGGGTCCCTGCCCGGGGGGGAGGCCGCTGCCTCCCGCATCCTCCCGGCCCGCACCGGTGTAAGCGAGGCCGGACAGTCAGAGGCTCCCGGCCCCAGCGCCGCTACCGCCACCGCTAACAACCGCGGCCTCTCCCCCCCCCCCC
>JAAWXA010000004.1:49557924-49670267 GCA_038090715.1 Florisuga fusca | reverse complement strand
TGAAGAGCAGGGCGTGGGGTGGGGGTAAAGGTTCGGTGCTTTATGGACCATGTGGAGAGCACCTGTCGCCTGCGGTGGGCCGCGCCGGGTCACCTCCGCAGCTGCTTCGGCCTTTGCTGTAGGTTCGCCTGTGGCGTGGCGACTCGGCAGCTCTTGGTGTGTCACCTCGGTTGAGCCTCGCCGTCGGTCCTTGAAGATTTTTCGTTCGTAGCTCGCTTAGGGAGGAGGGATTGCTGTCGCGGTGACGGCAAAGCTGTGCCCTGTGAGCCCGCCACGGAGCAGCAGGGTGTGAAGGTGCTGGGATGGAGCTGGGATGTTGTGGAGTTTGTTTTCGGCTGTGCAACGGGGCAGGTCCAAAGGAGGGCAACCAGGCTGGTGAAGGGACTGGAGCACAGATCCTATGAGGAGAGGCTGAGGGAGCTGGGGCTGTTCAGCCTGGAGAAGAGGAGGCTCAGGGGAGACCTCATCACTCTCTACAACTCCCTGAAAGGAGGCTGTAGCCAGGGGGGGGTTGGTCTCTTTTCCCAGGCACCTCTCAGTAAGACAAGAGGACACGGTCTTAAGTTGTGCCAGGTGAGGTTTAGGTTGGATATTAGAAAGAATTTCTTTACGGAGAGGGTGATCAGGCATTGGAATGGGCTGCCCAGGGAAGTAGTGGATTCTCCATCCCTGGAGATATTTAAGAAGAGACTGGATGTGGCACTCAGTGCCATGGGCTGGTAACCACAGTGGTAGTGGGTCAAGGGTTGGACTTGGTGATCTTTGAGGTCCCTTCCAACCCGGCTAATTCTATGATTCTATTCTATTCTAATTCTCTCATGAAAGTTGTGTCCCATAGGGGGTTAGTGAGCTGTAACTCTGAGGACTTTGCCACATAGAGTCATAGAATAATTCTAATTGGAAAAGGCCTTTAAGATCATCGAGTCTTGGGCTAATAGGGACTTTATGAAGTTCATCAGGGAAAAATGCAAGGTGTTGCACATGGGGACATGTAACCCCGGAGTGCAGTTCAGACTGGGATTTGCTTGGCTAGGGAACAGCCTTGTGGAAAGGGACCTGGGGGTTTTGGTGGATAGCAAGCTCAGCATGAGCAAACAGTGTGCAGCAGCAGCAGCAAAGAAAGGCAACAGAATGCTGGGCTGCACCAACAAGGGCATCACCAGCAGAGACAAAGAAGTTGTCATTCTGCTCTATTTGGCACTTGTCAGACCACACCTAGAGTATTGCATCCAGTTTTGGTCCCACTGTACAAAAAGGATGCAGACAGGCTGGAGAGGGTCCAGAGAAGAGCCATGAAGATGATCAGAGGACTAGAGCAGCTGCCATGTGAGGAGAGGCTGAGAAGACTGGGTCTGTTCATCCTTGAGAGGGGTCTGTTCAGTCTGTTCAGGCCTCCAGACTTAGGGGAGACCTTATAATGGTGTTCCAGTGCTTAAAGGGCAGCTATAAGGAAGATGGATGTTCTCTATTTACAAGGAATCACATGGGCAAGATGAGGGGCAATGGGCACAAGTTGCTCCTGGGGAGATTCCATTTGAATACAAGAGGAAAATTTTTCTCTCTGAGGACAGTCAGACATGGAATTGTCTCCCAGGGGAAGTGGTGAATTCCCCCACTTCAAAAATTTTTTAAGTCTCAGCTCGACAGGGTGCTGAGACATCTTACGAAAACAATAATATTAGAAGGGTTGGACCAGGTGATCCTTGAGATCCCTTCCAACCTGACGTTCTGTGATTCTGTGGTTCTGTGAAGTCCCAACTGTTAACCCAGCCCTGCCAAGTCCACTACTAAACCATGTCCCTAAGCACCATGTCTACATGTCTTTTAAATTTCTCCAGGGATGGTAACAACCAGTTCCCAGAAGTGCCTGGCAACCCTTTTGGTGAAGGAATTTTTTCTAATTTCCAATGTAAACCTTCCCTGGCTCAACTTATGGCCATTTCTATGATTCTATGATTTCACCTCATCCTATCAGTTTTTACCTGGGAGAAGTTAACAACACCCATGTCCATACTGCCTCCTGCCAGGTAGTTTTATTGAGCATTAAGGTCTGCCCTCAGCCTCCTTTTCTCCTGACCAAGCAGTCTCACAGGACTTGTGAGGCTTCACCAGCTTTGTTGCTCTTCATCTTTTCTGCCATGAGATTTGGAAATCATTGTAAGTGCTACTGTCCACTACAAAATTAATTCAGGATTTGCTTTACAGCCCCTGAAGTGGTGACTGCCAGTATGTTTTGGAGAGGTTTTTATCATTCTCAAGCAACTCTGCCCTTCACCAGAGAAAGGCCAAGTGAGAGAGAAGGAGTCATGAAGCAGCTTTCAGATTTTACTGTCAGAAATTTGGACTTCTGGGTCCCCAGCCTCATTCTGCATCAGTTTCCTGTTTGATTATGAGAAATCACTTCTAGCTGCTCTCTGCCTTGCAAAACAGTGTTAATAACACAGTATTCAATGCAGGAAGCTAAAAAAAAAGAACTTCTGAAGTGGCAGAAATGCTTAGCTTGAAGCTCAGTAGAAGAGCAGAATATGTATTTTCTGCTGTGTCAGTATCTGTTCTGATATGCCATTTATCAGCATTATTCATGTTAATAATCTTGTTTTGTCTCCTGAAAATTGCAGGTTCTTATCCTTAGGGGCCTGAAGCAGGAGGTCAGTTGCCTCTGTCCCTCTCCAGATGGGTTGCACTTGGCTGTTGGGTATGAAGATGGATCAATCCGTGTCTTCAACCTCCTAAGTGGAGAAGCAACCATCACTTTCAATGGACACAAGACTGGAGTTACAGCCCTGCAGTATGACCACCTGGGTGGCCGGCTGGTATCTGGCTCAAAGGTGAGGGTTGCATATCTGGAGGACAGCCCTTTCATAGAGATGCTCTGTGGAGAAGGCTGACCTGCACCAGAATGTTTGGTATTTTAACTGAATTTGGTATTTTAACTGATTATGTGGCCTCTGCCTATGGCCAGAGGGTGGCAGTGAGATGAGTGAGGGCTGCAAGACAGTGATGGAGTTGGGGAGCCCAGGACTGGGGGAGCAGCAGGAGCTGCAGGACAGGAGTGTAGAGCTGTTAAATGAAGGTGTGGAAACTTGTGAGGTCAGGAATAGCAAAAGGCAGGGCAGAGGTAGGCATTTTGCAGGGCCAAGTGCCAGTCTCTTGGACATCTTCTGTCTGTTCCAGGATACAGATGTCATTGTGTGGGATGTCATCAATGAGAGCGGTCTGTACCGGCTGAAGGGACACAAGGATGCTGTCACTCAAGTCTTGTTCTTGAAGGAGAAGAACCTGTTGGTCACCAGGTGAGCCAGACTAAGGTCCATCAGGAGAGTAGACATGGTTTGACTTGCAAGTTAGTCATCCTAGGTGCTACAGCCATTTGTGTTTCCCTCTTAACTCATGATATCTCAGGCCTGTGAGCATCTGTGAGTATGATTTTGTCACATCCATGTATTTGTCAAGTCTGCTGTCTGAATCCAAATGTGGTAAGTGGAACTGAAATGAGAAATAGCATTTGGACAAGTAGCTTGCTGGATAGCTTGCTGGTAAATAGTGTCCCAGTAAGCTGAAATTATAAGAATTAATTCAAAGTTGATAGCTTTTTTTTAGTTGGTTTTTAGCTGTTCAGCATGAACTCCTAGTTGACTGTATCCCTTTTATAATAAACAGTTGAGGGAGGGTACTCTTGCCTAAATATCAATCAGTAATCTTTATTAATGCATCACCTAATAGCTTAACAGAAAAATACATGCAATCAGCTCAGTGTAGAATTAGAAGTTTCTTTCAGGTTTTTTGTTGTGTTAAATGGAAAAAAATATTTTGTTGGTTTGGTAGATTATGCCTGTTTCTTAATGCAATTTCAAGTCTTTGCAGGTCAGCTTTAAAAATGCTTAATTCTCTCTAATTCTCTCAGTAGCTACATTGAGACAAGGAATTCCTTTTTTTTTTTTTTTTTTTTTTTTTTTTTTTTTTTTTTTTTTTTTTTTTTAGATTAAATGAGTCCAGGTGTTACTCAGTTTTTCTGGAGATGTTAGTTTTTTGTTTGTCCTTTGAGTACAGTCCTTTGAATACAGAATTTTTGGTGATGTTTTCATGACAAATTTACAAGGGCAATGGCATATACTTCATAGCAATGGAACCAGTTTTATATTTTGATTTAGTTGAAACTTATTGAGGAAAATAGGCTCTAACAAACCAAAATAAAGGATGTATTACTTGTAGGGTGTACCTAAAGAATCTGTATAAGTGTTCAAATTACTTTTCTTGGATGCTCTTGTAGTTCTGAGGTAGCATAAAATAATCAGAAAAGCAGAAATGTGTTTTCAAGGAGATCCAGTGGTTCAGGAGCTTTGAAGGACAAACTGTAATTGCCTGTTAGGATTAGCAGCTCCAGGTCACTGCTCGGAGTAAAGGCATCTGCTTTTCTCATAGCACAGGTTGAGAATGTGGAGGGAGGGTTTAGAGGTAGCTTTAGAATTGATCAGCAGTTTGTGCTTATTGTTTCCACCCTAAGTTAAAGAATATTGTTCTCATGCTGTGTGACATGGGGCCTTGAAGGATAAGGAAGCAGTTTTCAGTGATGTGCTGTAAACCTTTTTGTAGTACCTTTGTATTGCTTTACTTTGTTCTTGTGTATCTTGCAAAATTCAGTGTTTGAGCAGCTGCTCTGTGGTACGTTGTGGTGTGTTGTGGCATGCTGTAGATTTTTTTTATTTATTTCTATGACTTTTCTAAATCTTTCCTTGTGTCTTGAGTTTTTGTTCCTTGTTCCAGTGGCAAAGATACGTTGGTGAAATGGTGGGATCTGGAGACCCAGCACTGCTTCAAAACTCTGGTTGGACATCGTAGTGAGGTAAAGTGGATATGTAGGGTGGAGGGACTTTGGATTACATGTCATGGCTCATTTTGTACTTTCCCTGCTGTCAGGGAAACACAGGAGTTGTAAGCTGACAATGTGATGTGTTTTGCTTGTCAGTAACGTTTTAGGGATGAGCAGATGAGACACTTCCAAACTTTACAAGAGCATCAACATGCAGGAGCTGACAATTCCAATACAGGATGTCCCCAGAGGAGGTCCTGGCTAGATCCGGTCTTTTCTTGATTGCAATTGAAATAAATAAATTGAAGATGCTCTGCTGTTGTTATTATAATTAAAGGAGCCAGTTCCTCACATTGTGCCTCTGTACAGGTTTGGGGGATGGTTCTGATATCTGAAGAGAAGCGTCTGGTCACTGGGAGTGCTGACAGTGAGCTGCGAGTCTGGGATATCACTTACATCCAGGAGGTAAGATATTCCCTCTGTAATCTCTCATGGTCTCGCCAGATTCCTTGTCTTCGGGCTGAGATGGGACTGCAACTAGAATGTTCTGGGAAATGGAGCCAAAGCAATGTCTTTCTGTCTGAGGGGGCCCAGAAGCAGCTCTTGGGATAGATTTTGCTGTTTTTTTCTGTATTTTGAGCTTTCAAGTGAAGCTGTGGGTACTCCAGAACAAGCTCTCCAGAGTGTGTCAGATCTTCCTGCCCTCTGGCTTACATGTAGAAGCTGTGAGCGTTTCCAGAACAAGATTTATGGAGTGTGTCAGGTCTTCCTGCCTTCTGGCTTGTATCTAGAGAAGACAGTCATGTGGGTGGATGATAAGCAGGGGAGGACATGTAGTGTTTAGTAGCTACAGGCATGCTGTAGGCCACTTAATTGCATTGCACAGAATACATGTTCCTCCAGGAAAATGAAGTGTGAAACAGAAACCAGAACACCTTAGCCCTTGGTGCCTTATGGTACTCCTTATGTTGTTTTTTTGGTTTGTTTTTTTTTGGTGCATGAACAGGGAAAAGACCCTGATGAACCAGAATCCAAGAAAAGCAAAGGGTCTTCACCTGGAACAGAAGAAAACACGGAAGAGGAGGAGATGCTGGAGTTGGATGAGCATCCTGAGGAAGTAAGCTCAGTTTTGCATACTTCCTGTGTGATGGTGTATCTAAACACATCTGCATGGTGCTGCTTGCAGAGCCACCTATCTGTATTGGGTTTATACCCTGAGTGTCATAATTACCTTGTTAGGGAAAATATGGTAATTCTTGTCTTGATTTCTAACATGTTGCTGCTGTAGCTGCCTGTGAAACATCCGAAGTACATGTGCTGAAACACATACACGTTACTCCCCACTGAAAGCTTTTTCTTTGCCTTCTTTTTGGGGAGGACTAGCAAATATTTAAAATTTGACCCTATGCTAACAAAGCTCTTTCATCAAACAACACAAGAATAGAATAGTAGCTTGTTGGCCACTGCTGAGTTCAGTGGTGATGTTCAGCTTTGCAGGTCAGTAGCAGAAGCTGAGTGGTCCGAGTTGCACTGGAACAAAATCTTGTGCTGCTGGTGGAGACTTTATTGAATCTGACTATCCAGTGAAACTTTCTGGGGTTCTCCTCAGATGTTGGGATGCTTGTAGTTATGATAGATACCTGACCTTGTTTAATACTTTTCCAACTTTCTCTCCAGAGGCTTTCTTTCCCTCCAGTCATCTATTTAGGAGTCTGTTCTTGCCTTCTCTGCCTCTTCTGACAGAGGAACTCAGCTGTGCTATTTTTGTAGCATAAAAATCCTGCTCCGTCTCTTAAATGACTGGTTTTCCAATAACACTAATTTATTTTTCCACTGAAACTGTCCATTAATATTTTCAGCTACGATGCAACAAAATGTAAGAAGATAAGCCATAGCTCACACAAATGCTTTTGTCCCTAGATTATGCTGCTAGCTCTTCTACTGGGACCCTGCAGATTCATTTCCCCTTCTCCTCTTGACATCCCTTGCCAGTAGGTTTCAGAGTTTATTTGAGAAGATTGCTTGACCTTTCAGACCAAAGTTCTTCTTCTTCTTTCCCTGTAGCGCCTTTTAAAGTGCAGCAAAGTTGGATCCATCATGCGGGAAGGCAGAGACCGGGTAGTTACTCTTGCCACTGACCAGACAGGCAAGATTTTGGCCTGCCATGTAAGTAGTGGGAGGGTGCTCTGCTATCAAACTCTATAGGAGACTGTTTGAGACCCTGGGTTATTTCTCTAGGGGCCAGCCAGGTTTTTGTGTGCCTGTGACTTTACTTGCTCATCTCTAGGGAACAGATGCTGTTCTGGAAGTGTTCTCTGTCCTTTCCAAAGAGGAAATCCAAAAGAAATTGGAAAAGAAAATGAAGAAAGCAAAGAAAAAAAACAAGTAAGCAGTCTTGGATGTATATAGATGCTGTCTGTGTCTAGAGCCATGTTAGAAAACCCCTTCAGCAGCATGACACTGGTTGAACTCCAAGCTCTGTTGGGGCTGGCTGTTTTATTCTGGGGGCACTGTTGCTGTGTTGCAGACAATCCTTTCCTGGGCCACAGTGTTTTGAGGTCCAGCAGGTGTTCTTGCCAAGGTGTAAGAACAGCACTCCGAAAGTTGCCCTTAGAATCAGTTAGCCTAGCTTGGCGCTGACACTCCAGACTCGACTAGCCTCCTCCTCAGGCTGCTCAGGAGTGAGCTGAGCTCACCTCAGGAAGCCCACCTGTTATTGGTCCCCCAGTTCTGCTCATGCGCAGTTGGGCCCAGCCCTAATTGGGCACAGGTGGGCTGAACAGGAGCTCACGCCTTCCTCCTCCTCACTGGCAACACCTGAGTGTCTTTACATGATTGCCTCTACAGTGCATCCTTGGTGCTTGTCTAAAGCAACACTTCTCTGCTCCCAGGGACTAAGAAAATGCCTTTCTTTCTGAGTCTTCCCCTTGCAAAAAAAGCTAATCGTGCAAAGAAATCGACATAAAATGTATTTTTCTGAGCTGCTCGCTTCTGTCTCATTCATATTTACAATGCTTACTGCATCAAATAAAAGCCTCGATAGGATACACAGAGAGTTTCACCTGAAAGGTGACTCTGCTACCTCATCTACTGTTTTACTGACTAGCAGGCAGAGATACAGGTGAAAGCTTTATTAATGTTTATTTTGTGTTGAGTGCCTCTGAATGTAACAGATGCCTCACAACAGTCCTTAGAAAGAGGTCTGGCTCCAGGGCAGAAACTCAAGCACAGAGCACATAAATCTGGAGATGCATTTTGGCAATGGCTGAGGTCTTTAAATGAGTGGTAGCAGATGAGCAGAAGCTGATTTCCCACTGAAACAGCTTTCTGTTGTCTGTTTTGTCTCCATCTTTCTAACATGACTTGTTCAAGTGCTTTGACTCCAGAGGAAGTTGCCTTTTTTAGTTTATCACTTTATTAATCTACATACCAGCATGAACTTCATTGTGTCACCCTGTTCTGAAATGTGGTTATCACTGTTGGAAAAGAGAGGTGTTTTTTTTTTTTCAGCTAAGTGGTTTTTTTGTACATTACTCTCTGTGTGTTAGTTTTGGCAGAGCTGGGTTATTTGACTCTCTTGCATGATCTGACATTTCTAGACAGAACTCTGAAGAGGAACCTGAAAGAATTGTGGAGCTGAGCCTGCCGGAGGAGATTAACCGGGTCACTAACATCAAAGCTTCTTCTAAAATCAAGTGAGTGGAAAGCCTGTTGTGGAGGCTGAACTGTGGTTATGCAGCTGCTTGTGGACAGCAGAATTTTTCTCTCAACATCTGCTAATCTTGGAGCTGGGGAGGGGCTTACCATGATTATCAAGCACTGGAATGGGCTGCACATGGAGGTGGTGGAGTCACCATCCCCAACTGTGTTTAAAAATCATATAGATGCAGTGCTTAGGGATGTGATTCAGCAGTGGGGTGGCAGAGCTAGGTTAGTAGAGTTAGGTTAAAGGTTTTACTGGATGATCTTGCAGGTCTTTTTCAACCTGAATAATTCTGTGATCTCCAGTCCATTCACAACCCTTCCACAAGTGTTCCCCTGTGTGCACACCTCTGTGGCTTAGTGTGCTCTTGGCTGTGGGATCCCTCTTTCTAATATCATCTTTCTCAGTTGTTCTTGGTATTTGATCCCTCCTGCATTTCAGCATATTGCCCCTTTGTACAGCTGTGATTTTGTCTAATCAAACAGGTCATTTGACTTGATTCTCTCTCCAAAAGGAGAGCTGAAGATTGTACTGCTGCTCCAGAACAACGTAATTGAGACCTACAACCTGAACCTGTCAGCTCAAGTCCCACAGGCTGTCCGTGCATCCAGGATAACCATTGGAGGCCACCGTAGTGATGTCAGGACATTGGCTTTTAGCTCTGACAACATTGCCATTCTCTCAGCAGCTGCAGAGTCTGTAAAGATTTGGAACAGGTACACAGTCCAGTTGTGTCGGTCCCCTCTGCTGTGTGTGTGTCAGTCTGCCAGAACTCAAGGGATGCTGTGTTCAGAGGAGCAGTGATAAGAGGGTATGGTGGAGAAATATAAAATACTAAGTGAAGTAAAGGAAAGTGAATAGAAAGCTATTTGACTTTCTTTGTTATGGAAACTGAGCAGCTATAGAGTTAAAACTGCACGATAAACTCATGGAGTTTGAGGCTGTAAAACAGTGCTGAGCCTAAGTTTAGTGGCAGGAGTGCACAGACTTATCTGTAAACACCAAGGCCATATGTAGCAGTCTAGTATAGACTGTATTTTTTTTGTGGTGTCTTTTTTCTCTTTTAGTAAGAGGTGCTGTTATCCTAAACTAGCTACTGCCTATTCTTTAGGGAACATGGCTTTCTTGGCATCTTCTCTGAAGGATCTGGTGTTAGACTGAGTAGGCAGCTGTTTTGCCCCAGTGTTTCCTGTGTGGTGCTGATTTCAAGCTCTGTTTCCTTTGAGTGTGCTGTCTTATACTGTCCTGCATGACAGTAATTGCAGTTGGAAAACAGGAGCTTTGTCCTTGCTTGGAACAGCAATAAATTGTAATGGTGAACTATGCAACTGCATGTTTTGATGAAAAATACTCTTAGCAGTAATGCTGGATAGCATTTGGGTCATAGGATGGGGGTGGTGTATCTTCTGGCCCCAGCTGACCAGTTGGTTGTGGACAGAGACTACTGTGGTGTGTGTCTCACTTAGTGGGTCAGATTTTGTGTGTGATAAGAGGGTTTGGGCTCTGCCTTTCCCCACAGATCCACCTTGCAGTGCATCCGGACGATGGACTGTGAGTACGCGCTCTGCTCGCTCTTTGTCCCAGGAGACCGTCAGGTCATCGTTGGCACCAAGGTAAATAGTGTCCTTTCTGCACCCCAGACTGCCCAGGTCTGGAAGTGTTCTGGAAATGCCATTAAGGCAGCCTTACAGAAAATGAATGCACTGTCTCTCTTCATCTGGAACACTCTGTTTCAGCTGTAAAAACCTCTCTGCCAGTCACGTTCGGCTCTGTTCCCAAACTCTGTAGCTCTTGTGGCTTGAACTGGGTGGCTTGGGAGAGCTGTGGGAAGTCCCTGATGGAGAACAGGAGTTTGGCCATCTGTGTGTAACAGCCATCTAATGAAGCTGGCTGTTCAGGAGATGCGTGGCAGGAGTGCTTTTCTGCTAGGAGTTACCATGTGTCGTGAAGGTAGGTGGGCTGATATGTCCTCTGTGATGTGTCTTCACAGACAGGGAAGCTGCAGCTGTTTGACCTGGCTTCTGGAAGTTTGATGGAGACAGTCAGTGCTCATGATGGGGCAGTGTGGTCCATTGCACTTTCACCAGACCAGGTAACTCAGCCACCCTTCTAAGCACCATCTGCTGAACATCTTTTCCTGTAGCTTCTGCCTGTAGTGCTGTGTTTGTACTACTGATGGGAGCATGAGAACTCCTTATCCTGGGAGGTGGAGGATGCAGTTGGTAGCATCTAAGAGCTTTAACTGTGGATACATGCATAGCTTGATGAATAATCTTGGAAGTTGTGTGGCACATGGCAGTGAGTCTTTGGGATGGATGGGGCCATCCTCATCACCTCATCTGGCTCCTGCGTGGTTGAAAACACTTGGACTCCCCTTGTATTTATTTGTGTGTGCAGCAGTAAATACCTTGTGGTTGTGTTCCATCTGCTAATGAGAGCTTCTGCCCCTCATAACCTGCTGTTGTGGCTGATTATCCTCCTTGCTAAATTTGCTGCTTATCTGCTTGCTTAAAGATCTTGTGATCATAGTGATGTTTTTGCTTTGTGTAGCACTCTTCCTGAGTGACCACATCACCCTGCCTAACTATCTGCTGGTCATGACACTGAACAACTGTCCCTACAGGATCTATTTTTCAGGCTCTTAATTGTTCTTGTGCTACTTTTAAAGTTACTGTGAGTCTTTTTTTTGACTTGTGGTCCCAGGATCTGGATGCACTGTGTGACAGGAGTTATACAGCAGTGATTTTTTAATCCATTGAAGCACTTAAGTAGCTCTTCTGCCAATAGCTGTTTAGTGAGAACTGCAGATTATTCAGATAATTATCAACTGTGTTCCTCAAAGCCCACTTTGGGACACTGCTTTGCAGAAGGCATATATGTGGAGCTTAGATTCTTGCTTCCTAACTTATATATTAATGTTTTGGTTCTGTGTAGGCACGCTTTTTTTGCAGGTAGATTGAATAGATCTGAAATTGTATAGATACATTTACCTGGTTATTTTCCTAGTAATCCATAAAATCTGTAAGTGGCATAGTGTTGAGCTGCCAGGTATTTCTAATTTTACATCAAGCTTTGGAACCTCTTGGTGGCCTTTAATCCAGGGAGGATGTACTCTATTGAACTGTATTATCCTAGTTTTTTAATGCAAATATTTAATGCATAACGACAACTGTTCTAAACTACATCTCTAATCTTAAGGAAGAGGATAATGCCCATCAAATTAATTTTCCATAGGTTTTTTTCCCTGTATGTGGTTTACTTTTAGTTTCATGGAAACTAATAAAATGTTACTTCTTGTTGACCATGCTGTCAGTTAGCTTGTCTGCCTGTTTACTGTGTCTGAATTACGGTGTTAAATTTGCTTCTTCCTCAACCTGCCTCAGTATTTCTGAAGTTTCTGAGAATGGATGTTGACAACTTAGGGAGTACCTATTTCTGCTCTGTAGAAGTCTTGGATTTGGGGGGGATATAACCCATTTATTTATAAATGTCTGATGTGAGTAGCTGCTTTTGGACAGTCATGTAAGCATTTGGAGCAGTTTTTCATCACTGTCTTATGATGTGGTTGTGGTATGTTGTGTTCCCCTAAGCATGACAGATGAGAAATATTTACTGAACCCATGTTTACTGAGCATTGCTATTTAATAATTCTCCTACTTCCCTCTGGAAATGGGTCAATACTATTGAAGAGATTATATTTTGTTGATGTTCCCATTTTACACTTACACAGTCACACAGGCCTAACCACCCCGGTGGCTGAAATCTATTTGTGCCTTTTACTCCTTGTATCAGTTTTTCTCTATTACCACAGTTCAGTTTCATACTGGTTTCTGTCAATATTCACTTTCTGTTTGTTGTGTATGTATTTCTTATTTTTCTTACGTGGTCATGTTGCACTAGAAGCTGGAGTGGTTTTTACTTCCTGAGATAAATTCACCCTACAGATTAAAACATATGGGACAAATTTTGCCTCTGTCCTTAATGTAAAAGAGTAATGTTTAACTGTTCCTCCTTTAGAAGTGTGCTTGTGTGGTGGTGGTGAGGTGTGTGTGATCCAGTAACAGTGAGAGCATCAACTTGCCCACAGAACACAAGCACATCATTACCTACAGCTGAGATGACTGCTTTTGGTCCTGAAGTTTCAGCTCATTACATTTGAAATCTTTGTCTTAAACTTCCCTGCCAGCGCTTTTGCAATTGTTGTGCAGCCAATGGGTAATGAATGCATGCTTCAAACAGACCAAGTGCTCCTAGTGGTGTCCACATAATCATGAATACTGTAGGAATGTGGGACACTTCAAGAACCAACCTATGTTCTGACAGTTCCTTGTGTAGAATTTCTCTGTGTTATAGAAAAACTGGTTTCACAGTAATTTTTTTTGTTTTCTTCTGCAGCGTGGCTTTGTGACAGGAGGTGCTGATAAATGTGTTAAGTTCTGGGAGTTTGAGCTTGTGAAGGATGAGAGCAGCATTCAGAAAAGGTGAGAAAACTTCCCATGCTACGTTCAGCTGTAGTATCCATTGTTGTCAATGGATGCTTTGGCCTTTGCTGTGCACTATAAGAAGAAATCATGACATCTGTGTGGGACACGTGTATAAAGGTGTCAGGTCAGCACTACTCTTTGAAGGTCTGAGCTTAGCTGGGGAAGGGAACTTGCCACACTCTCATCCCTTGTGCATGTGTCACTTTTGCTTCTAATCTCAGGGTGGGCCCCCAGATCATTAAGCAGTAAATTCAGCAGTGAATTTCATCAACCTGCAATGCCTTGCTTATTTACAGTCCTGTGTTGTTGAAGTCATAATGAGGAATGAGATCCTGCATGTTAGAATTAACTTGCTTTCCCAGGGTGCAATGTAGGAGTTTTATTTGTACCTCTTCCCAGTTTGTTTAGAATAACAATCTTTTTTTGTTTCCTCATTTTGCTGCCAGGCTCTCCATGAAGCATGTGCGTGTTTTGCAGCTGGATGAAGATGTTCTCTGTGTGAGGTATAGCCCCAACCAGAAGTTGCTGGCTGTCTCCTTACTGGACTGCACTGTCAAGATTTTCTATACTGACACTCTGAAGGTGCATGACTGAATGGGCTGCGAGGCTGTGCAGAGGGTGGTGTCACTGTAGCCTGAAAGATCAGGAGTGTGCAGGAGGTGTCTGTTTATTGTGGGACACTAGTAAGAATGAAGGAGATACCATGCATCCCACTTCAGGTGCCTGTTGGTGAGCAAACCTAACACAACCTTGGCTGGGCCACACCAGGGAGAAGATTCACTCACTTTCCATGTGGAAAGTGTTGTGAACCTGCAGGTGGCAAGGTTCACTCTAAGCCCTGCAGACGTGGTGGTACTCCAGAGTTGTGAGGCACTGTAAGGTCACACATGGCATCAAATAACTAATAGCAGAGGCAAAGCCTGGGGGAGTAGAATTTTCCTGGTGAGCAGTGTGTGATGGTTTTGTGAGTTGTTTATTAGCATGTGAATGTTAGGGGATGACAAAAGACAGACCAGCAATGACAGGCAAAGAGAAACAGAGAGAAACTCCATAGGTGGTGGTTAGCACCAGATTTAGCTTGCTTGGGCAGTTCCACCCTCCTCTCAGTTCTGCCATCATGGTTCTGCTGATAGCAGTTTTCAGGGCAAGAATCAAAGTGAGGAAGTGCTAGAAAGACAGAAGTCTCGAGGCAGAGCAGAACTAGCCTGGAGCTTGAGGTTTTTGCACATCTCTACTCAGCATATCTTAACTGAGACTTTTTTCCTCTGCTTCAGTTTTTCCTTTCTCTGTATGGACACAAGCTGCCAGTGCTGTGTATGGACATCTCCTCTGTAAGTATCCCTGGGGCTGTGTGTTAGGTGGTGTGTTGTGGTGATATGTATGAGAGCAATAACCTCTGCTGACAGCAAGACCTCTAGCATAATGCTTTTTTTGTTACCTGCTTGCTTCTGACTTAGCAATTTCTTGATGTAACATAGCAAGCCCCTCCTTATCCTGGAGGTCTTTGTTTGCTGGGAGGGGTCATAGGGTAGTGGTTATCACTGTACTGACCAGGGCATTTTGTGAGCAAGTAGAAATCAAAATGCTGAGGTGGCTCCTTCCACCTCTCTTAAGAGATACAGCCTGCTCTCTGCTAAAGTTACTGTGTGAGAGGAGCCCAAATTCTTTGTTAGTTGGAGCAGAAAGCAGGTGCTGAGGTGGAGCAGCCTCTTGATACCTGTTCATTTTTGGGCTGTATCTTGCTCTGGAGTGTCTTTGGATGACACTTGGTTGGAAGCCAAAAAGTCAAGATGTAGCTAAGGTCTTAAATGCCCACAGAGGTTCAGAAAAGAGTCAGGGTGCTGTCAGTGGGCTGTGTCAGTACCAAAGGTCTGGGCCACCCTGGTGAAAGGAGGTGGAGGGATCAGGAGGGCAGGAGCCAGGTATTTGTCTCCTCAGCACTGCTTATTCACTGGTTCAGCAGCAATTCCTCATGGGGCTTATGGACAGCTGCCCATAGCCTCTTCTCTTCATCACTCTGTAGGATGGGACTCTAATTGCAACCGGCTCTGCTGACAGGAATGTGAAGATTTGGGGCTTGGATTTTGGGGACTGTCACCGCTCTCTCTTCGCTCATGATGACAGGTCAGTCAAATCCTACAGCATCTCTGGGCTGTGGTCTGTCTTACCTCCCTAGAGGCTGTGATCCAGCAATAACCCTGTTGTCCAGCATAGAGTGGGGGAATGTCTAGAGTCTTCTCCAAATGGGTAAATTTGAGCCTTTTCCCCTTCCAGTGTGATGTATCTGCAGTTTGTGGCGAAATCCCATCTCTTCTTCACAGCTGGGAAGGACAGCAAGATTAAACAGTGGGATGCAGATAAATTTGAGCACATCCAGACACTGGAGGTAGGAAGTTTTGGAGACTCTTAAAAAGAAGTGTTATTCCTGCATGAGCAGCATTTCCCTTGGGGGCTGGGAGCTGGGTGGTGTTCATGACTTATCTCTTCTGTCTGCCATGCAGGGACATCACCAGGAGGTATGGTGTTTGGCACTCAGTCCCAATGGAGACTACGTGGTGTCAGCATCTCATGACAAGTCTCTGCGCCTTTGGGAAAGGACAAGGGAGCCACTTGTTTTGGAAGAGGAAAGGGAGATGGTGAGAGTCACATCCTTCCTCACAAACAACTTTCCAGACCTGTTTTTTGTCCAGCAGGCAGATTCCTCATTTTTCCTTGTGGATCAGTCTGGCTCCACACATGGTAGGCTTTCTCCTGACTACAACTGCAGCCTGGTGTTAAGGTGCCCAGGGTTGACTGACAACTTTTCCATGCTGTGATGGTAGCTGTCAGTTTTTTGGAGACAGCCCTACAGATGTAGCAGGTGCTTGCCTGTCTGTACTGTGTTGCAGGTGACTGGCTAACTCTCTGTCTGCTTTGCTTCTCTCTTGCTTCCTCCACTTTCTTCTATAGCTGTGGTTTTCTACAGGTCTGTTGACTACTGTCATTGGCCTTCTCTTGTTCTCCTGTGCTCCTTTCAACTCCAGCGTGCTTTGGAGGCAGTTCAGCAGATGACTCCTGTTAAATGCAGTTTGTCTTGGTTTCCCTGTTTCCAACCATGAGTGCTCTGTTCTATCTTGGTAGCAAACCCCAGAGCTCAGAGGTGCTGGAATTAGCCCCCTCTGCTCCATTTGGACATGTATTGTGAGAATCACAGACTCAAGGACTTTAATAGGAAGGAAACTGGGGGAGTCTCTGGTCCAACCCAGAATCATAGAGAATCACAGAATCATCCAGGTTGGAAAGGACCTCTGAGATCAAGTCCAACCCTTGATGCACTGCCACCATGGTCACCAGCCCATGGCACTGAGTGCCACATCCAGTCTCTTCTTAAAAACCTTCAGGGATGGAGAATCCACCACCTCCCTGGGCAGCCTAGTTGATTGCTGCAGGATAACCTTAAAGCTGTATCAGACTGCTTAGAGACTTTACATTGATACATGAGCATCTCCACGGAAAGAGAGTATCCAGCCTGTCTGAGCACCTGTTCCAGTGCTGAACCACCCTTGGGTTCGGCAGATGCATTTGTTTCATGTATCCAATTGGAAATTTCTTTGGAACAATTTGGGACTCTGGTCTTTTTAGTGTATCCCTCAGAGGAGTCTGGCTCTGTCTCTCCTTAAATCAGTTCTTAAACCACAGTGGGGGAAGAGTCCCACCCTGTCTGTAGACAGCTGAGGTGCTCCATCAGCAGCATCTTGATGTCCAGTGGTTGTTGTGCTAGGAATGATGGTGGCAAAAGGAGACACAGACACTGCTCTTTTTCCAGATGCCAGAAAACTGTTTTGGGTGAAGCTTGAGTAACAAGGTGGGCATGAATACACCAGTAGTGAATTACACACTGGTGGGGCCCTGTTCATCTTGACAGATGCCATGCAGGAGCCTTTTTCCTCTTACAGGCTAGGACAACCCTGGAATTTCACCAGGCTTGTTTCTTCTGTGCTATGTGCCAGGTGGAACCTCTGGCGCTGTTGTCACTGTCTTAGCTTGGTGGGCTGTCTGCAGGCTGCTCCTGCATCCAGAGCAGAAACTTTGATTTCTTTCTGTCTGGAAGATTGCAGAGTTCTCCATGGGGTTGGGACCAGGGTCAGGTGGGCATTTTACTCTGGCATTATTGGTCTCTGCTGATTTCTCCTGGTTCTGCAATGGGCTGCATGAAGCTGCAGACTCCCTTGCTTACCCAGTCTGGATGGGACTTGTAACCCTGCTTGCTGCCTGCTGACCTGTGTTAATGTGTTGTGTTCTCATCCACTGTAGCAACGAGAAGCTGAGTACGAAGAGAGCGTGGCAAAGGAGGAGCAGCCTGTGGTGAGTTGCAGCATCTGTCTGTGGCAGTCTGACTGTACAGAGTCTGGAATAACTATTTCTGTAAGAGACATGGGAGAGGTGTCAGAGAGGGCTCATAATTTTCTTGCTTTGAGGAGGTGCAGAGAACAGTGTGGTGCTCAAGCTGGGGTTCCCCCACGGTGCAGTTGGCTGTGGTACTTCATATGGAGAACTCAAGGAGAGAGTGTGTAGCTGCCCAAACTGCTGCACAGTAGCTGTGGATGCTGGAACTTTACTGTGCTGTTCCCCTTCCTATCTCCCCAGTTCAGGTCCACATCAGCTCTGTACTGAGGCTGGGCTGCCTTCTGACAGCAGCTTCCAGATCCATGTGGTGCAGGACGGGTGGGAAAGCTTGATCCCTCTTGCTCAGATGCTTGGGTTGTGTTGCTGTTTTGATGCTGATGGGGTCACTCAGTCTCTTGGCAGAACAAGAGCTGTGGTTTTTTGTTTCCCAGAGCTCAGTGTTCACACAATGCCTCTGTTCCTGAGGAAGAGCTGTGCGTTTGGGAAATCCTGTCTTCCCCCTGATATATGAGGAGTTTTCCTCAGCATGGACTGGGAGTAAAGATGCAGGAGGTGCCCACGTGTATCAGCTGCAGGAGCAGAGAGTTGCAAACTCTGTATTTTGTAGGTGGCTGGAGAAACACAAGGAGAGACAGGGCTGGCAGGAAAGAAGACTATTGAAACCATCAAAGCGGTAAGATTGTGTTGGTCCTTTCAGCACTGCTTTGTGCCTTATCAGTCTGTCAAAGGAAGGGGGGCTGTCATGGGGTTGGAGCAGCAGTATGAAGGGGAGTAGTCTGTGCTGTCACATAAGGACAAAACTGCTTCTCCTGCAAGAGCAGTCTGTCCTGCTCCATGGCTAACAGGGAGGGGTCTGACTCTGAAGACACACCCACCAGGAACCTCCTCCTCCCAAAATCTCCAGTGAATGAGGTGTAAGATTCCTGTAGATATTCAGGCTGCAGATTTCTCTGTCATGTATGGGACAGATGGGGTTGCTCGTGCCTTTTGGGATCTCCAGCCCAAACAAGCACAAGACAGCTGGGAAATTCTCTAGGTATCAGGTTCTCCCCCTGAAGTGCTGCCCAGTCCTGTTTGGCATCTGTTGAAGGTGGAATTAAGTTGCAGTGCCTGAGGTGGGAGGTGTACTTGGAAGGTGTGGTGTGTGTTATTTCATGGCCACAGATTTTCAACAGTCTGGTACTCTTGTAAATACAGTGGAAATCCTCAATCTGAATACTCAAAATGGCCTGACCCTGCCTCGTGCCTCCAAGGGGTGCTGCTTCTTGGGGGTACAGTTCAACACGAAGGCAACGATTGAAGCTGCAGCAGAGAGCACCTGGGGCAGTGGGGGGAATGTGAATTGTGTTTGACATCTTCAGGACATGGTTGATGTGTTCAGAGTAGTGGTGAAGATGTCCTGTGATGCTCTGTGTTGGCCCCTCTGCTTCCCCCCCTCTTTTTGTGCAGTGGGACTTGAGTTTTGCTTTGGCTTGTCTGGTGTCACTGATGTTCTTGTGCTGCACAGGCCGAGCGGATCATGGAAGCTATTGAGCTGTACAGAGAAGAGATGGCAAAACTGGCAGAGCATAAGGCTATATGCAAAGCTGCAGGAAAAGAGGTAAAAGACTGAGGAATGTGCCAGTCCCAAGGTCTGTGGGTGTATTCTTCCAGCTCTGTCATCTGGGTGGAAAGGCTCAGGATACAGATAAAATCAGGACAGCTGGGCATAGCAAAGATGTGCTGAAATCTTTTGGAGATCAACATGGCACTGTGTCCTGGGGCACAGTTAGTGGTGTATTCTTTCCAACAATCTTTATGTTTAAAGTCATAGTAGAATGAAAGGTTCCTCCCTGGGAGAGCATGCTGCTGCAAATTCATCCCAAAGCCTGTTCTTTGCCTTCACTTTCACACTTCTTGCAAAATAAAGGGCTGTTATATAAGTGGGAAAAGTGGCAAGAAGTGGAAGAAAATTGATACATCATACATACCTGAGAATGAGATTCTCTCCTGGCTGCAAGTGAGGCCTTCAGTGATGTTCTGGGGAGGCTGGGGGTGTGGGAATTGCAGGAAGACACTTGATAAAACCTCTCTTCTGTTGTGGATTAAAGATTTCTTTGGGAATACGCGTTTTTACACACACATACCCGCCTCATTCTAGACCATTCTGTGTCTCCAGGTTCCCTTTCCTGTCAATCCCATCCTCCACGCCTATGGAAATATCACAGTAAGTGGAATGCTAAGGCCACAGGTGGTGGGGCCATTCTAACCTGACTGATTTGCTGGCTGAACTGTGGGGTTGCTGCTGGGGAGGAGGAGTACTTGCTACAACTTGAAATAAAAACTCAGCACTTTTGCTGGTGCAAAGGGAACACAGTTTGGTGTTTTTGTGGTGGTACTTCTCAAGTACCTTATAATGAGCCTGTGGTTTACAGTACTCTCCAAAATATGGGAAAGCTAGTTCAAACCTTCCCTGTGCCTAGGAGCACACCCTCCTGCTGCCAGGAGGGTGCAGTTGCCATGCTATGGTATAGATTGGAGGAGCTGTGCTATCTTACACAAAATAGCTGAGCACCTACTGGAATGTGTCATTGAGAACCACGTGATACCTGTGAACCCTTAGCCAGAACCATTCCCTCCCTCTGTGAATACAGACATGTTTAATTGCAAGTTGAATAGGTGGAGCTGGGGTGAATAAAATCTTAGGGCTTAGTAGTTAGCAGTTGCTTTGGAGGTGGGTGGTGTTTGAATCTCACTGTACAAAGAAGGGAATTTGAACCCATTTCCAAAGTCCTGGAAGAATGTGCTAGTCCAAGTGCTAGGCTGCTGAGTAAAAATATAGATGCAAGTTATGACATGTCCTGTTATGTGACCTTGGTGGGAACTCAGTATGTCAAACCTTGAACAAAAACCCTTCATGCACTGACAGTCACTTATCCTCTTTCTTGGGAGACTCTGCTTGTGGAACACTTGTCCCAACATACCTACTGTATTTTTTTGGCTCATGAAGCAGGAGCTGGAAGTGCATGAAGGCTCCCTGACCCTAAATGACTGCCTGTGCAGCTGTAACCACAGAGAAGCAGCTCTGAGCAAGGCAGGGCTGTGTTGTAGCTGTCCAGATTTATTTCAGCATTTGCTGATTCTGTTTCTGATCCTAAAGAATTGACACAGAAAATTCTGTATATGGTTGTTTAATGTCCAGGTGTTGCAAGCTAGAGCTGGTGACTGTATCCATTAGTGCCACACTAGTGCACAACAGTTTTTGTTAAACTCTTGAGAATTTACAACTATACAAAATAGACCAAATGAATTTGACAAAAAATATGTACACTACTCTGGTTAGTTAGGGTTTTCCTGGTTTATTCCAGTATATACTCCTACACTGTCTTTTTATTTACCCTTCTAACCACCTGTAATCACCTTAAAAGAGCCCTTCTGTTCCTTCCTCCATGATTTTAGGTGTATTTAATTATAAGATGGATGGACTGAACAGAAGTGAATGAAAACCTGTGACTTAGGCACTTGTCTTTGCCAATTCCCAGCTCTGCTCTGTTCTGCATCTGCCAGACACTTTCAGCAGACAAACAGGAGCAGCAGGAGTTAAGTATTTAGGAGATGAGTTTGAGTGAGGTTTTTTATTTGTAATTTGCCTGTCTCACCAAGCTTTTTATTCAGTTTTTATTCAAGATTCATTGAACACAATAGGAGATGATTTAGCTGGTTGAATATAAATTAGTCGTTTTACAATATTCTTCAACATTTTAGAGTATCCTGAGAAGGCTGTGTTCATGTTTTGCAGAGGGAGAACCTCTCATACTGGCAGCTGATTGCAGCTGAAGGGTTTTCCTTTTTGTTATATTCAGCTTGCACTGTCTATCTCACAAGAGATGACTGCATGTTTTAAACTGGGTGGCATGGACCTTGAGGCACATGTTTGTCCTGGTGCGTTTCTCAATATGCAGAGCTGGTATCTTTCCTCTGTTACAGCCTTCTGCATACGTGCTAGAAGTTTTCAAGAAGGTGAAGTCAAGGTGAGTCCCAAGAGCCTTATTGCTATACAAGGTTTTTAGCTAAGTATTGGATTTCTGGGCCCAGGACTGGCTGGTGTCCTGGAATGGTCTCTTGTGCTGGGTTCGGGCAGTGCTGGGGAGCTGGGAAATTACTGTTCCTGGAAGTGTCTTTTGGAGCATGCATGGAATTAGGCAGTGAGTATTGTTTCTTCCATGGGGGGTGTTGAATGAAGCCTGGGTATATGTTTGCACATGTGTGTGAAGAGCAGCTTGGGGATGCTGGGAGGGAAGTTTGTGTGCCTGTTCCCCGTGCCAGAAGTATGTAGTGCTGTAGTGCCTGTAGTCTGTGCAGATGCACTGTGCTTTGTGGGCAGTCACAGACCAGCAGTGAGGAATGTTTAGCACAGGTTTTGTACCAGAACCTACCTGTATGGAATTGTTTCCTGCTCATCTGTGGCAGTGCAGTGTCTGAGACTCTGCCCCTTTGCTTTCTCCTCAGTGAACTGGAAGAGTCTCTCCTGGTGCTGCCCTTCTCCTATGTCCCTGACCTGCTCAGACTCTTCAATGAATATATTCACCTGGGTTCAGACATTGAACTCCTGTGCCGAGCTCTCCTCTTCCTGCTCAAGTGAGTTTTATATCTGCTGAGCTTGGCTTAGCTGCTGTTGCTGTCCAGAATCTGGACCCAAGGAAGTTCCAACAGGGCTCAGGTCAGTAGTGGGCCTGCCAGTTGGTCTGGTCCCCCTTTGCTGGCGCGTGTCATGAACTCACTTTGTGCCAGATACATGAACACAGACGTGCTGTTTGCTCCTGTGCTGTGAGTCAGTGCTTTGGGACAGCAAAGATGTGGGGAGAAATTGGGCTTTTTCATTTATCTCTGGGTCCGAAGCTCTTGGGAAGCATCCTTGGGAACAAAGACGTGGTCTTTGCAGGAGGTAAGGAATCACTGCAGACTGCATAAGATGGTGTGTGGGAGTGGATTGCTTGGCTGCAGTGTCAGCATGCCCAGATGGGTTGGCTGGTCCTGGTCCCCAGAATCTTATTGGTATGACAGAGTCTGCATCAAGGCTGAAATGGCACTGTTGACTGGCACAGTGTCATTGTAGAGCCCATGTCCTCCAAGAGTGCCTCAGAGAGACCTTGCCCATGAACTACTGTTGTGTTAAAGAGAAGCTTCAGAAAAAAGCTTTCCAGATAAATCTACCCATGTCTGTTATATCAGCCTGGTTTGGGGAGGCCTAATTTAAGAAAAATTTTATGTCCAGAACATACAGAGGCTCGGGGGAGGGGCTTTCTGATGTATCTCAGAACAATGCTGCAGTACATCACTGCCTGCTTTGTTCCCAGGATACACTTTGGGCAGATCACAAGCAACCACATGCTGGTGACAGTGATAGAAAATCTGAAGAAAACCACGGTCTCCAGAGTCAGTGAGACACGGGTAAGTGTTGCAGCCTTCCTGTTCTGGAATAACAGGATGGGCCAATGTCTGAGAGTGTGTGTTGTCTGTGGTGTCCAGTGAGAAAGCTGGATGGAGGTTTCAGCCCACCCGTTACACCTAAAGGCAGCCTTTTCAGTATGTTCTTCCTGACATGAGACTACCCAGTGAGGAGCCTGTGCTGGGGAGCCCCTCTCTCATTTACCTTTGGTTTTCTTTCGTGTCTATATTTGGGGTTTGGCTTGCTGGTTTCTAAACATGTACGAGGTAAATAAACTCCTTTCTCATGGGCTTTTCTGTGGGCTACCAGTCTTGCCAATAATGCAAACTGTGTGTCTTCTCAGAGGCAGCTTCAGTTGCCTGCCAGCAACTTGTCTTTCAGAAAATAACAGTGGATGACAGCTGCTCTGTGAAGAGTTGTTAAAAGCCTACTGTGAGGAACAGAGTGCAGGACCTACTGTTCACCTGCTGAAGTTTACTTTAAATAATGTTGCTTTATTTCATGTCTTGCTTTCATCATTTCTTAGTAGAGGGTGGCCAGTGCAGGACCCTCTGCCCCCTAACAAGGTTGAGATGTGCCCAGAAATGTGTTTCTGATCTTTCTCCACAGGATGTGCTGGGATTCAATATGGCAGGGCTCCAGTACCTGAAGAGGGAGATTGAGGCCAAGGATGAGGTGGCATTTTTTGCTGATGCTACTGACCGTTTTGAGGAAAAAAAGAGGAAGAGGAAGAAGAAAGAGAAGATGGTTCTTGGAATGCTCTAACATTTGCTGCCCAAGACCCAGAGCACCTGTATGTGGTCATGTAACCTCAGTACTGGCCATGGAAGTGTTCTCGTGGCTGGACATCTGTGATGATATCCAGAGGCTGGAGTAAAGTCTGTCCCCTCTCCATGTGATATAACCTGGCACATAACCCCAGCTCAGAGTGGTGGTCTCTGAGATGAACTCTTTGTCATCTGCTGCATGTGTTTCATTTGAACTATTTCTGAGGTGGCTGTTGAAGGTATGTGCTTTTCCTCCAGCAGAATGCCCATTAGAAATGGACTTGATTTCTCCTGCAGAAAAGGTCAGCTCATTCTGGCAGTGCTTTAACTGAATGGAGTGGATCCAGCACATGGACTGCTCATGGGACCATGCCCCGTGTAGGGAAGGCAGCTGGCAAAATTTTATCCTGTTTTGACACCTGCTGGTGGGTTGTGGCAGTGCTTAGAGCCTCTGTGACTCTACAAAGCTCTGTGACTTCTGCCAAGGTGTGAAAACTTCATCTACAGCAACTTGCTTTTTAGTGGGACTGGGAAAAACATGTTTATTAAAGACATATTTATATATGCTTTATGAGACAACTTTGTTCCTGGACTTTAGTCCTGATATTTTTCTAGTAAAGCCTCAACTGCCTTGCCCCGTGTGTCAGTTCTCAAAGGATTTTTTTTTTTCCCAAAGAACAAAATCTGTGGGAGCAAATGAAAGGTCTGCTGTCCAGGATTGTGCTGTTCTGTGGTGTTGACAGACTGAGCATGAGAAGCATGGGTTGTTTATAGTGTCCTTGCTTCAGTTTTCAGGAATGGCACTGAATTGTTGCAATGTTGTACTTGTCCTGTGTCAGGTAAAATGATTTCTTTTCACAGCAGGGGCAGTGGGGCAGGATAAAGTGAGCAAGTCTGTGCTGCTGTTAGCCAGTGATTAGCTCACAGGACACGTGGACTCTTTTCCCAGGAGTCACAGATTTGGTGGAACTGGCAGGGGCTGCTTCTGGGTACTCTGTCAGCTGTTGTCAGACAGTGTTTTCTTATCTGTAGGAAGGCCTGAAACAATGCCCAGTGCTGGGTGTCCATTTGGGGACCTTCATGAGCTGGCTCTCAGCTATGGTTCATAGGCCAAATCTGACTCAAAGAGCTGATGGACAAATAGTCAAAAACTGGAAAACACCAGTGCAGTACTGAGATGGCTACTGAGGGAGCTCAGCATACCCTCTAAAGGGAAGAGGTCTGTCCTGTGCCAGCAATCCAGTGATACACTAGAATTCTTTGATTGATCATGATGATGATATCTTTGGGTACCTCAACTTGCCTATTCTTAGATTAAATTCCCTGAACTTAACAAACCTGAGCATACACAGAACACAAAATGTGTTTTCTCATCAGAATATATCTCACTTAACAGTGTTGGATGGGAGAGTTCAAAATTGGCATTTATATTTCACAGTGGTGAAGGCTGTTATTTAATCCCAAATCATGGGATTCTCAGTCACCAAAGGGAGAAAAATGGCCATTTTTGTGTGGCTCAGTTGTCCATGAAGAGAGCTGTGCAGATGAGCATTTGAAGATGATGATGTCTGATAGTGAACAAAAGGATATAAGCAGAATCCCTGTTGATGCCTCTCTGTCCAGTGTAAATTTGTGTACTCATAACCTCCATCTGATGTCTGCAGCTAATTAAAGGTAGGTGAACACAAAGAAAGTTAAGCCTATGGCTGTGAAAGGAAACAGAAACTTAAGAATTAAAATACCAGAGCAGATCAGCAGCTTTTTCTTGAAGAATCACAGCTGACTTCAGTGAAAAATCCTGTGTGCCTCAGTACTTAAAAAATATTTCAGGTGCCTCAGCACAGGTTCTAGAAAACTAATCCCTTTTGAAAACAAATCTATTAGGAACCATTCAGCACTCTTTTGAGTGCAAAGTATCAAACATTGGGGTTGGGAGACAGTAATCTTTCAACTGTTTGTGTTGCAGAGAGCCAGGTCAGATGGCTGTGCAACTTTTCAACCACCCTTCTCATTAATAGGGGACACAGAAAATACTCATTCATGTAGATCTGATTATATAAATGAACAAGTCAACACCGGGATGTTTCCATAACATTGGACTAAAATTCAGGTATTCCAGTGTTGCTGATCTTCATGTTACTCTTCTTGGGCTCTAACCTGTAGTGAAAGAGGGGAGAAAATTAATGTTAAAGAAACACAGAACTCTACTTCTGTACTGTTGTTGAAGCAAACCCAGTAATTACGTGAAGATTCTATGCAAATGTTGCATGAGCACTGTGATTGCTGTGCACTGGTTCAGTAGAACTGGCCTCTGCTCTTGCTGTTGGAAGGGAACAATGTGATAAAGGGTTCTCAGGTGGGCTTGAACTATATTAAGAATTTGCTTTTATTTCTCAAATTGAGAAGTGTAAAAATCCTGACCACGTGTTCAGGACGGGCAGCCTAGCTAGCGAAACTGAAGGTTTTCATGGACAGCTTTCTATGTAGTATATTAAGTATATTAAGAGAATCTTTGTGAAATATTTTAAATACAATTGAGAAATAACAAAATATGAACGAGATATTATTAAGTTTGGTCAGGTGATGCTTCATCTGTCTTTTTGCTTGTTGGTCTTAAATAGGAGGTGTGGTAATTTGGTGATCAGTTCTAATATTGCAGGGAAGTTTCTAAGACTCAAAGCCCCCAAATCACTGTGGCTGTGGTGGTTGATAAACACCTGGGAAATGCGATATGAGATTAAAAAGCTGTCAAAGAGCCTCTGCAAAGACTTCATTATTTATGTTCAGAATGGTTGAACAAGATTAACCAAATGCAGGACTTAAATCTAGGAGCAGCTGTGTTTCATGTTTTGTGACTCAACCAACCAGAGCCCTGTCATGTTTGAGATGGAAATGGTTTTGAGTCTGGAAGATTTTGTGGTGAGTAATGCTTGAAGAGGCATTTGGTAGAGGTGCTTGGGTATCATGGTGTAGCTGTAGCCACCTCCAGAAGGAATTATCAGTCAGTTCACAAAAAGACTTTGTCAGACCAGAAAAGAGATATGGCTGTAGAGACAGCAGCTATGATAGCTGGCTTAGTCATGTGGGAAGAGAATACCATGTCTTTAATTTCTCTCCACTTTGAGCTTTTAATGGGAGATGACATTGATCAGAATTTCTTTTGGGACAGGGGGTGTCTCACTGAACCGTGAAGTGACTGGGTGAGTACTTTCCAGTTTGACACTGTGTGAGAGAAGTGTGTCTAAATTTCATTTCCTGGTGAGCTATGAGTTGTAAGCCCCTGAGCTGGAAGGCATTAAATTTGCTCTTCTAGACCATGACTGCATGTTATTTGGGAGGGTAAATTCCATACTGGAAAAGGTAGGAAGATACTTAAACAGGAAAAAAAAAGAGTGCTATTTAATGCTGGGCAGTCCTAGAGCAGACGCAGCAGTCTGTGTCTTTCTCCAAAGTTCCTTTTTGAGACGTGATTGATGTGAGTCACTTCTCTTTTTCTCCAGAGGAGAGGAAATGAGATACAGCTGGGATTTCTTTATGGACTTGTTAGATAACATGGCAAACTTACACATTTTAAAGTTGAAAGAAAAATGAGATGCCAGTGTTACACACGAGACAAACGGGGACTCTTGAGCTGAGAAGAAACATCCACAGGGTTCCTGTTTATGAACTGTCACCATCAATCACACCTTATTTGAAGTGCCTGAGTTGATGTGAGTGGAACATCAGCCTAATGTTAAACATGTTAAGTGGGGCTTTGAGGAGAAATTCCCAGTAAGGCTTTCTTGTTGCCAGGGAAGATTCTCTGTATACTCTGATTCTCTAAGATTGTGTAAGTGTGCTGTATGAAACAATGTGTGCAGAGGGTTGAGTGTGCTTGAAGCTGTCATGTCAAAGTTGCCCTGTCTGTCTGTAGCAAGGGACTCCTCTTTAGACTCCTCCTTATTAGACTTGGTGTTACTGTCAAAGGGTCAACAGTAAGACTTGGTTCTAGAAAGTGGAGAGTGCTAAAGAGAGGCTGATTTATTAGGGCTTAACTAATAAATCCAGCCCCCAGCTGCCAGGAGGCTTGATTACTTGTTTTAAAATTGAGACAGCTAAATAAAGGACTGGGGATAGGATGGGGAAGGCTTTGCTGTGAGTTCCTCCACCACTGCTCTGAGCAGTCATAATAAATCTCTTGCAGTGAGTCCTTTGGGTTATGTCACCCAGCACTCCCCTTTTCATGTCTCAGGTTGTCATGTCTCTGTGATGTGTGCATGACAGCTTTACTGCTGGATCAGAAGCCAAGAGGAGGTAAAACAACTGTGATTTAATTTATGGCTGGTATCACTGCACCCAGTACTTACCTTAAGTAGGAAGCTTTCAGGATGGTGTAATCTGGAACTGTGGTTTGGGGCTTGTAGGAACTGCCCGGACTGCTGCTGCCTTCCCCCCCTGGGGGTATCCTTGTGGGCGACACTCATAGATGTCAGTGGTTAACACAGGTGGAATATCATGTTAAGAATCTAACTATTTGGGTATATTTATGTAACTAAAATAATGTGTGTGAAGGTTGGAATGAATTGTGGAAATAAGGCCATGAAACAACTTGAAACTGGACTGCTGCCCTCAGCTCAAAGCTTGAAGACCAGATAAAACATTGGGGAAGAACAAGGTTTGGAGGCTGAGCTGCAGGTATAGTGACTGAGGACCAGGGGAGTAAGAACAGAGCAGGAGAGGGTTTTGCTGCTAATACTTCCAGTCCTGTCTAGCTCAGTTCTGCATTAATGGGCATGAAAGACTTCTTTGGGTCACTGTGAAGTAAATTTGGGGAGTTTCCATGTCACTTTTAGAGCATAGAAAGCCTCAATGGAGTTGCTGGTTAGCTAGTACTGTGGTCAGCCTCAAAGCACCCTGAAGTTCTCCTCTCTTTGGTAAGGGTGGCCCTTATCAGGAGTGGAGTTTCTGGTGTGTTTGGATGCGCCCTGCCTTGGGATTTCTCTCATAGGTTTCCAGAAAAACCTCTTGTCCCAGGCTTTTAATTATAAATTTGATTAAAAGTCAAACAGAATGTCACGCTTTCTTCTGAACTTGCCCTTAAAAAATGAGCCTGTAATTTTATTAAAAAAATAAATAAATTATGGTGTCTGGAGCTCAAGGGAAAGAGAAATAATAGTTTCTGACTTTGCTGTTTTCTTTTACATACCACTGTCCTTACTTAAACAATGAGAAGCTCACTGAACCCACAGCAGGCTGATTTCTGACAGCATTCATGTGCTTCTGTGCTTGTGTCTCTGCTGACACCAGGGTACTCTCATTTGTTTTTTCAGTATCCAAGATGACATATGATTTTGTTGCTCATGAGGCTGTACCATCAAATGTTACCATAGGTTCAAAAATACTATAAGGGATTTCCATCAGGTGGTGGTGTGAAAGAGTTCCTATACTTTTCATTAATTATTTAGAACCCACCTCTTTCTGAGCTTAGCATTCTTCATTTCTTCTGGGCTTAGCATTCTTCCTTTCTTTACCCAGTTTTCAAAACCAGATTACTCGGATGCAAATTGCTTTTGGTTTCAGAATTTGAAATTATTCACTTGTTGTGCTTTTGAAAATGCCCATTTCTGTGTTTCTGAAAAAAGAACAGTAAAGCTTGCTACATCAACAGCCTGCACTGGAAATGATGCTTAAGGCTCCTGACAGGTGGATGGTCCCCAGGGTTGATGCTAGAAGGTGTGTGTAGGAAGTAGGAAAACAAAGGATATTTCCTCTCACAGGCAGGAGAAGAGTCTCTGTTTCTGTGAGTATTTCAATATCATGGGAAATTTCTTTAAGGCCACCAGTACATTGCCCTCTAGTTACCATGGCAGAAATCTCTATCTCCAGTTCAGCCTTCAAGCCTGCTGCCACCTAGGAGAGACAGAGGAATACTCATGGTTAAGGTGCATGTTTCATACACAGTCCCCTACAGCAGTCCTTGGAGGTGGTTCTTGTTCTGCATTGTCTGATGAAATCGAAGACTTAGTAGCCAACACACATGATTGTGCTAGCCAGTATCTGTTTCACTAGGAAGGTCTGTATAAAACTGTCTCTCCCCATTGCAGTTTGAAAGGAAACTGCCAGGTCTTTGCATTTTTTCCTCTTAAATTTCCTTCTAGGTTCTGGAGGGAAAAGGGGAATTGGGACAGCAGGGAGAGAATAAAAAAAAACAGGTGGTCAATGCCTCAGGCCTTTTGGTGTTTTTAAAGAGAGATTGGGACAGTACCCTTAACAGCATGCTTTTAACTTTTGGTCAGCCCTGAAGGTGTCAGGCAGTTGGACTAGATTATTAGTGTAGGTCCCTTCCCCCTGAACCACTAGTCTAAAAGCAACATCGAGGTAGGGAGAGAACAGAGATACAAAAGGGATGTGTGGAGGGAAAAAGAGAATGAAGATTTTTCCAGCCATTTGAGGTATTTAGCTGTGGCTAGGGCCCTGAACTAGGAGGTTTAACTTCCATTCAGGCACTGCCTCCTTGCACAAGTCGTTGCTGCTGGATTCCATGCCTGTAAAAGTATTGGCAAGGATCACACCTGTTACTACCTGGATGCTGTCAGGATACTGGCCAGCACAATATGTATTCAGGTAAAACACACAGGTGAAGAGAGAGACTGAACAAAAGCAGAAAGCATGAAAGCTTCCAACTTAATGGGGCAACATCATGTGCTATGGTACTTTGCTAGACAGAAGACTTAATGTGGAAAATAGTTGCAAGCAGGAGAAGAAATGGCTGAGGCAAGAGTTTACTTGGTTCAATTCCTGAAGGTATCAGGACAGAAGATAAAGACTATAGGCATAAGACAGAGCAGATACAAGTACCTGAAACCATGGAAAACTTGGGGGGGGTGGTAAAGTATCCTGTTTGCATCAAAAATCTCTCTTTAGCCTCAATACTTAACCTGCTGCTTTCTACTGAACTTGCTATGTTTATCCCTCTGCATTCTGGTGCAGACTCTGGAACTCAAGAGTGCACAGGGTGCCTGGTTCTGGTTGAAGGCAGCAGGAGGGACAGCAGAAGGCAGAATCACCTTAGATAACTTCTAACATCATATACCCTGACAGCTCTACTCCCAGACAGCTGGTACAAGAGGACCCCCTTAGATGGCCTGAGGGCCATGGTAGACTAGCAAAAACCAAACTATCTTCTGTGTAACCTACAGGTCCTGGTGTGTATATCACTCTCAGTCCAGTGTGTGGAGGTGGTGGTTTCACCCGAAACCTGTCAGAAAGAGAAGAGAATCAGTTTGTCAGTAACTGTTTCAGGCAGGCAGAAGGCACTGCTGGAAAGCAGGCTGTCTGCTCTTCCTCTGCTTGTGCAAACAGCAGCAGAAATTGTTAGCTTATCCTTCCTGCCACAATGTACAACTTGGGCTACAGCAGTATCCCTGGGCTTCTCACCAAGGCTTGGGTTTCTAATAAAACAAAAACCCAAAGGAGAAGATTAACAGGCCAAAGTAAGTCTCCAAAGAGCTGTTTACACTGCTTGCTTCTTAAAACAGAAAGTTAAATATCAGCATTCTAGGCCTGTATACACAAAGAAGCATAAATACAAATTCCATCTCTTTGTACACCACCTGTGGGTTGCACACCCAGAAGCCTTTAACTGTATTTAATATCCTTTGACATGATTCTGTTGTGGAAGGCATGATGCTGGTATAAATTTTGTGGAAATAAATTTCACAGTACTGATTAAGGCAGTAGTTTCACTTCCTCATTTCTCACTGTTCCACATCTGTGCAGTTCTTTCATGCATGCAACTTCTACTGCTAAGACCTCTACAGATCATTAAAGCACCTTTGACTTTTGCATAGCTCTGAACTTTATGCTATGATTTTCATTTCTACCTGCAGAACAGTTACCAACATGCACTTGCATCAGAAGCTGTCAAAAGAAAGGCAGTAGAAGAGGCATTTCTATTATTTGTCTCCATCTGTTGGAAAGCTCTGGCAGAATTATAAACTGGCTGTCAGAATTCCTGTGCATTCTCTAAAATGCTGGCTCTTGTGACAAACTGGACTTGGTTTTTGTCAGAATGTCCCAATATGTTCAGGCTATGTTATGGACAGTATAGAAGGCACGTAGTTAACTACTGACCCTGTTATACAAGGCCCTTCTCAGCTCAGATTATTCTAAAGGGCCTACTTGGTGGAGTAAAGCCAAGAGATCATCATGATCTCAGAAGAGAAGTCTCTTGTGAGCTCCTCTTTTGATAATAATTAGCTACCAGGAGGAGGAACAATAAACCTCAGACATAAATGTTTATTTCATGCCCTCCTTACTGTTTGCTTTAACCAGCACTAATGTTGCAGAAAAAACAACCATCATTGCTAAGAAAAAGAACCATCTTTTGAATAAGGTAGACCAACATGATAGTAGGATGTTTATTTCCATGTTTTCAGTTAGCTTCCCTCTCCTGGGGCCTGTGGGTCTAGCAGAAAAAAGGGCCATGTAGCAGGGGACAAATGGATGAGAGTGACCTAAATAGCAGCTTCCAGTTGGCTGCTCATTAAAGTAAGCACCTCTCCAGCTGCAGGAGGTAGTTAAGGATAGGTAGGTGGGAGTGAGAGGCTGGCATTGGAAAACTTTGGCAGGAAAGAAACTTAAAAGCTTGGTTTTGGCTCTGAGGCTTTTGAGCTATCTGAAATGAAAGTTTCCCACCAAGTACTGCAGTTCTTGAAACCATCTGATGGGATTACAACCATTCAAATGAAACTATTTTGAAGTGACAAACCTCAGGGGGAAGCATTTGGTTGCAGGCTCTCCTTTAAGCTAAAAGAAAGCAAAGGCTATATTGCACGATTAAGCAAGTACAGGTGAGCAAACTGAGTGGGAGGAACACATTTTGCCCTCTTTTATGTCACATGTATGGGTCCTGGGAGAACAGGGATCATAAGCACCTGCCTGAATACCACTGAAGTAGAACTACTGGAGCTGTGCTGGTGCAAGAGTGACAGCCACCCAAAAGGGAAGCTCTAGTACAGAAAAGCAATCACATGCACCTTCTTACTGTATTTATATATTTGTTAAATTGCAGCTGTGTAAATCTGATAATTTCTTGTGATTTGTCACACAGGGCAAGAGACAGTCTCCTGGCTGCAGACATAGAAATGGACTTATCCTCCCCCTGTTAGAACACAGTGCAGTGCTGTTGTGTTCCATGCACTGACAGGGGTGACACTGAGTCAGGGAAATGTCTACACACAGATGCTTTATTTACTCCTTGTCCTCTGCTTCTTCACAGTGCCAGCACTGGTGTGTTTCCTCAATGCAGCTCAAGATGTGTCTGCCTAAATACAGCTGTTCCCATTTAGACTTGCAGCATCCAGCAACATTTCCCAAACACAAATGCAATACTGGTTACCATGAAAGACTTTGTCCCTGAACCTGAGCACTTCCATAATGACCAGGAAATCATCTGTGATGGGCCAGGTCTGGGCATACACGACCTGCTGTATACAGACAGGTGTACACAGGACTGTGCATTCAGGACAGGCTTTCCACCTTCCCAGTAACACTAATATGCAAATAATACTGAAGAATTTCTAATTTTATGTCCTCTATCCTGCTAGTCATTATCAAATGATTTCAAATATAAAAATACCCTTTCTTAGCTCACGTTACAATCAAGATACAAAAAAGGTTCAAACTAACCTTGAGAAGTTCAAACCAACATTCTTCAGGATCACAGTGGCTGCATAGGTGCAGCCTTCCTTCAGCACTCCAAACATCAGTTTGGGTGGAATGAGATGGAAACCACTAAGACTCTGCCTTGTTGCAAGAGAAGTTGTGTTGAGCTTTCCTGTAACAGGATCTTCTGTCTGTGCAAACGGAATTAAAATATTAATCAACAGAAAAAGTTGGTGGCCACCTAGTAAGGTTCAGACCTACATTTGATCTCTGCCCATTCATCCTGAAGAACTGTAACAGGACATCCTGATTTGAGTAAAAACCGGAGACAGTTTTTAAATAGCCTGCAAATTTCTACCAGATTGAGTTTTCAGATATATTAAACCATTGAAATATCTCAGGGGGAGTAGGGGAAGCTCTGCTCTTTTGGAAACCAGAGTGTTCATATGGATACCTGATGCAGAACTATGCTTTTGCCATGGGAGTTTTTCCTGGCAGTTGAGAGGGAATATACTTTTAGAACTGCCAATAAACTTATATGTTAATTGCAACTGCTATTGTTTCAGAAGAAAGATTCAAACTACATTATGGTATTGCTCCAGAATGAATATTTCGTGTAAAAGATTTGACTAAGAGGATATTAATATTAACACAAAAGATGGTATTTTACCTTTTTAATTGGTATGGAGTTTGGTTTTGTCCCCCGAAGGGATGATGGTAATTTAACTTTATCTTTTCTTGGCTGTCCTGCAGCATTCACCAGCAGACTCTCAGCACTGTATTTAAAGGGTGTCTCTTGTGATCTTGCAGTGTTATTTGGGTCTGGAAAGATTTCTAAAAGCATAAAAAATGAAGCATCATATTCAGCCTAATCCTGAAGTTCTTGTTCAGATAAGACACATTTTCTGTGAAAGCATTTGATTAGCACATGGATGGAAGAACTGGTCTAATTTTTATTTAAGAGATCAGGAAAGGCATTAAGAAACCTCCTTAATAGTAGCAAGTAATTAAAATTTAATTAATAAGTAAAGTCAAAGTAAAATTATTAGAACACGTTAGTTGGAAGCATCTCAGTGGAAAATTGCAATGAAGACATAAACACCTCTGAAAGTGATTAAAACAGAAAAGGCAGTACTAGCCCCCAAGCATTAAAATAAAAATCAAGGACATTCCTATTCCAAAGGCCTGCCTGCACTGCACAATCATCAGTTGTGCAGAAACACCCAGGCTGGTCAACTCAAATCTCTGTGTCCATATAACAACAAATTCCAGCCCAGGCCCCAAAGCAGAAAAAGCTCTGCCAGCACAACCAATTAGGAAGCCCTGTCCCTGAGCAGCATTTATTGTCTTGAACAGACAGTTCATTCATCTGCATGATCTGGATGCTTCTGGGCTTGAAGTGATTGTGAAATTATTTCCTTGTCATCTTTTAAATGTGCTCCACTCTGTAATGTAGATAGACTACAGCAGAGGGATGGCCAGAGCAACTTAGATCTAAATACAGCTCCTTTTGCTTGATAGACTCATACATGTATAACTTATTGTAAAGTCTGGTAACTGCTGAAGGGAAAACACGAGACAGTTAGGGTAGTTGTCTTCTCACCAGAAGACTTTTAGACCAGTATTTTATACTGAAGGGAACTGTTATTTCTTAGTTTGGACTGCAGGTACTGTCCAGCTGGAATGCTGAGCCTGGTAAGTCACTCATCATCAAGAGGTAGACACATTATTTGAGAACAGCATCTTCTCTACATTCCCCTCAGAACTGCAGGTGGTAGAGGTGGGTTCCCCACCTGCACTGCAGAGCTTATTAAAAAAAAAAAAAGCGAAGCTAAGCATGTACATCATGAGAAACCCCACAACTAGCATTTCTTGTTTGCCTAAAGATAAGAAAAATTTATGCTTTGACATTAGAAGTCAGTGTAGTTTTGCTATTTCTTTCTCCACTCTCCCTTCCCCTGCTGCTGTTCTTTTTGTCCATCTGGATACAGAGATTAGTACATCTGCCCTATGGATTATGTATAAATAACAGGGGAAATTTAGCAAGTTTGAAGGTCCAGTGTGTTCCAGTGTGTGTAGAAGGGAAAGGAAGGCGTTAAGAGAAGCTCAAACTATGGTATACAGGAATAGATTTTCCAAGTGTGCAGTGCCATCATTCAGCTGGTGGGGCACTATGTGAGAGCCAGAGGTTGGAGCTAATGAAAGCAGACTCGTGGCTCTCCAGCAATCAGCCAAGTCTGTCACCATAAACAGATTGAACAACAGCAGATGTAGCAAGGAAAGCAAAACTCCACAGGGATGTCTATACAGCAAAGGCCATTTAACCACAGCAAACTCTGTTCGAGGATTGTTGGTTACAAGCTTTAATGACTAGGAAAAACTGGCTTGTGCAAGTTGTTTTTAGTAGGAAAATTGCTTCTTGGCATTGTTTACAGTTCTACCATCCCCATTACACCCATGTTGTTACAGCAGTCTCCTAGGATGAAGGAGAGAATCTCTCCCATTAGTCTTCTACCTCTCTCCCTTTCTGCCAGTTCTGCATTCAGATGTGTTCAGAAAGCTGAAGAGATATAAGTGGATTTATATTTCTATTGTAAATATTTTGTCAAAAGTTACAAGAAGGTAGGTATTAACCTGCTTCAAACTACTTTCTGGAAAGCAGCTTTACCTGTTGTTCTGCTGGAACCTTCGTTTTCTTTTAAATATGCCTGCAGCAGAAGGCCAAGTGAAGGTGAAGATTCACTCACGGTATGGAGACATTGAGATGCTAGGAAAATAATAGAATGCTGTGACAAGTGTTTTTTGTGATCATCACTGTTTTCATAAACACATTAAAACACAAGAACACATTCATTTAGACTTCATAACCATGAGAGGCTAGATAAATTCAGCATGGGACATTTGCTCCAGGGGGCAACAGGGATCAAGATGTCTATCTTGTGATTAGCCACTTGTTCTCTAGCTAATGGAGCAAGAAGCCTTAAAGGGCTTACAGACAATCCAACACAGCTCTTCTGGTGAGTGCAACATAGTGATTTCAAAATGACAAAATATGGGAATCAGAGGGGGAGCTGATAAAGCCCCATGGAGGACTGCTTTCCTGATATGATTCTTTTTTTGAGTTTGACCTTTAATCTCACTATGTTATTTCAGTAACTTGTCAGGGCTGCCTTCAAACAGAACTGAAGTATTCCTCACAATGCTCTAAAGCTCAAACCTGAGATGAAGGTTCACTCTTTCATTGCTGTCCAGTCACTGTTTTCCTCCCCTATCCTCCAAACTACCTTCAGCCTGCATGTTTCCTTTTGTACATTAAATATAGAAGTCTCATAGACCACATTTATATTAGTGGGTTAAACAGGAACATTCCCAGATACTGGAACAGAATAATCTATACTGTAATTTAACAGTTAGGACTCCGGACTGATATTGAGTGTGTCACCTAGCAGTCTCCCCAGAGACACCCTTGGGTACACAAGTTTTGGCCAGGAAAAAGGCATTCAATCAAGAGATTGAATTTATACAGCCTACTCCCTACTGGTGGATCTCCATATCAGGGAAAGCTGCTGGGTATTTCTCATTTATCAGAATAGATAAAGCCATAGTGGTCCAAGCAATTCGTGTGCCAAAATAACTGGGAATACATAGGGTCAGATAATATAATCTTGAATTTAACTGCAATATGAAATGAGTCAAATGGATAAAACAATGCAGAAGATACTAAAATATTACCAGACAGAGCTCAAATTACCTCTGCTGGTTTTTTTCATAGTCTCTATAGGGAAATTCACACTTTCTTTCTTTTGAGCAGGAGGAAGTTTCATAGACAGCGCTTCCACACCAGGAAACTAGAGAAAAGTAAGAAAGAGGGCTTAGGTCTCCCAAACAAATGCTTATAACAAAAACCAGCAGACTTCTCTCTCCTCCCCCACCCCCTAAAAAAAAATAAGAGGTGCAAAAGAAATAAGTAAGCAAAACCAACCTAGTAACTATAAGAAAGATATACATAACTTTACCTCAGTTTCCAAGTACATATTTGAGTATGGTTTATGCACTTAGGCACTTACACTTTTTATCAGATGAGATTACAACTGAAAATTCTAAGTCCACCTTCAACCCAGGAAGGTTGTTTTACTAATTCCCTCTCTAGTTAGTAGAGAGGTTTTTGAGGAGTAAGTGAAAAGACATGAGATTTAGCTTCTGCTATGAATCAGGCTCTCTGCAGAGTTTATGTAAGTAACCTTCAGAAGTTGTACTCAACAAACACACACCATCTCCAATATGTTTCCTCTGACATAGGCACATAATTCCAAGTTTAATTCTGCCACAACTGTCCTCTGTAATGGTTTCCTGAGATAAATAGAGGCTGAGAAGTAAAGCCACTATTGTCTTTGGGGGACTATGACAGAAACTACCCAGCCTAACACAAATTCATTGAGTTTTCAGCTACATTACCTTGTTTTGGAAAAACTTTTTTCCGAATTCTGATTCAAAATAGGGAGGAATTATTTTATTTCTTATTGCCATTAAAGTCTTCTTTTCTTCATCAAGTTCTTTCCTAAGTGAGTTTTGATGTTGTTGGTAAGGAAAAAAAGAAAGAAGCATTATAACTGAGTTCACTCTGTTCTTCAGCATTATGTATGAAATACTGAGGAATGAAGTCAGAAAGGCAAGTGGCATTTTTTCTCCTGCAATTGGAACCTTCCTCAGTGACAGACCAAGAACAGGCTGTTTTGGCAGACACAAACAATGTCCTCCTCAGATATGGAGAATATAATACGTGGAGTGGCTGATCAAAACACATGGAGACCAAGGGCTGGCTGATAGGAAGAGCTCCACCTCAAAACATGCTCCAGTTCTCTCCATCTTGTGGAACATGTCTGAGACTGTCACTGGTGTCTTTCCAGCCTTCGTAAATCTAAGAATTGGTATTACAAACCCATTACTAGAATTTACAATACAAAATTAATCTAATTTCCTTATTTTATCACAGAAAAACTTGATGGCCCCTGTAGCTAGAGAAAAAGCTGTTCAAACTTCTGAAGATTCAACAAAGTCCAGTTATGTTTTCAGCTTGATTTAGTCCAGTTTTACAATACTATGGTTTCCCTGGCTTACAGGGTCTAATATCAGATATTAAACTATCACTCTTAATCATATTGAGAGTTCTGATACTGGATTTATAACCAGAATTGCACATGATATTTTTGCACTCTGGTTATTCAGATATATATATTTAAAGGAATTTTTTAAATATTATGCAAAACAGTGTAAAATGCTATATTAAAATATAAATCTGAATTTATAAAAGTTTTTTTAAATCTCATACAAGTCAGTTATAAAGTAATTAAGAAGCTGTATGGAAGATAACTTAGTTTTCAATTGCTATTTAACCTCCCCCCCCCCCAAACTGAAAGAAAATGCAAATTTTTGGCAATAATTTGAGTTTATCACTGTTTCAATTTCTTTCATTTAATCTAAGAAACAGTGAATAATCTAAATTACTGTCAATATAATTATTTTAATTCCACTGTGAATGACTGTACGTTACTAATAACTTCATCTATGTTAATCCATTGTTCATGTATCAGGTTTTCTATTTCAACATAAATTACATGCATATTTTTTATTACTTAAATTTAGCTGTCATGCTTCAATGCCACTGAAGAATCTGACTATCAGATTTAAAAAAAAGGCTTTTTCCTCTAGAACTACAAATGATAATAGTTTTAATGCACAATGCTTAAATGAGAAGTTTTTGTGTGGTACTAAAGAATTATATAATGCATAATATGATTATATAATTATGTATCTTCATAGAACAAGAAGCTGTAAATTTACATTCCAAAAAATTATATTTTTCTCTCAATTAATAGTAGCTCTGAGATTACTCCTATTTATTTCAAATGCTTTTGTGAACTACCATATCTTCAGATTGAAATCCCGTGACTTTTGGTTTACCCACGAGCAGAAATTCTCATGCAAACTAATCCATCTGCTTATAAAAAGTATATTATTATTAATATATGCAATTTCAAAGCATCTATTTTTTTCTTGAACTCATCAGTAAACAGCAACTTTAATTTTTTTTTTTTAACTTGAGAGCAAGTGAAGTAAAAGTGATTAGAATTAAAATTGCAGGTCATCCTTGAATACAACTTTCCATGTTACAAAGATGTTTATACATATATGCATGTGCACACACACATTTTCTCCTCAAAAAACACTTTTAATCCAAGGATCATAGCATCTGCCTCAGTACTCTCATGAGAAATATGGAACTGAGGTACAGTTAATTTGCACAGCAGAATTTTCAAATGTGCCAAAACAGGCCTTAATGTAAGGTTTGATTTTTAAGATAAACCTAATCTTAAGGTACTTTTTAAAAGTAATGAGATTATCTAATGGCCACATGTTTTACCTCCCAAAATGTCATCAGAAATGCAATTGTATTTCCATGGTGTACCCCACAATGAAGGGGAGGGAGAGAACCCTCAAGAATCAAGTGAAGAAATGTTGGATGTGGGGGGGCAAGCAAATGGCCTGGGGTGATGTGAACAGAAGGGACATCACAACCAACAAAATGGGGTCTCACCAAGCATGTGTGTGTGTAAGTAAGGAAGTGCCTATGGATGGCAGTGTGGAGAAAGCCTTCAGACCCTTTTTAAGCAATCAGCACTGCCTGGGGCCCGTACGCTACTGGGCAGAGCACAGGTCACAGACTGGATTAATAAGAAGGGTGTAGGCATTCACTGAGCTGTGATCTCACTGGAAACATAAAGAATTGGTGGTATAGCTCAGAGGACTGGAGTGATGTGACTGATGGATTCAGGCTTTTTAGAAAGGGCTGTCCGGGAAGGTAAAGAAGGCAAGTTGCCCTGTATGTAAGAGAGCAGTCAGAAAGCAGGGTGCTCTGTCTGGGGATGGGTGATGAACCAGCTAAGAGTTTATAGGTTCTGATTCGTGGGGCAGACCAACATGGATGGCTTTGTTCTGGGCATCTCCTATAGAGCAGCTGATCAGGAAGAAGAGGCAGATGCAGGGAAGAAGCCCCATGTTCAAGATACCTGGTTTCATAGGAGTCTTAAGCCACCTCACCCAGAGCTGGGAAGCAGCTCTGCAGAGAGGGACCCAGGAGTCCTGGTAGACACCAAACTGAACACGAACCAACAGTGCACCCTTGCAGCAAAGAAGACCAGCAGGATCCTGGGCTGCATGGGGCAGACTTCCCAGCAGGTCCAGGGAGCTGAACTGGTGAAACGATGTGAGGAATACCATGTCTGTTTCTGAACTGGGATTTGTGAAATACTTGAAGCTTAAACCTAAAGCATCAGCATTTGAAAATATTAATATGAATTATTTTCCAGGCTAGTGGCAGAACCAGAAAACACAACATGGGACTTCTGACCTCAGCTTTGTTTTGAATAGCGTTAACAGTAGCCCTGCTAGGTTTTGAAACAAATGAGAGAGACTCAAACCATTTATTCAATGTTTCTGTTGCAGAGAATTCCCTGTAATTTGCTGTCAAACCATTGGACCATTATCCCAGGTGAAATCAATAACAGTCTTTCAAAAAACAGATCTGTCTCATAAAATAAATATCTTTCTGTCCTACCAATACTGTATTACCTGTTCTCTTCTAGCCTGCTCTGCCACTTGGACTCTGGTTTTACTCCTTCTGGGCTAAATGAAGAGGAAAGAATAAAAAGTAGTGAAAATGAGAAATCTAGCACAATGTTCTATACGCACAAAAATATTTACAAGACAAGCCTGGAAAGAAAATGCTCTTTATGAGAGTGTGTTACGTCAACATCTCGGGTGAATCTTGAGTTGGAATTTTAGTGGTTTGTATGAAATTGTTTGCTCATACTGCATTTTAATTTTATTATTCAAAGAAGCCTTCAAAATAACCCTCAACAAACTTTAAAGTATGTTTCAGATAAGGGAAGAAAAGTGCAGAAGGACAAAATAATCATAGGAAAAGCTAGTAAAACATTGTGATATGTATCTAGAGAAGGTGCTAGACCTTAGTAAGAGTCAGAAGGTTCACTGCCTTTCTGTGTGTTTGGTTCCATCCTTTGTGCTATTTACCTCTGCTGTTGGTCCTCTCCTTGGGGAGTGCTCGCTGTCTCTGTGTTACACTGGCTATGAGAACCAACTGCCTCTTCATACAGCTCAGTTATGTGGTCTGCAAGATAAAAATATTACTGAATGTGCAGCTTCTGCTAAGCACCACCAAGTGTTATGAACAAAAAGCCCTACATGGATATCTTTTTAATACATCTTTCTGTCACTTGATGAAAACCTAACAGATCCCTTATTACTGTGGGAGAAGACACAGAAATAAATTTATTCCAAAATCAAGTTCAGAACCATAACAGTTAGGAAATTAATTCAATTCCATGAAGGAAGTGCTAAAAGCAGATTAAGTTCATACCACAGCTCTGTATTTCCTGAAATATCTTCATGTTCTTTCAAGATACAAATCAAATACCTGTGAATAGGAAAAGTTGCTGACATTCAGCTGCTTCCTGACTGTGGAGGAACATGATCTGTACTCAGCAATGGTGAGGCTGCACCTCGTGTTCACTTCTGGGCCCCTCACTACAAGAAGGACATTGAATTGCCAGAGGAAGGGCAACCAAGCTGGTGAAGGGTCTGGAGAACAATCCTATGAGGAAAGGCTGAGGGAATTGGGAATGTTTAGTTTGGAGAAGAGGAGGCTGAGGGGAGACCTCATTGCCCTCTACAGCTACATGAAAGGAGGTTGTAGGGAGGTGGGTGCTGGGCTCTTCTTCCAAATGAAAAATAACAGGACCAGAGGAAATTCCTTCAGAGGAAATGGTCTGAAGTTGCAGCAGGGGAGGTTTGGATTAGACATTAGGAGGAATTTCTTTACTGAAAGAGTGGTCAGGAACTGGAACAGGCTGCCCAAGCAGGCAGCTGAGTCCCCATTCCTGGAGGTATTTAAGAAATGAGTAGATGTGGCACTTCAGGGCATACTCTAGTGGCTGAGATTGCAAGGGTTTTGGTTTTTGCTTGGTGCGTGTGTGTATGGTTGGACTTGGTGACCTCATGAGGTCCTTTCTGACCATGATTCTGTGACTCAAGGTCTCTATGTCCAGATGAAGACAATACAGGCTTTCAGGGACCTTTAGGATTAAGTTGTGGCTGTGAAGCAGCAATAATCAATATTATCATGGAAGGAACTACTAGTTCAACATGTATAACGGAGAAAAGACAGTCCTTCCATACTTAAGATCATAACCAGATATACAGCTTTAATAAAGACTTTCCCTGTCCTCTGACATCTTCTATAAAATGCACTGTTTATTTCATGCCTTGAACTAAACTGAGAGTCCAACAAAATTTCCCCAGTTGAAAACTAATTTCTGTGGCAAACTTTGAAGATCTGAGTATTTGAGATTATATTTGACTATGGCAACATCAATTAGTGTAACTGCAAACTTCACAGTTTGGGGTTTTTGTTGTCAACTTTTGCACCATAAAAATCCATTTTTACTTTTCTGTTTTTTTTCTATTTTTATCTCTTTGAAAAATCTTTTCTTTTCCAATATCTTCATCAAAAATCTCATGTTAAAATTGCACCTTCATTTAAATCAGTAAGGCGTGTAGCAAGTATTTGCTACAGCAGTTTCCATTTACTTCACACAGTATGATTTTTTTAACAAGCAGCAATTCTCTAGACAAGGAAGGGGGGGCAGAAAGGTAGTATTTTAAAGACAAGCATTACTATAGGAATGAATAATAACACCAATGGAAAGCTAATACATTGTTCCACTTTTTTCATAGGCAAGGTTAAGGTAAACAAAACATGATTGATTGAGATCAGATATTCAAGTATAATAAAACACCAACAGGATTTATATAGTTGCTTTGAAAAATGTATCTGAAAAGCACACTTGTATAAAAATAACCAAGTACTGTCATAATTCTTACACCTAATAAAACTCAATACATTTTTCTAGCAAGTTCAAATAACCTGTGAAAATCACACAGAAGCATGTACATCCTACATAGATTGATTCACATTTATGTTCCTTCTTTAAAGGCAATACTACAGGATTTTAAAACTTACTACAATATTTCACATTTTCAAAAGATAGAAATTCAATTTTTATTACCTTTGTCATTAAGATTCTCACTTGACTTCTCCCAGTTAGGGAAGGACTGCAACAAAGAAGGAATAACTGATTATGTGAGAAACAGACCTCTCAAGAGCAGCATCCTGTTCAGAGATCTCCATCCTGAACAAGTGTTAACTCATTACCTGAGAACGTTACTACATGAATAGAGGTGTTTCACTGTGTTAGAACACATGAGCTGGGAAAAAAGGAAATTAAGTACAATTTCCACAGTCTAAACAAGGTGTCTGTTTCTTTCTAGATGATGTACTTAACAGATGGATTTGGATTTCATATGGCTGCTACTTATTCAATCAGCTATGCCAGTTACTATTCAAATTCAAATCCTTCTGTAAAGGATTTGTTTCACTATAAGGATGACAGAGCACTGGCACAGGCTGCCCAGGGAGGTTGTGGAGTCTCCTTCTCTGGAGATATTCAAAACCCACCTGGATGTGTTCCTGTGTGACCTGCTGTAGGTGACCCTGCTCTGGTAGGGGGTTGGGCTAGGTGATCTTTCGAGGTCCCTTCTCAAAAAAACCCTAACTTTCTGTAATTTCTGTGGTTTGAACCACATTTAGAACTCATGGCCACAACAAGAAGTCAAATGTGTTCTGGAATTTGTAGGTTTCATTACCAAGGAGCTCTCTTCTGGTTGGTTTACAGCAAAGTGTTTAAGGGGTAAGACTCTACCCCTTAAACTACCCCTTAGACTCTAAACTAAGCTGTTTCCTTTCTCCAAACCCATTTTTGATGCCTGAACCTTTAAAATTTTTTTTTACCACTCATCTCCCACTCATCTTACTGTTACTTCTTTCCCTATTTTCACAACTTTCCCATTCCCTAATTCCCTCCCTTATCTTTCCATGTTCTAATTAGCTGTGCAGATTAGGAGACACATTTTCAAATGACATAACTGCAACTGAGCATTAATCGCAATATGCCTCCAGACTGTTTTTGGATTAATCTAAAAGCAGGGTTTAAACTTATACTATGAAGGTAGTTGTGGTTGAAATACAGTCTCCCAGCTGCAGGGACAACAGACTGGAAATATTCTCATCCTAATGTTGGGGGATATACACATTTCAGTAATCCTGGCCTGTGTGTTTGGGACTGTATCATTCTGTACAGCCAAACTCTCACACTGTTTTGAGTACTGCTTCCCCAAATTGGAAGTAGTGGATTCATTAGCCCAGCTGAATGCTGACTGTGGCTCTGCTTTACCTAAAAATACAGCAGAGCTGGCAATGTGCTATTCTAACATTGGCTGTTTCATTAACAGATTGCTCTTTGTGAATGTGTTTCAAGGCCGACACTTCCAATGGCAAACAAAGGTTTTGTTGGAAAAAAACATTAAAATTTGTACTTTTCTCACCATAATCAGTTCAAGGAGACTTGAAGCATAGTTCTTTTCCTCTTCCGTTCTTGGTTCTTTTACATTCATCTCTTCCAACTCATTTTCCTGCTTTAAAATGTTGTTGATATACTCCTGGTGGAACAATGAAAAAACAAACAAGAATGATGCATATGTTTTCTTTGCAGCGGTAGACTTAAGGGGCACCTTATAGAGAAAAGAGTTTGTATAAATAACGGATGTATATGCTGCTTCTCCATGTCATAAAGTGCTTATATCTAAAGGTTTGCAGAGAGAAATTAAAAAAAAAAAACAAACAACCTGTATGTCAAAGAGAGTAGCAGATGCTGAGAAGGTAGCTGGTTGACAGCTTAGCAAGGACATATCAACCCTGAAGACTGGTAAGACTACTGAATCTGCAAGAACTGGTATACCAAGGACATAAAAAGTCTGCTGAATCTCTACAGGGCTACAGCACACAGTAGCATCAACAATGATGTGTGACTGGGACCACACCCAAGAGCTATCCAGATGCCCCTGGTGTGCCACTGTCACTCCCTGCTTCTCAGCAGACGGGCAGGTTTGGTGGCCCATCTGTTGTACCAGTCAGACAAGTACAAATATCTTAGCAAACTATGTGAGTGAATAAAGAACGTATTGAGTAAAGAGCTGCTACTAATAATAATAAATCATGTTAATATCAGCTTAAGGAATCAAAGTTGTTCTAATGACTATTGTGATCTGTACCTCATGTTTGCTCTCCTATGAGAAACACACAACAAACTGAAAAATTAGGTTCAGAAAAAGTCTGATGTTCTTAGACATAAGTCTACTTTGCTAGAATCACACTGAATGGTACAGCAAAGAATGCTTTTCTCTGCTCACCTTCCTTATGATTTAGAAAACGGATGGAAAAAAAAGGGGCCTTACAGCATCACTTCTCTAGAATGCTACAGCAGTACCAAGCTTTAAGAATAGACAATGTTTGCAGAAACAATCAGGTCCAGTTCCAGTTCTTTTTCAGCCTTCATACCTCTTAAATCTTAAAGGAGATGGAGAAAGGAAGAATACCTGTTTCTTCAAATCTTGATTTAGTTCTGACAAACCGAATATTTTGCTCAATATTTAAGATACCTCTTTCTGGAAAAGTCCATTAAATATTGATATATGAGCAATGAGGATATTTCCATTGCAGACTAATGAACTTAGTATAAATGTCCTCTAAGTGCCAATAATTTTAATATTCCTTCGCACTGCAAGAAAATATGTTCTTCTCTGTCTAAAAGCCAACAACAGATCATGTCAGTGGTGAGACTTGGGATTTTGGTGTGGAGCTTTTAAAATATTGCAACTGAAAGAAGAGTTTGAAAATTCAAGCATAATTTTTATATATGGATAGACTGTAAAAGGGTAAATATTAATTCTGACAGACTGGCATTTTTGAAATGTAATTTAAAAAAACCCAAAAAAAGTCTAACCAGCTACAACATGAAATGAACTTCACAAATTTCACATGCTGTTTAACTTCCAAGTTCAGTTTGCAATGCCTTCATCAAAGTGTTAAATGAATAAATTATAGAACACATATATTTTGTTATTCTCTAACTGGTAAGTAATAATTGGTAAGTAAATAATAATTTAATTCACAATATGAATTAAATAAATCAGTGTTTTATACCAACATGGAGAAGCACAAAGCTGCTTTGAGACTCAACTACTGAACTTTCAGATTCCATCTCAGAACACTTGCATGAAGTGCAGCTTGCAACTTGTTATCAACCAATTAGTAATGAGGGATGGGCACACACTGTCAGAAGGCTACACAGGAATTTGATAGAAATGGATGGAGTAATTGAACTCAGACTTGAACCTGAAAATGTTCTGTATTGATTTATGAAAAAAATACATAACCAAGACTAGAATGCGCTTCTATGACCTGGTCACCCAGTTCACTGTAGAATATGGTGAGTTAGAAATTCTTGAACAATTTTACAGATTTAAGCTTTTGTTTTTTAAGTTTTTGTGAAGGAAATCAGACCATAGTCAGTAAAAACAAACAAATAGATAACAAAATCGACAGAAAGAAAACTGTTTGTTAATGTACTATCTGTGATGTGTACTGGCCTGGATCCCACATATTTGCATGAAAACATAGGCTCCACGAGAGATGAGTACAGTGCAAGTTGAACTGCTTCAGAAGGACCCTTTTCTTAGAGCACCCATCTGTATGTGAAATGCTAATTGTTCAAATTACAGAGTCACATCATAGAATCATAGAATGGTTCCTGTTAGAATGGACCTTAAAGATGATTTAGTTCCAACCGCTCCACATGACCAGTGACACCTCCCACCAGACGAGGTTGCTCCAAACCCCATCCAGCCTGGCCTTGAACACTTCCAGGGAGGGCAGCCAGAGCTTCCCTAGGCAACCTGTGCCAGTGTCTCATGACCCTCAACCTAAGAATTTCTTCCTAATGGCTAATTCAAATCTACTCTTTTCCAGTTTAAAACCATAACCCGTTGTCCTATCACTCCATGTAGCAGATTATTTTTTTGTCTTGGGTATGTACTGCAAATTCATGTCACCCAATTTGTCTGTTCTCTATTGCCTACTGTAAGAAATTATCAATGTGATTATACTACCTGGATGGAAAGCTGTAGCTTTGCTCTTACTTCATCGCTGAGTGGCTTATACTGGAAGAGCTGACGGATTTCCAGTATATTAGGACATTTTAGCACAGGTACCGGCACGCGTGTCTGCTCTTTGGATCCAATGCTGAGACCCCTCCAATTACGTTTTCTGACTGAGGGTCCTGTGACCTCACTCTGAACACAGGCAAGAAGAACAAGCAATTGTTAATATACTGCTTACTAAATGCAGGTATCAGCAATGAGAATCAGGTATCAGCTGAGAAGGCTTAATAAGTTGGACTTAACAATGTCACATTATCCAGAGCTTCATTTCCCCACCTGGTGACAAGAATCTATTACTTAAGCAGCAAAAGACAATTCTGAAACAATTATACCTCAGGAGAAGAAGATGTGTCCCAAGGCCTTGACTGAAGATTCGGAGGAACAATACTCTGTGTTTCTTTCTTCATTACCCAGGGAGAGGATTCAGCCAGAGGTCGGAGGATAGTAATACTTAAAATACCTGGTTCAAAGACACATTTTGCTAAGAATCAGTTCAAATTAAAAAATCATGGACAATTGTGTCAGGCCTCCAGAAAAATATACTTACCTAAGTACAAAAAAAATTGTTATCAGGGGGTAAAACTCCATTTGAAAATGTGATATTCTTGGCTACAGATAATATCAGATCACTGAAGTGGTTTTAGAATAGTCTCAGTAACTCAGACCATGTTTCACAACCATTGACCCATGTTTCCTGAATACTAATTTCAGATATAGGTCATCATAGTCAGAATATGCAAAATTCTTCACAGAATTTCAAGTTTAGCAATCTAATAACTAGACGGAGTCCATTAGGGGTTATTTATTATATTTTTTAATTGTTCTGATTAATTTTAATATCCTTCAAAATAGTTTTTCCACCCCATCCCCAAAATCTAATTATTCGAATACTAGTATCTACTCTGCTTACGGACAGACTTTTATGCTATAAAACTGCATTGCCACTGAGGTATTTTGTCACACTCATACAATTTTGAAGCCTTGGTGCCAAGGCAAATAGAGCCAGTATTGAGAAAGGTAGAGTGTGAAGCCTGGACAGCAGATGTGCTACTATTACACATGCCTGCTGGTTCTGGGCAAGCTTTCTTGAGAGGGTTTTTCACTGGGTATGTATCTTTTCTATCTTCCTGATCTTTCCACTTTTGTTATCTTTCTGGCTCCCTCAGGGCCCTTTGTGTTTTTTCTTTTTCCATAGCAGAATTATTTTATTCACTGTATACAACAGGGAACAAGTGATTATCATGAACAGAAGCAGCATTTTAAATATGCAAAACCCAATAGAGTAGCAAGTGCAAAAGGTGTTCCCCATACTTATGATTCTCAATATTTGAGAAGAACGTTTAGTACCTTATGACTTGAAGCCAATCCTCCTATCAAAGCCCCATATCAATGGGAACCACACATTCCTGTCTTTTTAAAGAAATATTTATTTTCTTAGTATTTACCTGTTACACCACAGTGTGTTTTATAGAAACGTAGTATCTCCAGCTAACTTTATAGTGACAACTAACCATTTCAGAATACAACTTCTTGCATTGCTACTACCAGATGTTTGGTGCTGTGTACTATTGCAATCTTCTATTTCTGTCATATTTTTTCAGCTTCCTAGTAACATATATTTATTCTTTCCAACAGCCAGGCTATAGGTCAACATCAGAGTACTATTGTCTTCATTATATATATAGCTATACGATTAATAAAGCCTGCTATACATTCAATGTTTTTTTGATCGTAAATACACAGCGAATCTGTTCATTTGCTAATTGCTTTTGTTTGTGTGTCTGAGAGCAAATAAAGATATGCCAGCTGTTTGTTCACTTGTCCATTCACAAGCATTATTCAGTCAATTCTCTGCTTCTCAGAATTTACTGACATGGTCTTTCTTCCACCTGCCACGCTGCCAGAGGCGTGGGCACTTGTCTACAAGGGGAAAAACATATTCAAATTTCCCATCCAATAAGAGTTAAACAACTTCGGGCTCCACCTTTGTAATTATTGCTGTTATTTGTTTTTCAGAAAGGAAATAAAATTTTCCTACCTGGACATTCTTCTACAGGATCCTGCAAGATAGCAGCAGCAGGATCATGACAAGCCTCAGCCAGATACTCGTGGACATCCCTGCTCCGCAGGAGCTCGGTTCCAGAACCGTCCGTGTAGATGACAAAGAACCTACACAGCCAAACCACACAGATTGGATTGTATCAGGCACAGGAAGCAAGCTGTTGGCATTTTGGAGCTGCCCTCCACCAGAAACAGGCAGGTCTAGCAGGCTCCAGTGGACACACTGCAGGGCACAGCTGAGCCCTTCAGATTAGATGGTGCAGGCCCCGGGAATGTATTTAAGAAAGGGCAAAACAGTACACAGGCAGTGACAAGTGAGGGGAAAAAGTGTGAGAAACAGCCCTGCAGACATGAAGGTCTGAGAAGAAGGGAAAGGAAGAGATGCTCCAGGTGCCAGAGCAGATATCCCTTCTGCAGCCTCTGGAGGAGATTATGGTGGAGCAGTTATTCCCTTGCAGGCTGTGGGGAGGACCATTCCAGTCCAAGTGGGTATTTTGTTAAGGAACTGTATCTGTTGTGACCCTACGCTGGAGCAGGTTTATCTTGAAGGACTGCAGCCCATGGAAAACACTCATGCTGGAGGAGCAGAAAAGTGTGAGGAAGAAGCAGCAGCAAAGAGGAATTCTTATGAACCGACATTCCCTCAATTCTCCATCCCCTTGCACTGCTCAAAGGAGGTGGAGGGGTCAGGGATGGGGGAGTGATGCTGTGCCTGAGAAAAAGGATGAGGGAAGGTGTTGGTAGTTTTTCTCTTAGTTTCTCACCATCCAATTCTATTTTAATTGGCAATAAATTAATTATCATCAAGTTGAGCCTGTTCTGCTGCTGACAATAACTGGAAACTGATCTCCCTGTCTTTATCTTTACCCATGACCTTCGACTTTCTGCATTTTATTTTCTCCCTTATCCTGTTGAGGAGGGGGAGTGAGAGTGGCTGGGTGGGCATTTGGCAGCTGCCCAAGGTCAACTCACCATATTAATCAAATCCAGTGGCTTTCAAATTGCATTTTTTCCTAGATGGCAAAAGTGAAAAAGCACTGTGACACCATAACCAGGAAATGGAACTCCAAAACAATGACATCAAATGTGCAGAGTACTGAACAAAGAAAGCACCAATCTACAAACCTGTACAAATACAGTGTACTGGAGAAAGAAAGTATAGATCTCTGAGTCCAGTGCAGCTTACCTGGGGATGTGCTCATCACAAGTGATAGGTTTGTTAACTTCTGGGAGCACTGATTCAGACCCTGTGTCTTCCTTGTCATCAGAGGCAACGCTAGGAAGACAAACAGATGTGCTGCCATCAGCCATGACCTATAATAGAAATTATATAAATGGATTACATGATACATTTGAAACAGTAACTTGATGCTGAATTGTACTATGACCTAGCCCAGTGAAAGAGACAGAAAAAGCATTTTTCAGGTTCAGCAACCTGGAATTCAGAGGAAAAACGAAAGAACAAGAAAACTGAAAAGACAATGAAAAAAGCAAAACAAACATTTCTAGAAAGAAATGCCTTGTCATAAACATTAACATGCCAATATTTAATTAATGCTTGGGGGCTGTTAGTTGTCAAATGAGACCTTCCATGCTTAAATTCTATCTTCAACATACATGTCTGCAGGCATCAAAAGGCAGCTTCCCACAAAAATACTCATTTGCTGGTCAAGCCAGATAACTCAGACAGACACTGATGTACCTCTGTGAGGTATACGTGTATCTATGTATACATACCTACACACACAGATACATGTAAATATATATTTAATTATCTGTATGTCTATTTCTTAATGTTAATTAATTACACATTACATACAGATATACTCACAAAGATGAATTTATAAATACAAATACGTGTGTGTATATATATAAAAATTGGATATACATACTAGTATGTTTATGTATACAGGTGAAAGTATGTGTAAATATATACATGCATGTAGATACAGTTTGACACAGGAAAAGATTTAAATTATATATATTCATGCATTATATCTACTTATCTATACACCCATATATATGTGGTGTATATACATATAAATATATATACACATCTATATATGTGTTGATATATGAAGAGATATAAGTAGATACAGATTATATATGTATACTTAGCTACCTAAATATACATTTATATATGTATCAGCAAATAGGTATAGAGGGTTCCCTTTTCAGGCATTTATTAACTTTTTAAAAATGGCCTCAGATAATCTTATGATAATACTGAGTGAATTTCCACAGTATTTCCTTCTCGTGCTTATTAACTTATGTGCCATTAACATATGCACACAAGGTATAATAATGCCTCTAATTCTTAGTGTAGCCAGTTGAAGGACAGATGCCTTTGGAAGATTCAGTTTAAACCAGTGATTCAAAGGGTGGTCCATGAACTGAATCTGCCACAGCCAGTTCATGCCTGTACTGCTATAGCCTCAGGTGTGACTAGGACTGAGGAAGAACCATTCCTGTTCCCCCTGTACCTGGCTGCCATTCGTACCAACCATTAATCAAACCTTTCTTACTACTTATTACTCCATGTCTCCTGTGATTACTGCTCTCACAATACCTTCAGTTGCCTCAGTCTCTTCAGCCTCCATCCTCTGTACCCTAAGTTTCAGCTGAGAAAAAGCAGAACGTGCTGATGCTGAGTAGCTTCTATGCTGCTTTGAATTTCATTGACTTTGTATGAACTTGATGACTCTGAAATTTCTACCCCCTGATGATTAATTCAAATTTTCTTAGGGAGAGACTGGCAGTGTAGATTTATATAAGCACTGTTTCTTCAGCCTAGGAAACTGGCTTAAAAACTGTATTATAATGCATGTGTCCAAGGCAAACTCACTACTGTTTCACAGTAATCTGGGAAAATGGTAATGATTACAACTGCAACAATAGAAAGTATATTCTAAAGATGTCAGACTCAGAATCTTTAATTAGAAAACAGTATGCAGGTCGCAGACACTCAGAAGATGACTCCTGAACACAAAACTAAGCACTAACCTAGCTCAAAAATATCTCTTCAGTGTGAAAAGATCACAGCAGAATCAGTGTGATTTTAAAGACTGGATCATTCCTTTTACAGCGATATTTGTCTTATCACGCAGATTAAAATGTTGCCCTGGATCTTCTGAAAAGCCAGTATCCTCTCTCATTGATAGGGCAAATACACCAATTATGGTAACCTTACAGGTGAGGCAAAATATAACCACATGTTTTATCAGTCTCGCTGCAAAGGGGGAAACACTGAAAATGGGAAAAGCTCAGGAACATTTCAGAGGCCTGATTCAGGAACTGTTTCTTCTCCCTAGCTAAGTTACTTTCAGTGCTATATCACTACAAGCTGACTTTGAAAGATATTTATAAGATAAAACCACTTAAAATTCATAATCTTGTTTCATTCCGTTTATTATACCTTGAAAAGATTCCCTTCAGGATCCATTGTCTCACAAACAGTGGTTGAAGTGTGTTTCATGATGTATCTCCCTGCTTGTTTCTCTTCTTTATTGCTGTCGATATCATAAACTTCATGGGTATAAACTGCTGAGCCATCTTCATCAATGAAAAGAAAGCCTTTCTTGCTGGGTAAAACCTATCACAATAAGAAGGGAAGAGGTTCAGTCCTGAAAGGTAAAATCTTCAGTTAAGAGGTACCATGAAAATGAAGAACATATGAAAATGAAGATGAGAGCTCTCAGACCTTTACTATTAAATCATCCAGTTTTGAGGGACTAGAGGGAGAGAAGGAAGATGAGGTCCAGGAATTAGGCTGCTGTTAGCCTCTGTAAGATTTTCTTTAACTTGGGGAAGTTTAAGCTTGTGATTTAAGTACACTATAACAGTTATAAGGAAATATAATAGAATAGTAGGTTATCTCAAATTGGAAGAGACTCAAAAGGATCTTCTAGTCCAACTTCCTGCTCCTTGTAGGACTACCTAAAAACAAACCATACGACTAAGAACATTGTCTAGATCTCTGACAGCCTTGGTGTCATGACCAGCCAGACATGGGTCATGCTGCTGTCCCAGCAACAAACCACCCTCTCGGTGAAGAACCTTTTCCTAATGTGAAATCTGAACTTTCAAAGACATAGCTTAATTCCATGTCCCAGTCCTACACTGGTCACCAGAGAGAGCAGATCAGCATCTCCCCCTCCACTGCCCCCCTTGAGCAAGTTGTAGGCTGTGATGAGGTCACTCCTCAGTGTTCTCTTCTAAGAGCTGAATGAACCAACAGCTGAACCTCAGCTGTTACTCATAAATCTTCTCCTTGAGACCTTTCACCAGCTTGGTTTCCCTCCTCTGGATACAATGTAATAGTCTGATATCCTTCTTATATTGAAACACCCAAAACTGCACACAGTACTTGAGGCTGCAGCAGTGCAGTGCACAACCTCTCTTGACCAGCTAGCTATGTTGTACTTGATGCATTTCAGGTTATGGTTGGCCCTTTTTGCCATCAGGGTCCACTGTTGATTCATATTCAACTTGACATCCACCTAGACTTTCACATCCATGCCTCTTGTCCCACAATTCGTATGTATTACCAGGGTTACCCTGCCCTAGGTGAAGAATCCAGCACTTTTGCTTGTTAAATTTCATACAGTTGGTGACTGCCCAGCTTTCTAGTCTAACCAGATCCTTCTGGAAGGCCTCCCTACTCTCAAGGGAGTCCATAGCTCTTCCTATTCATCCTCTAATTCATTTTCCTACTAATGCGTTTCCTATGTCCAGATCATTTATAAAGAACATTAAAGAGCACTGGCCCCAAAACTGAGCCCTGGGAAATTGCACTGGTAACTGTCTGCCAGCCTGAAATAACCCCATTTACTATAACTCTTTGAGACAACGAATTAAGAATTTGTGTATCTGTGTGCTAAACATTTTGTCCAGAAGGATACTGTAAGACAGAGTATTAAAAGCTTTGCTACATCAAAAAAAAAAAAAAAAAAGACACCATCAGCTGTCTTCCCTTGGTTGACTACATGGGTGATATTGTCAGAAAGGAAAATTAATTTGGTTATGCAGGACTTTGCCTGCATGAACCCACGCTGGCTATGACAAATGACCATATTGTCTCTCAAGTGTTTTTCAAAGTAACTCCTAGAATAACCTTATCCATAATTTTATGAGGTGCTGAAGTGAGGCAGACAGGCCTGTAATAATCAGGATCTTCCTTCTTACCCTTCTTGAAAACTGAGACAACATTAACAGCTTCCAGTTAGCTGGGACCTCTCATCTAAATATTGGCAGAGTAAAAAAGAGATAGAATCAGAAGATTTGAGAAGGCTATAGAGAAAGGAGTTAAAACAGTTAAGGTGAGAGATGCTGATGGCAGAGAACCTAAAACACAAAGATAGATTTCACTGTCACAAATTTAAAATAATTCCCACCTGATAAGTTCCATCCGGCTTTGCTGTAATAGATGTCCCATCTCCAAAGATGGTAAAACAGGTACCATCCTCACAATTTGTTGTTACGGTAGCAAAATCAGGATTTTCCACTTTCATGTATCTCACCCTCCTTGTGATGGATTCCAAGGTTTCATCTAAGAATTAATACAGCACAACTAGGCAGGAACACATGGACCATGGAAAGGTCTGAGGATTCAATTTGCTTTTTTTTTTCATAAGGCTGGATGCTTATTTCCTCAGTAAAAGACCCTTAGGCTTCATAATGTCCTTTATCACACTGTTTTATGTTAGGTAAACAATGCGCAACCTTCAAATTTTTGGAGTGTGTACTGAACACAGGAAAATCCAACAGCAAAAAATGTCTGTAACCAATTGTGGCTGGTGTAGTCAGGAGTGTACTCTATAGTTTATTGGTACTAATACCAGTGCAGTACTAATGGCAATGATATGGATATTTGTAACATACAAGTTGGACCACTGAAATTATCTATGGCTGCGATACAAGCTCAAAGATGTGATGAAATTCCTTTTGAGCAGCAGAAGTAGTCATGGAAAAAAAACCAAACTAGAATGTTAATCCAATCATTCAATTCCTATTGAACAGAAAGAACAGTTCAAAGTCACTGTTTTGATTAAAATTCCACAGGCAGGTGTTCCACAAGCAGAACTTTCAGTGTTTCAACACAATAGTTCTGACACCCACACAGTAAATATACACCTCATATTAATTATAAAACTTATACAGCAATTGAACTAAGCATACAGTCAGCCAGAAGAAGCACAGGTGACCATTAGTTCCACTTGTTTCAGGCAAATGTACTTTCAGTTCTACTAGGTGTAGCACTTTCCATGGCCATTTTCAATCAAATTTTGAATACCTCCAAGTTTGGAGTGAGGGCAATCAACATACAAGAATTCAGGTACTGTGTTCTCATGGTGAAGGTGGGTCATTTAAGCATATACATGGAAAGAAGGAAATTTGTTTGTTTGCTCCAATGTAATCTTTGCACTGAATACTGCTGGAAAAAAAGATCAAGCAGACAATTAAACCTAGAACCACACTAGTAGATTTGTTACTTAGGCTATTGGTCTGAGCCTTCTTTAGTATATTTTGACAATTACCCACTTCACAAGATATAGCAGAGATTAAGTGCTTCTTTTCTGATTTTACCTGCTTCCTCAGTATCCTCTGGTACAAAATGCTCTTCATAGCTCTGATAAAAAGTTGTGATTCTAGTACCATCAGCATGATCTACTACACTGCTACCATCCAGCCTCTCAACAATAATCACATTGTCATCTCGTACAGTCATAACCTGAAGGAATGAAGGAATATTAATTTATACTAGTGTGACCCTTGTAACAGCAATAACAGTAAAAAAAGGCCTTATGTACTGAAACCAATGAAGCCAGACAGCTGCAGCTTCATCTACTTCAGAGACTGAGGAACTGCATTTTCTTCAAAAGCTAAAGCCTTTGTATTAGTACGCAAGCTCTACTATATGCGTTCGAAGAACAAATCCTACAATTTATGATGGCAATCCTGCCTCTTGGTTTAGTAGACAGAGCTATAATAACAGAAAAATAGCATTACCGTTCCATCAGCTGGGTCAGTTCCCTGATAGATTAAGACTGGCTTCAGATCCATTCTCTTTGCACCCACGGTGCCCACTTGAATGCCTGATGGAGTTGTAGTTATCCACATTCCTGGCTGGGTCTCCTTAAGTTGCCCAGAATTAACCAGACCCTGCACAGCATTTTCAAACAACTCATCCTTGGTTGGGTGTGCTATACTGTTTCTGCTACTGCCTTTTCCTGAAGACTTCACATTCTCTAAGGCAAAAGAAAATCAAGGAAGCACAGAATTTAAAGAAGAATTGTCTATCAGGCTGGAAGGAAATTACAAGTTTTGTTACTCATGGCTGTGTTCTTGAAATAACCTTAATTAAAGTGTTTCTTACACAGAAAAAATAAACAGCATGCCAATGACACCTAATTATAACATGATTTTGGAAGGAACTATTAAGGCAGAAAGAAACCTGAATATATTACAGAGAAAAAAACATCCAAAACTGAGTTTGAATACGAAAGTAACAGTAATTTTATACAGCCTACTAGAATGAAATTTCAAAGAAAAAGGAAAAAAAAATATTTCTGCTTCTGACAAGTTTGCAACAATAAAAGAAAAGAATGACTTGAAAGTATCTTCCATACAGAATGACTTCAAGTATGAAAATATGGGGACAAAAAAGGAAAACAATCCTATGGTGTAAAGGAAAAGGGATGGAGATTCCACTGTGGAAGGGAATTGGAAAGATCTTATTAAGAATGGGATAGACAACTCTGATCTCCCATATTCAAGAAAAGGGACCTAGACTAAGTGTATGCAAAAGGCACAGCATGGTCCAGAGAGGTGTCTAAAAGGCTTACCATACATATATCCTAACAAAAAACAAAAAACAAACAAAAAAAAAAGCCACAGAAATGAAACTGTGCACTATAAATTTGTCAAGACTAACCAATGGAGAGGAAAAGTGGAGGGGGAAAAGTGATCACAAATGAAGGATAAGGAATAAAGAATATACACTGGCTACAGATACTGAGACAGATAAGATGGTTTGTCAGAGAGGTTTTCAAACATCCTTCCAGTTATTCTAGTGGAATAACCAAAGAACAAGCATGACTTGATGACTCAGAATGTCTCTTTTTGAGCGGCCTTTATTTGGCAGAAGTTTTTATTCACATGCTTTCATTGGCCTGTATCAGGAACAGCATGGCCAACAGGTCCAGGGAAGTGATTCTGTCCCTGTACTCAGCACTGGTGAGGCCACACCTCAAGTACTGTGTCCAGTTCTGGGCCCCTCAGTTCAGGAAGGAGATTGAGGTCCTGGAGCAGGTCCAAAGGAGGGCAACCAGGCTGGTGAAGGGACTCGAGCACCGATCCTATGAGGAGAGGCTGAGGGAGCTGGGGCTGTTCAGCCTGGAGAAGAGGAGGCTCAGGGGAGACCTCATCACTCTCTACAACTCCCTGAAAGGAGGGTGTAGCCAGGGGGGGGTTGGTCTCTTCTCCCAGGCAACTATCAGCAAGACAAGAGGGCATGGACTTAAGCTCTGCCAGGGGAGGTTTAGGNAAGGAGGCTGTGAAGGGACTCCAGCACAAGTCCTGTGAGGAAGGGCTGAGGGAGCTGGGGGTGTTCAGCCTGGAGAAGAGGAGGCTCAGAGGAGACCTCATCACTCTCTACAACTCCCTGAAAGGAGGGTGTAGCCAGGGGGGGTTGGTCTCTTCTCCCAGGCAACTATCAGCAAGACAAGAGGACATGGACTTAAGCTCTGCCAGGGGAGGTTTAGGTTGGCTATTAGGAACAAATTCTTTACAGAGAGGGTGAGCAGACATTGGAATGGGCTGCCTAGGGAGGTGGTGGATTCTTTGTCCCTGGAGGTTTTTAAGAAGAGACTGGATGTGGCACTCAGTGCCATGGTCTGGCAAACACGGCAGAAGTGGGTCTAGGGTTGGACTTGATGATCTCAGAGGTCCTTCACAACCCATCTGATTCTGTGATTAAATTATAAATTAGTATTATGGAAGGCCATTATTACTCTGTGTATTCACATACATTTTTAGAGTGTGTTAGAAGGAAAAGAAATCTGGAATATAAAAAAAAAAATATGATGAAGGCAACACATTAGCAGTGTACAGATGAAATTGCATTTCCATATTGGTAAAATTTTCAGAACAATGAAATATGCCCTTTATCAAATATCATCAGCCTGGCTAACTTTAAGTCTGTCCAAAACACTGGAAAAGTTACCTTTCTTAGTGCTGGTCTCAGATTCTAGTAATGGTTGCCCATTGGCTGGAATTACAGGTCGTGGTAGGACAGGGCCAGAATCAGGACTTGTACTCACTGTGCCATCAGCAAACAGAATCTATGGAAATCAAGAACATACTAGAACTTAAAGTTACTTCCAGCACTAATAGGGAGTCTGAAAATGATGTGTTGCAAATGCAATAGTCACTGGGATGGGTGGTTGTAGGTGATGGAGGGGAAAAAAGGAAAAAACTCTCAGAATGAATACAAAGAAAAAAGAAGCTATCTCAAAAAGAATGGACTGGTAATTACTGCAGTAAGTAATTTGGACTCTTGTAGCAAACAGGCATTTAAGAAGTACAGATTATGCTTTGACTATTTATGTGGTCAAGGGTTGATGACAATTTCTTTTGTAGCAGTGGTAATTCATCTGTATCACCACTGCATTCACATCACACGTCTAGGATTGCTTTTAATTTTTTAGCTATCAAGATAGCTAACAAAAAGAAGTCGTGATTATTTATCTTTTTTGCAGGACTGAAGATTAGTTCAGGTCTTTTCCGGGTCCCATATGACTGCTCAGATAACTGAAAAATATATGGATGGTTTTGTGTGGCCAAAAATACTGAAAGTCCAACTAGTCAAAACTTCAGATGTTCAGAATGCAGTTCTCAAAACCATATTCAGCTAATCCCAAAGTTGCCTAAAATTTTCACACACCTAAAATTTTAATCATTAAAGCTCTCAGTGTGCCTCAAGTTCTGATTCTGGACAAAATCATGAACATTTTAGTCTTGACATGGCTGCATAACTCAGTGGTTACAACTTCTTCTTTTATCAAAAGGACACTTTTCTGTCTCAGCTGAGTAGCACAAGTTCAAGTGTAATCATACATGCAAGTTACCTTCAACGAATTCTACTGAACATACCTGGGTAGATCCATCCATCATGTACTTTATGACAGTTCCTTGGCTTGTGATAACTCTTGACACCTCTTGTTCTGTTTGCCTTGCCAAGGGTGTATACAGACGAGAGTTCTTTACCTTCTGGGGATAACTCTGCCTAACCATAATTTCCAGAACAGGCTGCTTGACCTGTTCTCTTTTAGTGTCATCATGCTCTGTTTCACCTTCTGTAACCTTATGTTCCTTCTTTCCACTTTCCATAACCTCTTTCTCCTTTGCTTCATTTGCTTTGGTCTTCTCAGTGTTACCTGCTTTGGCCTTACTTCCATTTATCACCTGTTTTTCAGCTTCAGCTCTAGTGGCTTCAACTTTCAAACCTGAGAACAAACTTTGCATTACTTAATACTGCATAGCACACATTCAAACAGTGCTAAACACCCAGCATTGTGAGGTGTGGAGAAGATATGCAACTTTATGTGAGTAAGACTAACCCTTCCTGGCTACCTCTGTATTCTGCAGAGTAAGGGACAGACTCTCTTTTCCAAAAACATTTCAAACCAGTCTCCATTGAGAAACACTACACTTCACTCCTGTGGCGGTCTCTCTCTCTCCAAATGAAAATAAGGGAAATGTGAAGATGAATTCATTACTGGTGCTGAACTTAAGACTAACATGAATAATGTTAGTCTTAAACTAAGCAATTTCCTAAATGCCCATAAAAGTAAAAAAAGCTCCTGAGTTTCACCAAGTTTGATTTTGTATAGAAACTGAAGTTTGATATTTTGTCTACCTGAACAAATAAGGTTTTTAGATTAAATTATGCCAATGTGTTGAGCATGTTAATGTGTCTAATTATGGTAGTTGTGTCAAGAGACTAAATGTATGTGTCCGTAATTGTGCTGTTCACCTTAACTATTCATCATTTCAACTCATGTTCCTTGCCAAACAATGCACGCTGGAAACCCCCCAGCATCCTCTTTACTTCTTACCAGGTTGATCAGGGCATGTTTACCCTAAACTAGAAAAATGTGTTAAGCTGGCACCATCCACAGGGGCATCACTAGCAGAGACAAAGATATGATCATCCCACTCTACTTGACACTTGTCAAGCAGCATCTCTTCTGGTCCCCACAATTCAAGAAAGATGTGGACAGACTGGAGAAGATACAAAGGAGGGACTCAGAAATGATCAAAGGGCTGGAGAATCTATGATAAAAGACAGAAGGTGTTAGGTATCCCTGAAAAAGGCTCAGATGGGACCTCATCACAGTACTCCAGTATTTAAAAGGCAGCTGCAAAGAGGACAGAGGCTCTGTATTTATAAGGAGCCACATAGAAAGGACAAGGGACAATAGGTACAAACTGCACCAAAAAAGGTTTCATCTCAATATGAGAGAAATGTTTTAGTGAGAACAATCACGCACTGGAGCAACCTCCCCAGGCATGTGGTAAAGACTCCACGGCTGCAGGTTTTCAAGATGTGATCAGACAGGGTGCTACATGAGATTATCTGGGGGCTCACTTATCTACAAGAGGTTGGACCAGATGACTTTTCAAGGTGCCTTCCAACCTGGGCTGTTCTATGATTCTATGATTTTGAGGAAAGAGGTGAAACGAGAAGAAAAATGAAGGAAGCTTTCACTAGCAATTCAGGCCTATGTGGCCAAAATAAAAACAAGAAAACCCCAGACATTCCTCTCGTAAGTTTATGAATTTGTGATAGATCCTTGTGTACCATACTATATTTATTAATGTTATTAACAGCTCCTGCATGGGATGTGTTGGATATATCTTGTTTATTCCTGGATATGGGCACCTCTACAGTTGTGCTCATCTATTTTCACATACTCAATAGGTCCAATACAGCTTTGGATGGACAGATTTGTTGTATGTAAGCATTAAATAACACCTGTAGGTAGCTGTTTTGAAAACTGAATGGATGATAACAGCAAATTTCACATCTATCTGCCTCAAAACCTAATGGCTATAGAAAGACAAGATTTATTACAGTTTACAGTATGCAAAGATGAACTGATGTTGGGTTTTAAAAACACTGGGAAATGGAATTGCAGAAGGATGTCATGCACAGAAACATGTAAGTATCTACATATCCTATTGGTCTTCAAAGGTAAATTCAACGATAAGGGCAGAAAGGCATCTTATGACTGTGTTTGTATGAAATGGATGGCATAAACCAAAGGATGTATGTGAAGTTTTTCCTGTTTGAAACAGCTCATATCTTTCAGAAAGGCCACAAAACCTGATTGCAAAATATCCTGTAGCATAGTGTCCATCACAGTCTGGGTTTATTTTGTTAATCATTCTTACCATTAAAAAATGAGTATAACTTGAATCTAGTATAAGGTATTACTTTTAATTTTCAAACTCTTGAAGTCTGCAGTACCTTTGTATACTGTTTTTACAAGGTATCACCAAAATTCTGTTTATGCTGTCACTAGTTACTCCTTTAACCTTTTATTTGGCAATTAAATTTAGTTCTCAGGTGACATGAGCTCACTATAAGATACTTCTTTCAATGCTTTAAACATTCTTGTCATTCTTCCCTGAATCTTTCAAAGTATGAACATCTTGTCTTATGGACTTACTAACAGTACACACAATTCCAAGTGAGGTGTAGATATAGGTAACATAACAATGTTCCTATTATCACTTGAGATTCTTCAATATGCATGCATTTAAGAAATTTATTTGCTCATTTTTCTCTTGTATTCCAATGTACATGTATATTGATTCTGCTTTCCTGCTCCTAGTCTGTTATGTCCAACAACTTGGACAACAGCTTCTAGATTTTACATCTGTTTGCATTAAAATATATTATTTTATTAATGTTGCACATACTATTAAAAAGACATTATGACAGACTTAGTAATCTGATATGTTAAAAAATCCGTATTATTACACTTAAATTCATCAAGACAGAAATAAATTTCCCCTGTAGTTCTAACTTCTTCTTAAATTCCTTACTTTGCAGTCGTTAAGAAAACTGACCTCCAAAACTTTCACCAAGGAAAGTTAACACAAGTCCACTGGGACAAGAGACATTCAGACTTGGGAAAGCAAGAGCATTTGACATCACTTTTGTTTGGGAAGTTGATTTTTCTGCTGCCACCTACAGAATGAAACATGAATTAGTTTTATTACACATTTTGGGAGAATGAAGAAAAAAATCAGACTACAGACCTCAGTTGTAACCTTCTTTCAAACCTTTAAACCTTCTTTTAAAAAAAGGTGCTTTCTACCACTCATTTTTAACATTTTGAGAGTTCACGGATTCTGAAGGAGAAACACTAGCTTATTTTTTTTATTATGTTATCTTCTTTCATTCCTCTTTATTAACCCTTGAAGAATAAACCTTCCTTACTTTATTTGTTCTGCTCAGTCATTATGCTATTTTGTGCACAGTGTCGAGATGACAATAAATGGATAATGTGAAGCAGACTGGCATGAGATAATTCCTGAAGCTGCAACATCATTAAAAGACCACAAAGGATAAGTAAAACAGTATTTCTAGTCTGATGCAAATAGAGCACTGACTTGAGAAGGGGACAGCAAAGAATGTTTGGCAGTCAAGATGTGTAATTCTCTTTGCACTGCTCTGTAGTGGAAACTGTTCTGATGACTGAAAAAGATGAAGTTGAACTAAGGAATGTCTGAAATCTCTGGAACATTTTAGGAAAAACGCAACAATGGACCCTTTGATGTCATCCCCCCATGTGGCAATGAACTGCACTATGCCAGTAGTCATAAGATGAAAACAATTTGAAATTGTCCTGGTATTACCCTATATTCTTGATTTTTAGGAACAGAATTATAATGGAAATGTAGCAGATATTTTGCTACCTTTTTTTCAGCATAGAGAATGCTGTACATTTTACAATTACTTTACACAGTATTACTGGGCAATTAAGGCAATCCTTAATATCCTAAGATCATAGCCACAGGAACACGGAGAAGTCACAGAGTAGGGAAGAAGTAACCAGTTGCCATCTATTTCTTCCTGCTAATGGTAAAAAAAAATAAAAATCAATCAAGTATGTCTATATCATTAGATAAAACTGTTAATGTAACCTCTTCTAAAATTTTTAGAACTGGAAGTTTCCTGGCAATCTATTCCAGTGCTTTACCCTGACTAACCTTATTGACATTTTCCTATCAATCAGTGTGAATCTTTCTTGCAAATAATTAGTTTACTTTTGGTTGTTTTTTCTAATTATATGGGTAGCATACCATTAGATGATGGTATCCCTTTAGCTCTTTACAGAAGGCTCCTCTGTCTCTACTCAAGATCAAACAAACCAAACTAAGTCTTTTCATCTTTTCCCACTACTAAAGTTTTTCAGACCTCTGGTCTTTCTTGGTGCTTTCCTTAGGACTCTCCAGCATGGCCCACATTTTTCTTGCAGTGCAGCATCCATAACTGGACACAATACTTCAACTGAGGCCCTAGCCCTAAACAGAAAATAACTTCAGGTATTTATCAAGCTATGCTCCTATTTATCTAACTGAATGTGGTCTTTGCCCTTCTCACAGCAAGATGGCATTGTTGACTTATGTATAACTTGTGATTCATTGCAGCTCTTGGACCCTTCTCTATGGAACTGTTATTCTGTACAGATAGATTGATTATTTATATATTCACATACTGATTTGTAGAAGACCTTTCAAATTAAAAGCTGTGCATTTTCTTGCACATGGTCCTGTAATTCCTGTATTACTCTGTGCTAAGCATTCCATAACAGAAATTCTGAATTTGCTTTTGAAATGTCATCCATCCTTTCCAAACCATCCTGTGACAGAGGTACTTCAGTCATATGCAAAAATAACTTCCTCAAGTTGATGTTCCCTGAGTTGTGATCAGCTGGAAAGACCAAAATACAGACCAAGCTTTTGCAAAACTGTGTCCACTCATTTACTCATTGGTTAGACTTTCCAATACAGGTTCTGGGAAGCACAGAAAAGTTCTCCTACTTTGTTAATTAAGAGAAAAAAATTCTCCTAATTAACTACTAGAAATTAACTAGTACTTAATTTACTAGTTATGAAAATTAACTACTAGAGCAGTTCTAGTCACTGAGGTATTAATGATGTAACAAGAGTAACTGTAAAACTACAATTGACATAAGTATGTGGATGATAGAAGACACACTGCTTTTACATCATGGAATCATAAAAGCTGGCTTCATGAAGAGCTGCCAATATGTACATCTGAGCACAACTAGAAGAGTAAAATACATCCTTAGAAGCACCACAAATTCTTAGGAATTTGTTTAGGCACAGTTCAAAGATATCTGAAAAGAATTTATGTTTCTGTTATCTAAGTTTATGTATTGAATTTTTGTTACTTGTTTTCTGTGTTCATTGGATAAGGTCTACTGTCTCACCTTTTCTTCTTGCTTTGCTAGGTCATCAGGTGGGGGAGGAGGCATTTTGCTCAGGCTTTCTTTTGCAGGTGACACGGATTTTCCTGATTTTTGTTTGCCAGACGTCTCTTTTTTTGATGGAGCTGATGTAACAGGAGAAATTATAGTCGGAATATTAACAGAAGGGATGTTCAGAATTCTTGCTAAGTCTGGATCTGTTTCATCATCTAAAGAAGGGAAAAGCAATATTTTTAATACAATTAAATTTCATAATGTAGATGGCCACATTTTTTTTTAACAAGATACTTTACCTTTGAAATAATAATGATTATAATTATTATAATAATTGCAATTATTATATTATTATAAGATAACTATTATTATAATGATTATAATAATAGTTAATTTATTCTTTCAGATAGAGGGACTGAATATATGAAATTAGTTAGAAAATCTTTCTGTAAACTAACTACTCTTCAGCCTAAAAGATATCTTGAAACTATTGTTTCCCATAGGTTGCCACTTGCGCCTCAAAAAGAGATAATACAAGTTTTAAAATTCTCTTTTACCTCCAGAATATGTATACAGGTGGAGACATTCTGAGTCTAGCATCTAGGAAATGTTGACTATTGCATTATTTAGCACAGACCACTTCCAGCAGTTTTGCACTACATAGCCCTACACTGCAATAATGATTCAGAAATATTCTGACGATTCAGACTTGCTGAGACTTTGCCAGTTCTTAGAGGTCAAGCATAAGGGCAGTCCACTAAGCATATTGACACTAATTAGTCATGTTGCCTTCCAAAACAGTTTCTTGGAAACAAAATTAATACAAAGATTTTCCTGAAAATATTTTTGTTTCAATGAATTAACACTTCTCTTTAACCAGAAAACCCCAGCCACCTCTAAGTGTATCAGTTTTTAAAAAGATTTTTAAAAATCATCTTGAAGGCAGCCTAAAGTCCCAACCCTACAACTCATGAAATAACACTGTTTGCCATCCAGACAACTTAAGCAATTGAATTATAATTTCTTTTGGAGAGCTCCTTATTCCAGATGAAGCAAGTTATTATTCACAAATTAACCACACCCATCTAGATAAGAACTGAAAACACCACTGAGTAAAACATAATGGTTTCAGAAACCATCTTTTGAAAACCTTTTATAAATAAATAAAGCAAGTTAGATTTGCCACATAGTTTCTACAAAATATGAAGTTTAACGACAAGTCAGTCATTTCAGGAATTTCTTCAGGAAGACTTAAAACAATCTTTTTTGTGTTTTGTTTCTGTAAAATTACATTCATTCTTCCAATGAATAATATTACTTAGTTGTGAAAACTGATATATCAGATAAAGAAGAAGTTAAATAACTAATTGACAATTTGCAAGCCAGATCACCTTTCAGAGAAAGAAGGAAAGACATGCACCCAGAAGTGTGCTCACAGAACCATTGTGGTGTGAGATCATATAATTTTCTGTAATGAAGATTGTCTGGTAAAGATAAAGATCAGGCCAAAGTGCTATTATGTCCACTATTTCCAGAAAGTGTTGGCATTGATGGTTTTAGCTCTGCAGATAAGAAAATCATAAGGCCACCTTAAAATCAAAGTTCTAAACTACTAGAAAGGTTGCCTGCATGTTCAGATGCCTTATGGATGATTATGGATTTATGGCAGCTGCAAAGGTGACCCAAAATTTCAGACTCTAAGGCTAAATTCTTAGTTGGTCTGGTGAGAGAGCCCTATTTAGGAGTCCATGGATAACAAGCCTTTCACCTCATTTTTTAAGCTTTCATTCTGAGTTTTTGTCTTGGAGCCAGCATTAGGGAAAGCTTAAAATTCTCCATAGGGTCCATTCTGATGCACATTTATTAGACAGCACGATCATGAAATAAGCAAGTAGTAGCATCCATCTCTAGGTGAAAGGTGATAAGAAAGAGCTGACTATCAAACTTTGAGAGAGCTAGTGCTTCACAGATAAGCAGGATTGCAGAGATGAAGGCAACTCTTGAGGCAGCTGTCCAACTGAGTCATTCATGAGTGTAATCCATCTTGTCAGGTGAGTACACATATCCATGTGAACACTGCAAACTCAGTATAAGCAAATTCCCATACATAGCGAAGGGAGCTATCCTTCACAGCTACCCATGCTGTGGAGCCCATTCAGTTGCAGGTGACACTATTTTCCAGAGTGATGAATTTAGGAATAGAAGCTGTTATAGGGTCTTGACCACTAGGGAAATTTCATCTACCCCTTTACTTGGGTTGCACTGAAAAACAAAAACAGCGTTTGAGGGTAACAATGAAAAACAGTAGATTGTTAAGACTGAGGGAAAGTGTCTTTGGAAATCTTGAGAGAGATGGGAAATTCCAGAGGATGGTCAGATTAAGGACTGCTTCCTTTGTCCTGCATACATATGCAGATTTCTTGCACTGCAGTGGTATACTCATAATTCTGTCAAGGCACAAAGAGCAAGCGCAAATGGTTCTGTAATACTAGATGCAAAAGCCCTGCAGCTCCTCAAGCAGTGGCAGATTCATGAAAAAATGAGAAGCTTTCTTCTAAGCCTTGCTGCAAGGTGGTATGAAGTTAGATTTTGGTCACACCAGAGAGAACAAATAATAATTCAAAACTTAAAACCCCTAATATTTAACCAAAAAAAGAGAAGATGCATAAAGCTGCCAGAAAGCTTGAGGGTTTTTTCATCTTAGCTTCCCTAAAAGGAAGATGGAAGAGACAGAATGAGAAAAACAGTAACAAAAGTTAATATTAGAGAGGTTCCAGAAAATTATTTCAGTAATGCAGGTAAAATGAGTAACTTTTACTCAATTTACCAATCAGTGGAGAGAATCACAGAACTATCATGATTGGAAAAGATCTCTATGATCACTGTGTCCAACTACTAAGTCAGGAAAAAGAAAACAACAAACCAAGCAACAACCCCCCTTCAAAAAAAAAAAAAAAGAAGTTCCATATACTCATCATCCCCTTAGACCATGTCCTGAAGTGCCTCATCTAAATGGTTTTTTAAATACCTCCAGGGATGGTGGCCCCACCACCTCCCTGGGAAGCCTGTTCCAGCACCTGACTGCTCTTCCAGTAAAGAAATTCTTCCTAGTATCTAGTCTAAACCTCCCCTGGTGCAACTTCAGGCCATTTCCTGTAGTCCTATCACTGATCATTTGAGAGAAGAGGCCAGCACCCACCTCCTTACAACCTCCTTTCAGGTAGGTGTAGAGATCGATAAGATCTTCTCTCAGCCTCCTCTTCTCCAAACTAAACATTCCCAATTCTCTCAGCCTCTCCTCATAGGACTTGTTCTCCAGACCCTTCACCAGCTTGTTTGCCCTTCTCTGAACTTGCTCTAGCAATTTAATGTCTTTCTTGTAGTAAGGGGCCCAGAACTGAACACAGTATTTGATTTGTGGTCTCACCAGTGCTGAGCACAAGGGCACAATCACTTCCCTTCTGCTGACTGCACTGTTTTTGATACAGGCCAGGATGCTGTTGGCCTTCTTGGCCACCTGGGCTCACTGCTGGCTCATATTCAGCTGGGTGTTGATCAGCATCCCCAGGTCTTTTTCTGCCGGGCTGCTTTCCAGCCACTCTTCCCCAAGCCTGCAGTGTTTCCTGGGGCTGTGACTGAAATGCAGGAGCTGGCACTTGGCCTTGTTGAACCTCATACAATTGGCTTTGTCCCATAAGTTAAGGCAGTCCAGATCCCTCTGCAGAGCCTTCCTACCCTTGAGCAGATCAACACTCCCACCCAATTTAGAGTTGTCTGCAAACTTACTGAGGAAGCACTCACTCCCCTCATCTAGATAATTGATAGAGATATTGAACAAAACTGAGTCCTGTGGGACACCACTAGTGACAAGCCACCAGCTGCATTCATCTCCATTGACTACAATTCTTTGGGCCTGGCCATCCAGCCAGTTTTTAACCCAGTGAAGAGTACACCTGTCTGTGCCATGAGCCGCCAACTTCTCTAGGAGGATGCCGTGGGAGAAGATTTCAAAGGCTTTACTAACATTCAGGTAGGCAATGTCCACAGCCTTTCCCTCACCCACTATGTGGGTCACCTGGTCATAGAACAAGATCATGTTGGTTAAGCAGGACCTGCCTTTCCTGAACACATGCTGGCTTGGCCTGATCCCCTGGCTGTCCTGCACTTGCCATGCGAGCACACTTAAGATGAACCTCTCCATAATTTTTCTGGGTACCAAGGTCAGGCTGACAGGCCTGTAGTTCCCCAGATCCTCCTTCTTGCAGATGGGTGTCACACTGGCAAGCCTCCACTCATCTGGGACCCCAGTGTTAACCAAGACCACTGATAAATGATGGAGACAGGCTTGGCAAGCTCCTCTGCCAGTTCCCTCAATACTCTTGGGTGGATTACATGAAAAAAATGGAAATTACATGGCATACTGTTCCATAGGGATGGATAGCATATGAGAATAGTCTAAGGCAGGATGTTTCTGGTCAGAATTTTTCTGAGCAGTTATGGTACAAGGGGAATTAGGTATAAGCAAGCAGTTGTAATAAAATGGTGAACAATCCAAGAATGCCAGTCTTCAGTGCTGCACTAAAACTCAAAATGGCAAGGAATTTTCTGAAGTAGAATAGGATGCTGGTGGTACATGTGAAAAAGCCTGAACATCACAGTTGACACATAGATATATTATTAGACAAGTCTCTCTTTCATGTCAAAATACAAGATTTCATGGTCCACTATATTGTGAATGCTCTCTTGGTCCAATTTCTAAAAGCACTCTAAGTAATTAATTTGTAAATGTATTTGAATAAGTAACACTAGTGCAGAGTTGAATGGTTTGCCACAATCCACACAAAGATGCATTCAATTAAATGTTTTCATATTTTAAGAGCTGAAAAATGCTGGGATTATTTTCTGATGAGAGGAGGGTTTCACATTTATCTGTATGACGATTTCCGTGGCCTTTCAAATGTAATGGAAACAAAAAGCTCTTGGTAAAACCAGACGCTATTTTCACTGTGGTTTTGTGAAGCAATTGCTTCCAGTTGGTGACTGTGTTTATTGAAAGGCTGAGAGAAATCCCTCATTATGTCTGCAAAACTGTAACCTAAAGTCCAATTCCCAACATAAAATGAAAGTTCCATAACCACCTATATAAGTTTACAAAAATATTATTTCTTGGAAAACCAAGAAGATTCCTCAGCAAATCACATTTTCTTTGGCTCAAACTAATTGGCTAGTTTTGCTGGGCTACTTAATAACAATACTTGCAAGTTTCTCCCTGAACAGCTCTGTATTTGCATTAAGTAAAAAAGCATGGAGACCTCCTTCTATTTTGAAATTTGAATCACAGAATATTCTTGACAATATTATGTCATCCCAAGCCTTGCTGAAAATTCCCCACCATGTAATACTAGCTGCTGAGAAAGGCAAAATTGCATGCAACAAATTATTTGGTTAAGAAGAGTATGAAGGAAAAAAAAAAATTCCCTCTACAGTTCTCAAATATCCTCTTCTATTTGCTTACTTTACCTGCTGTCTTCCCTGTAGGTCCATAATAGCTCAGGGACAGCTGGATTCCATTTTCCAAGGTGGCTGAAAAAGATCCAAACTTGCTCACAGCTTTCTTTTGATTTTTCAACTTTCCTTAATAAAAAATTAGAAAGAATTTTAAAGATGGCAACACATACCAAAACCACGTAACCTGCAAACCAGTAATGGGTGTTAACAGTGCCACCTCAGTGTGGATGAGTCACCTGTAAAACAGATTAATACAGGACAGAGAAAACTTTATAATTCTATTCATAGGATAGACTATAATAGTCCACTTGTTTACACATATAGCTGTGATCTGTTGTCTAGAAATTGCATTCTAATTAGCTAGTTTAATAGTGACAACTGGTGAAAAGTCTTTGTTAATGTAAAATGGCAAAAGATCCTAACCTTGGAGTCATGGATCTTTGCTTCTGTTTGCTCCTTGGCTGGAATGCTTAAGATTTCAATCACAAGGCCTATGCAATAAAAAAAGCCACTGTCTCTCAGATAATGTCACATGAATTACACAACACCTCTGAGACACTTACACTGGATCCTACCTTGCCTCTATTTAGACTCCTATTGCCTTAAAGAAGCATTCTGCTGGTAAGAGAAAATCCTTGGGATGTCCAGTATGAGGAACAGGTTCTTAAAACTGAGGTGCAGCAGAGAAGACCACAAGAGAAGGGTAAGGCAAGCACACAACACCTAGCCATCTCCTAGTCCTTTCATCCACAAAGCACACATACTGAGACCTCCTCTGATCCTATCTACTGCCACTGCAATGCTCATTGGTGGCTACGACCTGCAGGATGCTCTTTTGCCATTCTGACTGCATGAAAAGCTTGCTGTTGTACCATTCAGCCACTGCCAAGTATCAGAGTGGATTGATTCTTCTCTTTTCTACTGCATTTCTATCAGGTACTCCTGTTTACATAGGAGCAAAACCTCTCACTTGTGCCAGGTGTATACAGCTTGCCTCAGATGCCTGCACACTGGTGATTTAAAATACCATTTGGCAGACCTCAGAATGATACAGGTCTATTTTGAGACAAGAAACATCTCATTTGCAAAAGAGATGCAAATTTTCTATTCAGAGAACCTACAATTACACCACTGGTGGCAGTTGAAACCCAGAAGAGGAGCAAGAGCAGGGTCAGAGCTTTCTGACCCTGATGATTAAAAGAGCCAATGTGCCTACCAAAAGTTATACTCCAGTTCAGTGAGAAACTTCACAGTGTTTTTGGCAAACATACACACAAATTGTTACAGACTGGATTCCTTCTTGGAAACACTCTCACCAGGGTTCAGAATGGATTTGTATTCAATGCTTTCTGAGTGTTATCTACATGTCCATCTGCAGTAGCTTTTCTTAAGAAATGGTGACTCTGTTCATTTGCACTTGCTGACCTGTACTGTGCTTCTACATCTTGGTAATATCTCTCTAAATGGTGTGTAAGTTGGCCAGTTGGATTTTTACTTCTGTTTACAGAACACTGATGTTACTTACCCTTTGCCATTAGTAGGAATTTATTTTCTATTACTTGATAAGGTTTACATCCAATTACTAAATATATCAAACTATTAATTCTTTATATCAGTGATGTCACTAACCTGATGCAATTTCCTGCTCTTCATTAATTTCTTGCATTTCCATTTCTTTTAGGTCTTTCTTGGGGTCTGTGATATGAATGAGGAAGTTATGGTTGTCTTTTATCACTTTCACTTTTATCAAAGTTAGACCTGCAAAGCAAGGAATACAATTAGAGCTCCCACCAGGCTTTAAAACTGCCCCACACCTAAAATAACCCTGCACCTGCAACTATAAAGCACACAAAAAAGAAAATTGCTCATAAGTGGACTGAATTGCTTAGTAGTAGACAATGAAGATAAATTTTAAGTTAGATGAGCTTAGACTAAATATTCCAAAACTTCCTGACAATTAGATATGAGAGGCTTCAGAATAATTCTGTTGCTTATATATATATATTGTATTTGACTGGAGAAATATTTTCTTGAAATAGTATGCATTAGTTGCCATTGAACAGATATATATGAACTTAATTTTCTCCATTTTTAATTTTCTGGTATTTTATTTATCTATCTATTGTTAGGATACTATAGGAAAATGTAAACAGTAGTAGAGATAGAGGCTAACATAGAATTACAAGGTAGTCTCATGATGTCTTTAACTGAATATCTGCTACTGACACATGAAAAAGCATTTATGGACTAAGAAATCATGCCCTCATTTAGTTGCTGAGTTAAAGAAAAGCATAAAGAAATAAAGAATCACCTTTTACAAACTCTATCTTCTCTACTTGAATCTGTCCTCCATCTGATGGGAAAAGATATTGATTGGTTCCTGATATCTGAATGAGATCCTCTCCTGTATTGTAGCCAAAAAACTGGAAAAACAAGGTTTGGACTATGCATAAAGGAGAAAGGCAGAAGCCATGAAAGAGGTAAACAAAGGACAGGCCATCAGGAACCCACTGCTCTGGCCAATCTGTTTAGATATTTAACTAATGTAGTAACAACTTTAGCAAATACATAGCATGCTATTATTATACCAAAATAATTTCTCAGTTACTAACTGAAGTAACTTGTTACACATGAGAGGAATCTTGTCCATTGGTGGTATGGAGACAACACAGAAACTGAAGAATTGCAAGTACACTGGTGGCTTAACACATAATGGGAATAAAAAAAATTCTGGAGAAATACCAAGAGAAAAAGTGTAATGCCATGGGATGAGATGAAAAGTAGGTAAAGATTCAGCTCTCTACGCTCTAGATTTTGGAAATCAGACACCAGAAATCTGATTTTTACATTTCTGTGCCTTCCACAGAGATACAACTTGACAAAAATTAGGTGAGTGTACTCAAGTTCAGAATGACAATTTACATATGTCTGAGTTTGAGGTCTAAACTCGCGCAAGTTTAGAGTAAAATATACTGACCTACCTAAGTTTTGGATGCAAGGCTTAGACTCTGCAAACATAAAGCAGTGTAAACTACCTAAAAACTGCCTAGATAAAACTAGTGAAGAGTTCCCTCTGTATAAAATACTCCTCTGTTAGTGTATCAGGCAGAATAGCTTGTGTTAGGGTGCTCTAAAACCACACATTTTGCAAAACAGTGAACAGCATTTACTTTATTTCCATTGTGGACAGCCAAAACTTCAAGTAGATCTAGCAGTCCCTAAATATGGGAATTGAAACAAGTCTTTATATCCCCTTTTCCTACCCTTTACATTTTGCACAGGCACAAAAATGTAATGAACTTATCTTTGTGTTCATGTCACATAGACACAAGAATATCCAAGTTAATTCAGTCTTGTGGTAGGATAATCTTAAACATTACTAACTGCTTTCCAAAACTTTTAGGAAAGGATCTGCTTTTAAAATGACAGCATTAAACAAGACCTTGTTAGGCCTACTTTGCACTGAACTTCACTTCCACAATGAATTATATTTTTACTGTAATTTTGACTCTTTATATAATTAGCACTTCGACAATGTGGTGCAATAATACTACTTCTTACCCTATACACTTTCTCAGTATGTGGTTCTGGGATGCAGGGATCCTCCTCAAGTTCAGGTGCTTTTTCTGGCTCAACCTTATTTTCTTTCTTACTTTCTTCCTGTTTTATTATCTCCCGTCCTTTCTTTTTACCTCCTGAAGTTTCTTTTCTTCCTTTTTTTTCTTCCTTAGGTGGTTCTTCCTCTGGTAATTGGTCCTGCTCCATCTTCCAAGCCTACATTAAATTTTAGGATATCAAAAGACTGTGGTTCTCTTAGTATTACAAGGCATTTCATACGTGCATGATGAAAAGAGTACAAGTAAATAAACCTAAAGGAACTACTGTTCTATATCACTCTAAGATGTTTTCTAAATGTGACTACAATTTTACTCACTCAATCCACAGGATAAGCCATTCTTGACCCCAGGAGACATATCAGAGAAACCCGAATGGATCTCTGGTATTAGTTTATTCTCAAAATGCAACTGTGGGATATAGTGGATTTTATTCTTTCACATAAAGAGGAATGAGGTATCAGTGCCAGAATGATCAACTTGTATCAGGTAGAAATCCAAGATTTACCAGAGTATTTAAGGCCTTGCAGAATTTTATATTCTAAACATACTACAGCACAAGCTTTTCTGTGGAAGAAAGGGTAAGCATTCACAGTTACAAGTTAGGATTATCCTAATTTAAGATGTGCCAGCTCAAGCTGCGTAGCCAGGAACTGGTTAACACCATTTCATATCTACATTCCAGTACACATGTGTATTTAAGTGCAGAGTGTTACACATTGTAAAAAAGATGAAACTTACTACATGAGAGGTGAAAAAACAGCTGGGGAGTACAACGCCACTTAAGACAGATTTGTGCAGAATAATGGATAGTGCCAATGCTAAGATTTAAAAAAATCCTACCTCATCCAGAAACTGTGTGGCAAGTCAATTCATCTTTAGTGCATGACTATGGTCTACATTTATAAAAGAGGATTCTCTGCCCTAAGGGAACTCTAAGGTACCATATTTACATTGCTTAATTCCAAAAAGCTGTGGATAGTGAAAGTAGGAGTTGTGTACATAAGTACTTTCATGAATATGGATCTTATGTTTTCACAGTTTTATAACCTGAAAACTTCAATGAGAAGTAGGGTATCATACATAACTCTTGTTTTCTATACAGCAATTATGAATTGCTTTTGGAAAGACTAGTTGAACTCCAAGCAGTTTTTACTTAAGAAAACAACATATCATAATTAAATCAATAAGGAATAAACTAAAGGAAACAAGAAATAAAGTATACAAAAAAAGCCAAAAGCAAAAAACTAAGAGGACTGAGTCAAGCCTATGTAATAATCAAGGCTTTCCTTCATGGGAAAGCAGTGTTATTTATTCCATTTCAGAAACATACATATTTTTGTCTCACCTTTAGAGAACCTTCTCTGATAAAAGGACTTCTCTCATTGTTGGACTGAGGTTCTGGAATGGTCTCCATTATGCTCTCACGTCCTAATGAAAGGAAAATAAATATGGTTATAAGTATATGAAAATGAAATAATGAAAAAAAAAGAAAGATGTGCAAGTATATATATATACTTATTTGAAAATAGTAAAAATATGAAAGTAGCATAAAATGCTAAATATCCTTAGTGGTAAAACAGAAAGTCTATTCAGGTTAGAAGAAACTTATCTGACAAGTAGCATTACTTGACAGTAATAACTGGGAATCAGATATGCTAAAGAATATATCAACATATTTAAAGACTGACTCTCTGCTTCTTGCTCTTGAAACTTTGCTCCTGAAACAAGGTGGTTTTTTTGCAGTATTTTTTATTTTGCTACTATAACTGTTCCAGAATTCAGATCCAGTGCTTTACCCAGCTCACTAAACACCAGAACAAGCTCAATATGAGGATCATTAATATTACAACCTTTCAAGAAAAAAAAAAAAAATTCTTATCATATTCCCTGTTTACTGTTAGTTCTTTTAGGGCTTTTTAGCATCTGTGACTCAGGAAAAGGTTATCTCCCTAGGTGTGTGGTTTTACCTCACGCTCGGATACCTAATACTTATATGCTAGAAAAGATTGAAGTATGCTATCAGAAACTTCTAGTTAAATTACTTGGTATTAGAAGTAGAAATGGCAGTGTGGGTTACAGCAGTGCCAGTGAAATTGAAATCACCTAAAGCCACTGTTGCCCATCTGCATGTCCCAGCTAGAGGTAATTATGAACTTCATGCAGCAAGTGAACCTATCTTTGAAGCGTATCTGTTATGAGGCACCAGATGGGCAACATTCAATCAGGCTCCCACACCAGTTAGATAGGTACAAATTATGACTTAGAAGTCATAATTGCCCTTTTGGTTTCCAAACTGTAATCAGACATGTTAATTGGGTGGAGGAATCCATTCCTATTTCCATAAATGCTAATTGCTGGTACTAGGTGGTTTCAAAGTGCATGCTCCAAGGTGAAGAAACCCAAGGCTAAATATCAACATATCATTGTTAATACCACCTAAGTACACAAATACAATACTTGGACAAAGCTTCTCTTTTGTCAAAAGGGGTTTTCAGATTTTTCTGCCTGCTCAACACTTATGAACTGTATACAATTCTCACTACCCAAAATACTGCTTGTAATTACAGATTGCTCTGCAGTCTAGTCAATTCCAGTTTCCAGTTCTAGCTTCTAGCCCACAGCTTTTGACTTCCAGTTTTCATCCTGCCCTTTTAAAACAGGAATTTTCCTGAACTTTGTTGGAAACTTTAACTACTGCTTGTTTCTTCATATGCTCAATCATGTAAACAGAAATTAATATTTGTATGTAATCCTTAAAGTTATTCCATTAAACACAGCTCCTGTAAATGTAAATTGACATTAAAGGTGTCAGTTTTCAGAACAGATGATGCAGAATATTTAAATATGTGTATTTAATTCAAAACATGTTTATGTCTATTCAGATGACAAAACAGCATTACCCCATGAAAAAATATATTTGGGTTTGCTCTGAGCAACTTTTGGTTTCACCACTCAGCAGGGAAAAATGAATTGTCTAGGATAAAACAAAAAGATACCTACTTTTGCCTTTCTCAAGGACGCCAGCTGTTTTGACATTAGGTGGAGACAATTCAGAAGGTTCTTCTGCCATGGCTTTTTCCAGGTTAAGAGACTCTATTTCCTTTGCCATCTTTGCTTCTTGGTATTTGACTTCTTCTTCTTTCACCCAGTCTTCAATTGAGTTGGCCACTAGCTCGAGATAGCTCCTGAAAAGCACAACATTTCTCTCTTCACCATAGTACAGTTTTCACTAATATGATTTCAGGTCAAACCAAATCACCTGGCTTCTCAGTTTCTTATACAAATATTATTCAATAGCCTTTAGAGAAAGCTTGCATTTGAGAGGGTTTCTCTCATTTTTTCCAGAAGCTGGTACTTTTGCCTGGCTGGTATTTGCTTAACATCTTATGCTTGTGATTTTGGTTATCCCTTTTGCAGAGAGATATTAGAAACCTGTCCTTCAAAGAACGTCTGCTCCAACAGAAAATCCAAAATCATGAAACACAGAGACATTCAGTGTAGGAACCTTTCAGTCTCATTCTCCTCCTCAGTGTTTTAACACCAGGATAACTTATTTTCTTTGTTGGTCTTGATTGATAATGTCTTTTAGATTATGCTTCATTTGTTTTTTCAGCAACTGAGGCGTTGTTCTATTTACTTTCTAACTCTTCAGCTCTTCTTTATTGTTATGACAAGAAAGATTTTTCAAAATTGTCATCCAAATCCAGATAAGAGAACGAGTGCACCATAGCCTGGTGTAAATTAAGAATATTCAGAATTAACAAGTTGAAGTGAGTACTGGCTGACAAACTGATTCAGAGTTTTCAGCTGGTATATGTAGTTGTACTGTGTCATCTTAAAAAGGAGTCTGAAATGACTGCTAAATTGGCTCATTGTGAGCAACTGCTTCCACCTGCTTAGGATGAAGTCTTTAAGTCTCATATGCAGTTGCCAGTCAGCCCTCATTTGGGGTGTTACCATAATTCTTTAAAGTGCTTCATGTGTGCAAAACTAAATGCAGGCTTTTAAAGACTGCATGAGATTCAGTTGGTGTCTTCACAATGTTTTTTTTTTCAATTAAATTGTATTGACCTTGGGAGAGTTTTAAGGTTCTTTTTGCAGCATTACATTGTATGTCTACGAGAATTAATATGTAGGCTATCAACACAGACTGGAGATGTATACACTTCATGTACAGCCTCAAGGTACACAAATGTCTCCCAGTTTCTGCAATGGAGGTAGAGCCTGCTTTGGGAAACTTGCACAGAGAAACAGTTGATAATACACTCATTAGGGACAAGGTGGCTCTGCTTCTATCTGAAGAAAAGTATACAACCTATAAAAACAAAGCTGTTGAAAACAAAAGGCAAAACTAGGCTGGAACCTAGAGTTGACAGTATTAGAATAACTTGAAGATTAATTTCTGTTGTTAAAAAAAGGATTATTTGCATGGAAAATATTTTAGGGCAATGAAACAGTCATTCAAAATAAAAAATACGCATTCTATTAATATGTATTCTGATGTCACCACTGCCAATGTCTGACTCAGAACCATTTCTCAGAAATTATTATTCTTTTCCAGTAACTTGTGTAATGTGTTTACTATGAAGCAGTAAACAAGTGTCATTAAGATTAACTTTGAGCAAAATAATAGTTTTGATAATGTCTGATTTCATTTGACTTCCTGATAGAGTGGCCATTTATCTTAATCAGAGCTGAAATGTTATATATATGTGCATCACTGCAGGTTCACATGCCCACGCCTTCGAATCTCCTTAGTCAGTAGTATCCATTGGATTTCACAAGGAGCATCCTCCTGCCTACAATTTGAACAGTAAAATTCCTGATTTTTTTGATGTTCTACATAAAATACAGGACCTCATATCCACAGAGAAGAAGGAAGAATAACTGGGATCTCTAAGCAAAAACTGCTGCAATGTAAGAAACTGAATTTTCAAGTCTCCTTTGCTTGAGACTTTGCTGTAACAGGACCCAAAATAAACAACTAATTAGAAGGTAAGAGAGGTATTTTCTAGACAGCAACTACAAAACAACCCTACAATGTGGGTCTGTGCTCCATAGGCTGTCACAATAAAGATGAAACAAGTAAACATGGGCAGAGCAGTGCTAACAGAGACAATCAAGCACAGCATCTGTTTTGTACTTGTAACTCTTCTGTGGTGAAAGTGGGGTTCTACATATATCCCCAAAATTAGAATTACAGTAATTTTAATAAAAGGAAAATCAATGCATTGTTACTAAATTAATTGGGAGCCATGAAGTTCATACAAAGGTAAAACCTAGTAATAATTACTTAATAATTAATAAGGAGAATTTGTGCCTGTCTCTGGCAACTCTGAAGAATCTGAAAGCTCATTGCAGGCAACAAACTGAAGCCCTCCAGGTATTTAAAGACTGTCTTCCACAAGTGTTATGTTGCTAAGAAACATAACACTTGCAAATATTTATGATACTTTGTCTGGAAATCTGAAATGATCTTTAGCAAAAAGGTTGAATAAGGTTAGAAGATGTGCAGATTATTTTGCATAGAAAAGGCAGACCCAGTGGGAGGTGTCCTAGCCCATGACAGGGTGATTGGAACTAGGTGCTCTTTAAGGCCTCTTTCAACCCTAACTGTTCTATGATTCTATGATAGATGCCACATAACAGAACCCACTGTGAGCACACACTGCAGTGCAATATTTTAATGAAACAAGACAAAAGTCAAAACTTATTAGCTTTCATGTCAGTTTCTTTAGGAACTCCTAGCTGCTTTGAAACAGAACCTGATGAAGCATCACTGAACAAAGATGGCATGGCACAAGCACAAGTTATCTTTAATGTCTAGGCCTTTTTTCCACCGTATGTGTAGGAAGCATATAGCTATTTCATCCTCAATTGATTTATAATGCATCTATCAGAGAACGTGCTTGATTCCTTCACTGGATGCAAAATTAGCAACTTTTGTTTTGCAGGTATTATAAGCCCTTCCCATTTCTCAATTGGCCTTGAATTGACTCTTTCAAAGCCCTTTCAAGATGAATAGCCAAATTGTCTTAAGACCCTACAGGTGAAGTGTTGCTGTTTCAAGTAGAAATGCTTCCTGAGCAGGTCTGGTTCCTCACAACCTGCTTCTGCAGACAACATAACAAATATATGCCACTGGGATGAAGTGTTATTCCATGTATATAATAACCAAGTGACATGTTAGATGTACTAGGGTGTGTAACCTTACCAAAGGAATATGAGTCTCCTATGGGTCTCATGTCAGATATATCAGCCCTGTGCAGACATCTTAGATACACCAGGCAGCTACACTGGACTTGGGTGTTCATGTTTAAGCAACTTGATTCAGGCCCTAATGCTCAGTGCCCCAGTTAAGAGTAAGAATAGCTGGCCAAGTAAACAGCTCTGGGCTCCAATAGAATTTCTTGTAGCAGACTTTGAGACCATGGACCCTGCGGTCTCTGAATGCAAGACTGAAGTTTACTTGAACACACCATCTTTCACTATCTTTTAGGGGAGGATTTCAGCTGTTATATAGATGTTAAAAAAAAAAAAAGATTGACCAGACTTTTAGTGGATTTGCCTAACAACCACAAAACAGACAGCATTTTCTCCAGGGAAGTGGAACTGGAACACCAGCAGTGTTTCTGCTGGTAAATTTCTGGCTCTGGTCCCAGTCACTGCTAATCAAAACAGTCTCTCTTCATGGAAAACAGTTTAAGTCCCACTGACTAGAAAGCTGAGATGTACTCACACAGAGTTCCTTGACTGAGAGCAGAGATATGAAACAATAAAAAATGTCCTCAGGAAGGCACACCTTGCCTACTTAGCATTCAAACCTGTTAAATATATAGGCAGCAACAAGATTTTCCACTAAATGATTCCCATAATCTCATAAATGAGGTACTGTGCTTGGAAAGGGATGCTTGCAGGCAAATTAGAGGGTGGCAATAATATGCCTCAAAGTCTGTTTGATAAATCAAATCTACTTAATCCATAAAGCACCAGAATGACACGGCTAAAGACAGCTCAGCTGCCCCCCTATGTCATTGTAACTTCTTTACCTACCAGTACATAGACACATTTTCTATTTTTTGTGAAGTATTTGAGTAGTTTGATTCACATCATCATTTATATTAATGTTTCAGTGCAAAAATGTATTCCAAAATTAATAGGTCCACTAGCAAAAGTTCCAATGCTGGATACATTAACCCCTTGCATGCCTCTAATGGGATAATGACAATTAATTAGGAAGAATTAATTATTCCTGTGAAAAAATATTCTATTATTAATAAAAGGCTTTTAGGTTTTCTTAAAAACATTTCCCAGTGACACTTGTCCAATTTATGTATACATAGTTGAAAAAGCTGGCAAGTATACTTTTATAAAGAATTTTCTTTTTAACCTGCCTCACATGAAGTATCCTTTACATAATTTCCTTGATGTGGATATCTCTAATATGACTTTGTGTGTGTGTGTGTGTGTGTGTATTATATCTAATTTTATGATTTGTGACAAGGAGTCACACACAGCTGCGACATGGTTCTCGCCAATTGAGAAGCTTTGTCTCAACAGAATTCTTCTGATAGAGCAGTGTTTTCTGCCTCCATGACTTGCTTTCTCAGAAACGTGGTACATTGTGATATCTTTTAATTTCAACACTTTGCCCCAAGCACAGCCATTTGGGATCTCATTAAAAGTGACTGTGAAAAAGACATGAAAGATAAAATCAGTTACCTGAATCCAACATTAGAGTGCAATGCAATATTCCAAGTTTCTTGGCATAAACGATACTGATTCATAGGATTGTGAAGAACCATTAACAAAGAGTTATCTTGAGTATCATTAAAGGTATCAATACACCTATAATCTTGGGATGCAGTATGAAGAACCTGCAAAGAAATAAAGATACATCCCCCTGCAGACATTAACACACAAGCAGATGTTACACAGCACAACTTTTAGAAAAAGAGGCTTCAGAACTTCGTTCTCCTACAACATGTATGCAAAGCATTTGGATTCCAGCAATCTGAAGTGTTCAGGCAGGTGGAAATTAAAAATCTACCTCTATTCATACAAAGAAGAGGCAGTCACTGTGCCCCACATTCTGAGATTGACTGTGAATGGAGACATGACCATAAAAGCAGAAATGTCATATCCCAGGTAAAGAGAAAACAAATTTACTTTTTTTAGCTTAGTTAAGTTTACTTGGTATTTGGTCTAAAATACTATGATCTTTGAGATTTACTGTGTTCTACATTATTCCATTCTGTTCTGTACTGCCCTTTAATTTTCAATGTTTACAGTGTCTGCAGTCTGAAGCTTATTTATAGTTATCATTAGAAGAAAGTCACCTTTCAAACTTAATTTTACAGAACTTTGCAACTAAAGTAAAACTGAAATAATTTTCTACCAAGAAATACTCTCTTTAAACATAAAAACTTTAATATCAGCTGCTGTAAAAATTATGTATCGATGTGACATGTAGTATAAGGAAATATTATTACAAAATGTTACCTTCTGCTGCAGTAAAATGTTATTTTCTGTTGCAATTATTTTCCTTCAGTATATTTTGATGAGATTCACTAATTATTGACAGTTTAGTTAGTATAAGCTATTTATGCAGCATCAGAAGGAATTCTCTGTGTACTGAAATGTATGATCAGGTTCTAAAGTTGTGATACTTAAGTGGTGCTGAAAAAGTCCAATAGCACATGTCTGGACCAAATAAGGACCGCAGCGTATGAAGCTCAAGGCAGCACAGAAACTAATAATCCACTCCTCCCAAGAGAATGTCAACCAACTTTAGCCATCTACATTTCAACTTCTCTTCCACATTTGTTGCTCTGTCACTCTGCAAAATGAGTTTTAGTCTTTAGCTTGCAAGATTTCTATAAATGAAGTGTGTAGCCCTGAAAGGGTGAAGAACCATTACAACAAAAATTTTTATTTGCCCAAAAACATACACTGCACAGGAATTTGAAAAGTATTCTTTTACACACATTGTGAATCAGTCCCACAACTGCCAGGAAGGACACCTTCCCTAATTCTTTGTAATGTAATTCTTTGTACAGCATTCTGAGGGGTGACTATGTACAGGATTCACAGTAAAAGTTCACAGATACCTGAAGAAGAACATGGGGTTGAAAATGCTCTGCCAAAGTCCAGTCTGTCAAACAACGCCTCTGTGTCCTTTTCATTGCTTCTAAGTTTGGTCCTAGGCCACAATTTTCCAGACTCGCCTCAAAATACACCAAACAAAAATAATGAATATCAACATTTCAGTGTCAATTGTTTTAAATTAACTGTCATCTTGTTGACTTAATAGACAGCATCCCATGTTGCTTCACAGTTAATTGTATAATGCTGCACATCTGTAGACCCGTATGGCACTATTTAATAAAAAACACAATTACTCCCAAAGTTTTTTGGTCTTGGCTGTTACATGGCAAACTTAATCTAAATATTTTTGTTATTAGGTTATATGTTTCTGAGTTCTGAAAGCAATTAAGAATATTTAAATGTCCTATGAAGTAATTTCAAAATTGCTGTATTTATCCAGGGCTGTAGAGCAGGCAGGTGTTTCTAAAGATGCCAAGCTACACATTCTACTAGTGTGACACAGTCCAGCAATTTCTCTCAATCTCTAGTATTTCACTCTTGGCATCCAGTAAAATCAGCACTGAATTGTTATTAGTAGCTCCACCAAGACTCATCACCTTAGAACTCAAAGAAAGTAATTTCATAGTGCTTATGGAATTATTCATCATTCATCAAACATCACAGCAGCATTGCAAAGGAAATCTCAGTAGCGTGTCCTGGCACTGAACACTATCTTCTGTTGTCTCACACTATAGAGCACAGCTTATTCTATACATAACACTTGCCATATCAGAAATAAAAAAATCCACCTCCTCGCTCAAAGCAGAATCAGCCAAGCCATCTCCTCCATCTTTGCCAATTGTTTCTGTTTGTCCTGGAAATTGAAAGCAGAATTTTAAGATGCATTACAGAAACATCAGCCCTAAACACTAAGGTTGGAGTGATGCAATTTCCTGAGCATTCCTGATGAGACCACCACCAAGCTGAAGCTTCTTTTTATGACAGTAGTCCAATAAATATATGATCACACTCGTTTCCAAAAAGAGCACTTTAAAATCTGAGGACAACATATGCAAGACAGTTAATTAAAAAAATAAATTAACTCTTTATGATTCACTTAGATCATTCTCTTTATCAGTCCTATGTTGGTTTTCCATGGCAAGATTAAAAATACTCTAAGTGTCCTCCTCGAGATTCACACACAACAAACCATTTTCCAATTATTTTTATATTTTCATGTATTTTTTAAAAATGCAAAATTTTAAGCTTGAAATTAATTTGATTTATAGAGTTCTACAAGCTACTGACAAAATATTACTTCTAGTGAGGATCTGACCACTCATTATTACAATGGGCATCTGATATGAATAGGAAATTTAGAGACTTGAACTTTTACATGCCCCTAATTTTTGGAATAGTCCCCTTTTAACAGAATTATTTACAAGCATAGTTAGTGCAGATGTCATGAATATTTGATAAAAATGAACACATAAGAAAAATACCCTTTCTGGAAGAAAATACTCTGGATAATATTTTTTTATAAGTGGCTCACAACCAGGTCAGCTCCCAGACAAACATCTTAAGGCTCTGCTCTTTCAGGAAATAAGAACTGTTTAGTGACTGGCTTTAGAAGATTTAAGAAATCTGAAAGCAGAAGTTTCCTCTTACTGGTATTCACTTCAGTGTTGCAGAAGTGATGAAATGTTGGAGTCTATATTCGTAACTGCAACATTTAGCATTTTCATTAGCATAAAAGGAAAATAAACTAACAACCAAAAAAGGTTCCCAAAATTTGGAAAGAGGAAGAAATGCAGGATTCCTTTTTGTCTAATCTGACCTTCTAAGGAAAGGATCCCATCTAAGCTGGTTGCTTAGACATCTATACTAGGAAAGCATGGGCAACATCATGAATCTAAAGGTAGAGAAGCTTAAACTGATATGATTTCTATTTTCCCCACATCCCATAAAAATAATCTCTTGTTTTTAATGTTGCTTCTTGGCCAGCAGTGCTCCAACACTGTTCCAAGCCAACAACTTTTCATTGTTACAACTTGTAGAAGGAGAAGATGTAGAACTTGCAGACAATTCGCCCTTATCGTCTACAGGAGTTCTCCATCTCTGGCCCTTCCATCTAAAATGTTCCCATTCTAATATGGGAATGGCTCAAATGTCACACAGTAACTTGTAAAGAAACACTAATTGTAAGACTGCAGATGAAGTAAGAAATAAGATTTACAGGAAAAAGTATGTATGTATTCATGTGGGATTAAAATATATAGCACAGATTTTTTAATCTTCAACTTTTTATATCACCTTTTAGAGTCCTCATGTGTAAGCTACTGATCCTTTCCATTTCTTAATACTCATTCACTATTCATCATCTTATTAACCTTATACACCACTTGTAATTTCAGTGTTTGCTAGTGACTTTGTGAAGACTCTGCTGCCATCAGAATTCACAAGAGCCTGTGTTCAGAAAGATATTTAAGGCGTGTCTTCTGTATTTTCTCTTTATTTGATATTGTAAGCAACGAAAGTTCTCATACGTGCTAGTTTCTAAAGATATAATTTTAAAATTTAAAAGATATAATTTTAAAGAGTTGCTTAAATGTTGTGACAGAAAATGGCTAGCTTTTATCTTTATCTAGTAATTCTACTTACTCAGTATACAATACAAAACTTGATTTGTACAAGTAAGAAAAATCACAGCTCCGAAATAACAAATAATAAGGTAAAATAAACAATAGATCTAAGTTCTTCAGAAGTAATGTAAACAGAGAGGTTTTTGAGATTTCCCACTGAGCTTCTTTTCCGTAAGGAAGAGTTGTCTCAGCTGTCCTGCAAACCTGTCTGGATTATCCCCAGGGATATAACACAATTCAGAATCACCTCCAATCATAGATCCAGAGCTCTCCAGGAGACCAGAGTCACTCAGTCCAGTCAGCTTCAGGCTTTCAAAAGTAAACACTCTTAAGGCTCTTTCTACTTCAGCCCAACTCAGAAGTTCTATAAAAGAATTGCAATCATTTACTGAAAGTGTCCTTAAAGCTCAGCAGAAGATAAATGTAAGACTATGTTAGTGTATTGTTCTTGGCAACCCTGCAAAAGCCAACAACAATTTCCTTTATGGTATTGGATCAACTTATGTGACCTACATTTTACACTGCATCTGAAGTTTAATGCTTACAAATTGCAAAATTGTATACCTAACTATTAATCCATCTTAAATGAAGTGTTTCCTGCATCTGAATATGACTTGGGTCATTAACTTTATATAAATGATGTTGATTTTAAAATACTGAGTAGATTTTATCAACCCAGTTAACATCTAGTTACTTTCAGATCACAAAAAGGCTTCCATTATCACATTTTTTAAAATTATCTGTAGCTTCTCAACTCAAGGATACATTGAGTTTTTTTCTTTAGATAAAATTGTACACATACTTTACGTGGGACTATGCAAGGTGCAAAGGAATAATAAATAAATAAATCCTACTTATTACTGTATGCATGGGTGTCAACTGGTGCCAAACTGATTAAATTCAGTTAATCATGAAAACTGAATTTTAAGACAGGTAGCCCAGTACACAAATCATACAAAGAGTATCTTCAGTTTGAAATGTTCTCTCTTTATGGTAGTTAAACACCCAGGGATGTCATACATCTTAAAAAGAGTTTGGCTGTATACTATGGTCGAGTGAAGACCATCACATTTAATACCCATCAACTGTAATGTTACAGCAATACAGAATTCCTTAAAAGCTTAATGTCCAAAATGAACATACCAAGTACTAGAAACCATGCAGTGTGTGTAAATTAATCCAACACAAGGGATTTTAGGACTGAATAGCTGGGAAAGTATCCTTAAATCCTGTGCTTTATATGATGGTCTAAATGTAACCAAAGGGTTTTGAATGTTTATATTTCTTAGTAGTCTAGAGTAAACTTTCAAAACTACCCAAGGGTATTTATGCAGCCTTTGGGATTTTTTCACAGTGTATGTCATGGTGGTATGCATGCTCCAAGAACAGGTAACTGCAGAAGTGATTACAATTGAAGAAGTAAATGTATTAAAAAAAATTACTATTATAAAAGCCATTTCATTGTTATCACCAACAGCTTACACAGAACACATTCTGAAAGACACTTGTCTAATAAAAAAACTTCTACTTAAGATGTATGTGCTCCTCCACCAAAAGGGTGTTGGTAAATAAAAATGAAGTTTATTCCAGTGTCTCCCAAAATGCATTAAGCATACTAGGATCAAAATAGCAATCAGTACAACTATTTTTCTTTCTCAGATTTAGTATTGGTATGTTTGTGACTATAACTAACGAAGCCATTTCTCCTCATACTATGGTTAGTCACTACTGAGAAGAGACTGAGCCCCACCTTGCTACAACTTATTTCAGGTAGAGAGCAATGAGGTTCCCCCTCATCCTCTTTCTCTTCAAACTAAACAGCCCCAGTTCCCTCAGCTGCTCATCATAAGGTTTGTTTTCCAGACCCTTCACCAGCTTTGTTGCTCTTCTTCTTTGGACTCACTTCAGTACCTCAATGTCTTTCCTGTACGGAGGTATGTTGCTGATAATCCTTTCCTGGGCCACAGTGTTTCGGGGTCCAGTAGGTGTTCTTGCCAAGGTGCAAGGACAGCACTCCGAAAGTTGCCCTTAGAATCAGTCAGTCTGTCTCGGTGCTAACGCTCCAGAGTCAAATATCCTCTTCCTCAGGCTGCTCAGGAGTGAGCTGAGCTCACCTCAGGAAGCCCACCTTTTATTGGTCCCCCAGTTCTGCTCATGCGCAGTTGGGCCCAGCCCGAATTGGGCACAGGTGGGCTGAACAGGAGCTCACGCCTTCCTCCTCCTCACTGGCAACACCTGATGGTGTTCACCTGGCTGCCTCTACAGAGGTGTCCAAAACTGAACACAGTACTCAAAGTGCAGCCTCATGGGTGCCAAGTACAGGGGGATAATGTCATCAGTGAGAATAAACAAGAAAGAAACTCAGTTTACCATCAGTACAATAATGCATGAGCTCGTGAACTCTGGCCAGGTGTTTGATGTTGTTTTCAGTTGAAGGAAGGGTGGAACGGATAAGTTCTGTAAGAGGCAGTTTATCCACCATTTCACATTCAATCTTTTCTGGATTTAAGGTCTCCTGGCCCTGGAACAATACACAAACTACCAGAGTTACAGTACTTCCAAATCAGTGGATTTATAATAATTATGTATGAATAAAGAAGTCTTTTTATAGCAAAAGAGACAAGCATGTGTTTGTCAGCCAGACAAGTTTGAGCATGTGCTCACTGTGTTACTGAATCATGGTGTCAGATATTTTAGCCAGAAAAAAAGATACATAAGAGTATAACCACCAGCATAAAAACAGACATTTATTATAAGATATTTGCCTGTGCTAGCTAGACTCAGAAATTCTGGAATATAAAAATATGTGCTCGTCTATTCAGACAGGCAGCAGGTGCTTTCCACGTGTCTTTCACCTGGCTTGTGCTGCTTCTCATGGTAATGAAGTCTGTAAACTGATTCAGTCTGTGACAGCATAATTTCTCTATATTTAAGGATTTATCTTTTGAGACTTACTGGTATCTTTCAGCTTTCTCTTTTCAGTATTATGAACTTAGAGTACATTTTTCTTGGACTGTATTTTCCAAGTCTTTTTCCTTCATCCACTCCTCACACATTGTGTTATATCCTCAATTTCCTCTGCAGCAAGTACATCATATACATCAAACATTTGCCCACTAAGACCATCTCTCTCAGTGATTACTCAGTCCTGCTTTCTGCTTGAGTACCTCCAATGGATGAAGCTTCATTCTTCTCTGAGTACTATTTTAGTAAACGACTGCCAAAATATTCCACAGACAATTTGTAATTTGTGAAGCCAGGCAAATACACCGCAGCTGTGAAAGCTAGAACTTTGTTGTTTTGCCTTCAGAGTATTTTCAAAGTTTAATGGTAAAACTACAGCACAGCTTTAGAAAATTTTGAGGAGTTCATATTGGTTTTTTGGTTCAGAAAGTCTGGGAACTGTTACTTTGAAATAATCCCAAACCTTGCCTACATTTCACGATGTCTTGTGTATACTTTGTCCTTCCACTACTTAGCCAACCTGAGCACACTTGTGTTCACTGACAAATGCTGTGCCTCTACATTAATCTAGTCTACATGCTAAATCGTTGTTACCCAGTTAGTAACTAATTTTCCACAGTTTCATCAGTGTTTTATTACAGTAAATCTACACTTATGTAAAAACCATGCCCAAATCTATGCCAATCTATGGCAAAAGATAAACATTTTTATTAAATCTTATTCTGCAAACAGATCACAGAAATCAATACAACGGCCTATGCTTGTGCTATGCTTCTATTTCAGCAGCAGTAACTCATTGCTTCTCAAGCACACTAAAACACATCTATTACTGTGTCCATCTCAGCAGGAAAAGTCTAAGCTGCACTGGTCTGCTTTGTAAAAACAGCACTCGGTTCTTTTTAGTGCATTGAGTATGTTCTGCCTGTGGAATTTACACAGTTTATGTACAACAGGTATCATTATACCTTCAGTAGGTGCAACCTCTGGGCCAGGGTATCATGGTAGTTAAATAAGAGAGGGTACTCGGGGGAGACAGTCTTTTTTTCACTGTATTTAGGAGAAAAGTAGTCATATAGATCCTGTTAAAAAGAAAGATGTATTAAAACCCCAATAATCAGGTTTAGTCATCTGTTTAGGAAATGAAGACAAAACAAACCTTTTTTTCACTTTCAGAAAGTGAAAGAGAAGGAAGGACAGAGGATATATGATCTGCAATGGTATGATGTAGCCCATCTGCCCGGGGCTCTGGTGCCACCAGACTGGGTGGTATAAGGTCTTCTTCACTTGCAATGACCTGGCAAACAGGATATATATTAGGTTTCATTACAGTATGACTGCTGCTTAACATCACTAAAAATACAAAGCAGATCCTGGTATAAGCTAAAACACATCCATGAATTTTGCCAGGAAAGAAAGCCATTCTTTTTTTCTACAAGTAGTAAAAATGCAATTCTCTATGCTATTTACTGCTCAAAACAAAGATTATGGAAAATGGAATGGAACATTTTTGCCTTTTATTCACTTTTGGAAGGATGAGAAAAAAAAATTTCAAAACATTGAAATGTTACCAGTTGTTAATAAACACAGATAATGTATCAGGTGTTGGAGCTTATTTTGCATACTTTTGTATGAGTCTATGTTTCAGACTAAATTGCAAAAAAGCAATAAAATAAGATTGTGATAAAATTTTATTTCTGAAAGAAGGAAGATTTCCAAATCATACTGCAGGTCTTTGCTAACTTACAGATTCTGCCTGAACTTAACAGAAGTCAGATCTGCCTAGCATTGATATACACCACTTCTGTAAGGCTTGCCCTAAGACCTTTATACTGAGTAAAACAATAGTTCAGTCTCCATTACATTGTTGCAGGATGTAACAACTTCTTATTGACTTAACTAAGAAATTAGACCTTTTTCCTTATTTGATTATATTGGATCTGTAGTATTGCAAACATAATTTTTGAGTAACACTGCGTATACAGGGTAAGTGCACAAAATAGAAGAAAACCACACAAGCCACTTTTGAGTTGCAGTTCCTTAGAATTGAACCTCTTTGCTCAGTGCCTATATGCGAAGTCTCTTTTTTTTAGGTGAAATAGATGGATTTATTGATCACCAACCAACTCATTACACCAGATCTAAGCTGAATTAGCCACAGGAATTATAAAAGAGAATACTCCCACCTGTTCCAACATGCAGTTCAGCATTAAGGGTACAGAAAAGCATTCCTCAGGAATCTGACTCAGCAAGTCATTGTAGTATCTCATATCCACAGAATGAGCCAAAAAAGTAGTTTCCTCCTCTGTAATAGGAGATAAAACATTGAGGTCTTCAGAAATGCCAATTTATGTTACCAACCCATTCAACCTTCAGACAATTTCTCTTAAAGAAGACTATCAAAGTCCATTGCTCTATAAATCTTAATCATGACAGCGACTAGGAAGAGACAGAAAAAGTGATTTTCTGAAGAATTTATTTATCACCACTGCAGTTTCCAGAGACTTTTCACAGAGTATGCATCAAGAACTACTCTTGCAACAACAAGCCTTATCTCCAGTTTACTATGCAATCAGTTTCAGGATCTGTGCTCTCAGATGAATTATGGTATGAGAGACTGAACAACTGCAAACCAGAACTTTAATCCTTTAGACATACCCTCTGACAAAAGTATTGGCAGAATTTCATCTGCTTGCCCTTTTGCCTTTGAAGGTGTAATCCGTAACGCTTGTTGTACCTAGGGGAACAAAAATAAAGATAAGCCTCAGAAATAATGCAACACCTAAGTGAGAATTGCACAAGTAGATGGGAAAACTTTAATTTAATTTATCTCTGGTTATTCACCCTAGACTAGATGATAATCTTTTAAAGGCTGACATTATGGGAGGCAAATCCCACCTAATGCTGACTGGAATAAGATAGTAAGAATGTAGTTTTATGAACACTTTAAATAAGCATTCAATAGTACTGCTACAGACAGAGTAAGTCCATTTTTTCCCTTCCACTAGTACATGTCCTATAAGCCACTTTCTTCTGCTCGCTTAAGATTTTGTCTACCATGAACAAAATAAAGAAATTGATCTTGCACTTAACTAATAATCTTTTTTGATAGTTCACAGATCTGAAGGAAGTCATACTAGCTCTGTGCAGGCATATTTATTTTTCAGACACAAGAAGGTGCAATCAGAATCTATTTAAGGAATTTTTACACCTGTGATAATTTGTGCCTACATAAACCTTCAAATTTTCCTTTTTCAGTTTCCCCAAAGCTCAGCTATTTTTTTTTCTGATTTTGAGTTTTAAAATGCTGAAGACAAAAAAAACCCCAATTTTATTCACAGAAAATCACACAAGGAGTGATGGTCCAAAGCAAATATTGAGTGCAGAATTAAAGACAGGCAATGCTAGCCTCTAACTATTTATTCTCTACAAGAAGAATGGTAAAGCACAAAGGACCCTTGCCTCAGTTACAGGTGGTTGTATCGATTTGCTCTCTGATAATGCAGGCACATTAATAAATTTGGTGTTTTCCAAGTAGTTACAATGCTGTCTTCTCCAGTCCAGGCAGTCGTACATTAAATGAGCAATACTTTCAAACAGTGCAGTGCCAAATGCGAGCTATGACAGAAAATCAAAGGATGAAGTTTGCATACAAAAGCATCGTGTAACCTGGCCACGAGTCATTAGTTTTCTAATCAGCAAATCTACTACTATTGAAAAAACTTCCTATGTATTTTTTTCTCCACTAACTCAAAATGTTTATTATAGAGTTTATTAGGCTAAGAATTTAATGATAAGCAATGCTGTAAGTAGCAACTCTACACATATTCACAATTGAGGCCTTCTTAGTGGATGCTTTAGAAACCACTGTGGATTTAGACAAACTCAGTTATGATCCCTTCAGGATCAGGGGTACTCTCTAGCTCACCAGATTGCTTACATACAGGATGTAATATATTATAAATGTTGGGAGTATCTAGTCTGTCCTTTAATCCCAATAATACAGACTACAAATACAACAGGATATAATACATCATGCCACTTCAGCTATGGTAGTTTATATTCATTTTACATTAACTTGCTATACTTGACAACCTAGGCAGAAAAAATTTTCCAATTGTTCACTGTCTCTTCCAGTGCCCGATAACAGTCCTGATTCAGCATCTTATAAGTAATAATATAGAGCTATGTTTTGGGATGGACAAAAAGAAGTGGTACTGGGTGTGCTAAAAGACCATCCTATATCAAAAAGCACTTTGCATTTGATTTAATTTGTTCTCATGTGACTGTTCTGAGATACAGTATGTAGACTTGCTGCTATAAGGACAAATATATAATTTTTGTGTTATTTCATACTGCCATCTGACTCTCTATAATGAGATCCAAACTGGGTGTATATAAAGATGCTGAATAAATTTAGATAAATTAGTATCTCAGGCTGTTTTAAACCTCTGCTGCTGTGGCCTACAATATTAAGAAAATCCAGGTCAGGTATTTTAATCAAAGAACTCCTTGTAAATGCATGTTGATTAAACTCGTTGGATTCAAAGGAAATAATTTTTGTTGAAGATTACAAATACACTGTCTACTCTGGTTCTGTTTCATAGAAGACTCAGCTAAAATTCCTGTAATTTTTAAATTGGTTACAACTCCCAAAGCATGCCATGCATTGTGAAAGCAGAATCTACTGACCAGCATTTCTTTGTCAGACCAATCAGTGGGAAAGGCACTCTCCTTGACTAGGTGATGAAGGCTAGCAACATCAAAGAGACCTGATCCACGCTTTCCACTGTTCAGAACTGGCTCCAGATATTTCCAAAATGTTTCCAGGTTTTTGATAGCCTCATTTTCCTTTCCTTTCCCTGCTCCTACAACCAAAATTTATAAGCATTAGATAAATCATGGTACACTGTCTCACTTTTACACAAAGCACAAATCACATACTAGTCTTCTGCAAGCACTGTTAAAATAATCCCATCCTCAGAGTCTCAACAGAAAGGTGACACCCAGCTTTAGGATTAACAAACTCCAGGAAGACAAAGCCTCAGTAAGACATGGTAGTTCTTTCAGGAAAAAAAAAAAAAAAAAGCAGAAAAAACAAAGCACAAAACATCAAAACAACCCTTCCTCCCTTTCCCCCATCCCAAACTGAGCAACAGCAGTGACTGCTTGAAACCTTGGAAATGTAAAAATCCAAGTCTGCCCTTTTCCAAAGCTGCCAGCACATACCTTTGTGAACCATTTCTTCAAGTACAGGGTAGTAGGCTTAATTATCACAATTTTATTGGTGTGCAAACTGGGGCAAAAGGAGATTAAGGTACAGCAGGGCTATGAATAGCAAGTGTAGATGTTATATGGTTTTCATTTTTACTGCATAGTAATGATCAATTTTTAAAGGTGTTCTAGCTACTGATAAAAAAAAAGGTTCTTCTGGTGTCAACCAATCAATCACACTTTGGAACTGTACTTTTTATATCCTAATTTAAGAGACACAGGGACACATTCCTGCAGTAACTTGCCTTCATTTGGACTTCTTTGTAATGAGCCTTTCTAAAATCTAAGTATGAAGACCAAATACCTCATTTGTGTAATTCCAATGGCTCCACAGGTTTGAATCACAGGAGCTCAGTGAGGCTGCAAACTCTTCAAAAGATGATGCTTTCTTTAAGGTTTTCTGAGTTACCTGTGCTTCCTGTATCAGCCATCAGAAATGTTTGCCAATTACTTTATATAATATCTTTATTGTGATTTGGAAGACATCTCCCATAAGTGACTTAGAAATCGTGTTGAAGACCAGGGAACTCTCTGTCAAAAGATTCTGTAGGCACCAGAAGGGGGAGACTGAACAAGTACTTAAAAAACCAAAAAAACCCCTAAATCCACTGAGTTTACTGAAAACTCAGAAAAAATCCCCTCACTTGAAATTAACTGGTGGCTACATGAATTATGTGTTGAGAAGTTCCACCCACACTTTTCCTACTAGTCTTTCATTTTCCTTCCATTCCTATCCTTTACTCCCCCTTGAACATCACTTTATGAACACTTCTGAAGACACGTCATTGACATAATGGACCCTTGATCTTAAACAGTTCTGTGATCCTAACAGTTCATCTCAGTCAGTTCATCCTTTCTCTTTGTTTTTCATCTGCTCATGAAAGATGTCCTCTACTTCAAGATAACACCTCACCTGTGGCAATATTCCCCTAACACACTCAGCTTTGAAAGTACACCTTGGCAGAGTAACAGCATCTAGGGATGCACAGTCAGTGGATTAATATCTGCATTTTTGAATGAAAGGTGAATAGCACTGTACTAACAGAGTCAGAGAATCATAGAATGGTTTGGGTTGGAAGGGACCTGAAAGATAATTCAGTTCCAACCTCCCTGCCATGGGCAGGGACATCTCCCACTAGACCAGGTTGCTCAAAGCCCCATCCAACCTGGCCTTGAACACTTCCAGGGAGGGGCAGCCACAACCTCCCTGGCTAAGCTGTGCCAGTCTCACCACCCTCACACTAAAGCTTTTCTTCCCAATATCTATAGTTAAATATACCCTCTTTCAGCTTAAGACCACTACCCCTTGTCCTATTGCTACATGCCACTGTAAAAAGGCCCTCCCCAACTTTCTTGTAGGCCCTCTTCAGGTAGTGGATAGCCACTACAAGGTATCCTTGGATCCTTCTCTTCTCCAGGCTGAACAACACAAACTCTGTCAGTCTTTCTTCATAGGAGAGATGCTTTGTCCCTCTGATCATCTCTGTGGGCCTCCTCTGGACTCTTCTAAAGAGCTCTATTGTCTCTTTTGGGGGCTCCAGAATTGGACACAGCACTCCAGCTGGATTCTCACAATAATGGAGTTGAGGGGGAGAATCACCTCCCTTGACCTGCTGGACATGCTTCTTCTGATGCAGCCTAGGATGCCATATAACCTTCTCAGAGGTGTTAGAAGGATGCTGTTAGGTGCCTTGTAAGCCTTCTCACCTCCAGACAAAGCAAGCCAAGGTCCTTCAGCCACTCCTCAAAGGGTGGCTGTCTGATGGACTCAGTCAGGTTTATTAGTATCTTTCCTGTACTAGAGAGCATAGAACTCTGGTCTCAAGAAAGCCAAGTATCAGGGAATAACATTTCCGTTGATCTACTGGCTGTGTTACTACTGCTCAGTATGGTTATCTTTCTTATGATGGCTCATATTTAGCTTGCTGTTAACCAAGATTCCAGTTCAAGGGAGGTGTTACAGCCTGGGGATAGCTGAGTCCAATTGCAGGGTGTTATTCTGTGGCATGTTCTTCTCTGTCTGGGGCCACAGTCACAGAGCAACCACGTGTGAACTCCCTGAAATTACCAAAACGAACCAACATTGCTTAGCACCACACCTTCCTGGCTAACAATTAAGTACACATTTGATACAAAGTTCTATAGTGGCTACTGCAGAAAACCATGGATGCAACCACTGCCTGCTTTGGCAGTTCCTCTTTCCACTCTCCAGCTGAGGCAAGGTTTCATCCTGGCAAACCATTCAGCTTAGTGATTGGAAAACAGAACTGCTCAAAAGTAGTATGCACAAAAAAAAAAGGCACAGAAAGGGAAAAAAATACAGCAGAAATAGTCTTCACTTGGATATAAAATAGTCCCCTTTCTACATAAATTTTATTCTTACGATCAGATTACCTTTAGGTGAAGATTCTCCTTCAAGTTTAGTTGTTTTCAAGTATGCCTGCAAAGGTTTATAATTCTCAGAAGAAATTCTAATTACACTTGAAATGTTAATCCCAAGTTCAAACATCACAGGCAACAGCTGAGGGTTGTGGAAATCCAAAATTATAAAGTAATGATGAGCACCATCATCTGGTTCATCATCTGTTCAATACAAAACAAAACCAGATTAGAACAAGGACATTAAGCAGCTGAACAAAATTGATTTCTTCTTGAATATACAGGCATAGTGCAAATTAAGGGCAGAAAAACAGTCCTTTTATAACCTCACACTAAACATGGTCTAATGGTGGTTTAAGCTATTCCGCCTCATCCTATGTAAAGCTGGCCAGGGAGCACATACAGACTAAGGTACTGTGTTTTAGACAAAAGACAACATTAGTTGTACTAATTCTGAAGGATCAGAAGCAGGTATGAGCTGACTCTCTGCTGACTGCTCCCTGCCCAACGAGTTCGTGTTTGCTAGATGGACTCTCTGTCAAAACCTGACCAGCTGGTAATACCATCTCACACTAGTCCTTTTAGTTAGCAAAGGGCATAACCAAATGAAACATAAGGTGCAGATGAGAAGCATCATTAAGCACCTGCTCTGTCTGGGCTTATTAGTTCTGCAAAAATATGCATAGCAACATTTTGGTACGAAAGCAAAACATTACACGTTATGTAAGTAAAAAAGAGCCCTCAAGAAGCCTGAGTTTAGTCTTATTGCATAGATTTTCATTATGGCCCATGGACAAATAGAGATGTTCAGACAGGTATCAGGTGATTTAACTCCTGCATCATAGTAATTTATCCTAAGACAAGAGAAACAGCCTACTTAAACTCCTGTATCTCTTAAAGGACTATGGACACATACAATTAGTGCAGACTATCCTGCACTAATAATAAAATACAGTTTTATATTTTATTTAGCTTTAAGATTCTTTCTTATGCCTACTATCACAACACACTATGAGCCTCTGCTCAGGTACATAGCCAGGGTTGTGCAAATGCTGCTACCACCTGAAGCAGCAGGCTGACAACACAGTTGTCTTTCCACTTCTTTTAACATGAGGTAGACATAAAAGAACTTCGGAATCTGGAGAAAGACTGATTGAGGAAACAGATACCACAGTCTAGTACATAAATGGTATAAAGCAAAATCAAACCCAGAAAAAACCCAGTCCATTATATCACTGATAGTACTGAAACTGAACTATATCTTTTGAAGCCTCAGTTATTGCAGGAAGAAACAGCATGAACACAGAATTACTGAGCATTAATGATTTCTAACTGTCTTGGGTTAGTGCAGTGATATTTTAGAAGGGGAAAGGTGCCCGAGCAGAGGTGACTGCACCCAAAGCGGACCATGACTCTGTGTGCAGCCCGGGCTGGAGCAGTTCCTGAGGGACTGCACCTGTGGGAGGGACTCATGTCCCAGGGGTTCCTGAAGGACTCTCCCATGGGAGGGACCCCGTGCTGGAATTGGGGAAGAATGTGAGGAGTCCTGCCCCTGAGGAGGAAGGAGCAGCAGAAACACCGTGTGGGGACCTGACCCTGAACCCCTCCTGCCCCTCCCCTGTGCCCTGAGGGGGAGGCAGCAGGGAAGGGATCGGGGCCTGGGCAGAACTGGGCACAGTATTCCAGATGTGGCCTCACCAAGGCAGAGTAGAGGAGAAGGAGAACCTCTCTCGACCTACTAACCACCCCCCTTCTAATGTACCCCAGGATGCCATTGGCCTTGGCCACAAGGGCACATTACTGGCTCATGGTCATCCTTCCACCAGCACCCCCAGGTCCCTTTCACCTATGCTGCACTCCAACAGCTCAGTCCCCAACCTGGGAACTTGGTATCTGGGGTTGCTCTTTCACAGATGGAGGACCTAATGATTTTTCACTAAACATGAAACAAAGATTTAGTGCAAGGTTTCTGGGAACCTTAATTACCATGTTCTCAAGGAAAGATAGAAAATCCTGACACGGTTGTTTCACCATATGTAATGTTCATTTAGAATTGTCTCAAGCAGTTCAAGCAATACTTGAATTATTTTTCCCTTGGTATGCACTTCAAGGTGGAACTGACATGAAGAACAAAGAAATGATTACTTCTCCATAAAACAAGTTATGTTTTTCCTGTAGCCTAGAATGAAGGGTTTGAGGGGTGCTGTCCTTCTTAGGGCTATAGGTTCTTCCTCACTGCCTTCCTCAGCATGACTAACAGAAGTAGCAAGGTCAGAATACCTTTTCTGTTGTTATGTAGTTCCAAATTATCTTCCAAATGGAAATAAATTCACTGACTGCTATTTTTTGGTACGAGTCAGAATCAATCTGTTTATTGTAAAGCCCAACTGCATGGATGCACAAATAAATGTGAATTGTTTAGAATGGCTTCAGCTCAGCACAGTCATGACTGTAAAACTAAATACAGCATAAGTGGCCAAGCACAAAATACCTCAACAACTTCTTTGAGGCAATCTGCGACTGTTTGTATTTTGTAAACATCCTTGGGACTAATAAGACAAATCCCACTCAATAAAATCATAGTTCACTAGCAGTGCTAGCAGTTCATAATGCAAAGCTGTAGTTTGTATTTTTGTTACTTTGTCTTCTCTTTAGTTGTGACTAACAAGGCAGCAAAGCATGGATATCTCATGTACTTGATGTTTTCTGCCCACCTGTCAGGGCAGTAGGAAGCAAAATGTCTGGAATTGGCAAAATTGTATTTTTCCTGGCCTAGTGGAAGCACATGAACACCCACACCAACGACTCTGTACTGTACATTTTGTACCAATTTTAGTAAGATAACAGGAGTTCTCTACATCATTTCATCTTGGATTCTTAAAGGCATGACTGAAAAGTGCCACTGATCTCATATGAGATGGAAAGGTCTGATGAAAAAGTGAGAAAAACCTGCAGCAGTTCGACAGCAGATAAACACAATGCATCCAAAACTCAGCAAGTGCTTCTCCAGTGGGAGAGATCCTATTTACACTAAAGTAGCTCAAACATATTTTGGTCCAGACTAAAGATAATTGTGATCTAATGATGATGAGAGCGATGTATATTCTCTAATACTTTTGTTTCAGAGAAATTTGTGATATATATTAAAAATGAAGGTTTCCTCAGCACCAGTTAGCATATTACTCTTTACCTTGCATAGCTCATATATGCAGCAGATTTCAGCAGGTCTCAGCTGTACCCACATGTTTTTACAGCAAATGAAACCGTATTGCCCTTTGTATAGAACCTGGTATCATTCCCAGACACTGGCCAATAGCTCTGTTATAGTTTATAATAGAAAAAGAAAGCCACCTTTGGATAATGAAACAAATACATTTAGTTATTTCAAACTTTTTCTGTAGGATTTTTTTAGCCATTTTATTTAAGTCCTACACATGCTAAAACATTTTGATGCCATCTGTATTATTTCTTGAACTGCAGAATCTATTATAATAATACAGAGCAGAACACAGTGCCCTCTTCAAATGCAAAGTGGCAAGGCTTTAATATTGCCAAGTAGAACTTGACTTTTAAACATGAAACAATAAAGTACTCAGAAACCTGGCTGCAAGATTACTAGCAAGTTTATCAGGAATGTATGTGCATTTTTACATACCAATGTATTTGTTTTCCACTTCCACTTCTCCCCGTCGCTTTAATTTGCTGTCCTTTTTAACACTGGCTGGTGCTGGAGGACCTGCTTCTGACTTTTTTCCTTTCTTTTCTTTCTCAGCTATCTTGCCAGGAGATTTAGCTTTCTCTTTGCCTCCATCTCTTTCCTTTTGTTGCTCTTCTTTGGCCTGACAAGATGAATAAACTAAGTACTCATTGTAGTCTTTGTGTAGAACAAAGTGCAGACTGCTGCAAAATTCCATCTTTTTATTTGAATACTTTTCCCTCTCAACTACTATAATGTTGATGTGGTAAAGCTGTCTTGAACACACACATAAATGCTTCTCAAACACACTATTCACTTTATTATGCTATTACTCAATAGTGTTAGGATTTCAAATTAAAAAGAAACTGTGAGAGGTAGGTAGACATACCTACGAAACTAATTAAATGCATACTAGTAGAGAGATGAGCAAGGAATCACTTTGCTTTTGGCATTGCCGCTACAGTACTTGCATCAGCCACAAACTTTCCCTGGACTTAAAGGAAATACGACAAAAATTCAATTTCTGTTAGGACATTAGCATCTCTGTTAATGCTCTTGAGTATGGTGTAAAATGGTACCAGCACAATTTTTCTTTGATATAAATATCTGTCTATAATAAACCAGAACCAAGATCCTTGCACTCATTTCACACAGGATATTACTCAGCCATTCTCATTATTTTCAAACAAAAACAGCTACATTAACCTCTGCTCAGTAATTTAAGAGTAAAGAATGAAAAAAGATTTTGTAAGTATCCCAGAGCCTCACTCTATAAATCCAGAAAGCTCAGAGCCAGTGTAAAAGTAAAATAATCCAAAATATATTAAGGTAAAGCAAGGAGCTGTAAGAGCAAGAAAACCTCCTCATTTCTACTCATCAGAAGTACTATGCAGAAACTATGCAAGAATGACATTTAAAGAGTGTACAGCTCAATTAAATACAACAAAACAATACTAACTTATTGTTACCATCCTCCTGGTGTCACTTTAAAGGTTATCAAAGCAATGTGAAAAGCTCTCCATGCAAATGAATAGGACTGTAGACTCTACACAATTGCTTTTCCTAGCTACAGATGAGAAACCAGACTTTCCAGCTGTAGAAGTTGTGATCAGTTAAAATTCAAAACCATTCAAAACCAACATAAAATAATTTCCTGCTTTTCATTCCTTCGTGCATTTTGTATTTGTAAAATTCAGAAATGCTTTCGAGAGGAATGGCTACATTGCACAGAGAGTTATGCAGTAATACTCTTTGCTGTAGAAAAGCAAAAGCACAACAGTGGAAGGTTTTAAGAAGAGGTTCAAAAAATATCTGCCAGGAATAGGTTATGTATATTTTATCTTGCCTTAGTGCTGGAGGATGAAACAGATAATGTCTCCAAATTTCCGGCAGAGAAGGGATTCATGATGATAACACCTTCACAGTGCTGCTCTGAATCTATCCTTGGTACCTCTCAAGTAATAACCTTTTCTGCCTTTACTGACCAGAGATATACTCAGCTGAAGCCAGTTTCTAGCTTTATTTTCTACTGCTCCTAAGACTCAGCTAAGACATTACTAATTCTCACTCTAGCAAACAGTTCTTGCACAATATATTTTTTTTTCCTCCCCGTCTTACTTCATTTGAGTAATGGAGAGCTTTTCCCCCCAAATTAAATAACTTGAAAAGATACATTTCTATTCATATTGCTTTTCAGTTACAGATCTAGAAAGTTAAGCATGAGGAGAAAGTTCAGCTTATGCAAAGAGCACTTGAATAGAAGTGTCTTCATAAAGATAATTAAGCATCATCCATAAGGCATAGGATAGTACCTTCTTTTCAGCTTCTCTTCTCTCAAGGTCCTTCACTTTGAGAGAAAGCAGTTGAAATTTCAACAGCTTTCCAGTTAGTGTTACTGGAATTTCTTCACCGCTATCCAGAATGGCTTTGGCTACTTCTATCACCTGAGAAGAAAAACACCACCCCAAAGTAACTATTACTTGCTTATTTTTGATTTTGCATGGTGAAATGAGGAAGTGCTATCTCATGTTGTATAATGAATGGGTCAATATGGCCACACTTCCAGAAAAAACAACATATCAATCAGGTGCATACCTATTCTCTGGCTCCTTAAGACCTCAAACGAAGTTCCCTGCTACAGTATGAGATAAAACTAGAGTGAAGAAAACTTCTAGGATATACACAGAACTCAACAGACATACAGTTCTTAGAGTAAATTTTTTTTTTTCAGATTTTAAACAACAAAACAACAGGAAGCAACCACATATTATAAAGTAATGCATTAGAAGAAATTCAACAGCAAATCCAGGGGAACACTTTCAAGTACTGTTTCCAAAGTGACTAGTGTCTAAAGCACTAGCTCTGAATGAAAAACTTAAAGGAATTTGAGAGGGTCTGTCTTGGTGAAAATACACCTCCTCCCTGTGTAATTCTGATTCTGTTGGTATGCAGGCTAATTGGGGTGAAATAAGGCTATTGAGTTTTCTTAGGGCGATGACAGCAGAGGGAACATACAGCTGCATTGTCCAGATGTGTGGCATTGACAGCCTGTTTTATGACTATGTTTTTTACAGCTTGTTTCCACTAAATTTCATACAACTCACTAACATCTGGGCCGTTTTCCTTGGAGCCTCATAACCACTTTATTTACTGCGAAAAAAATAAAATAACATAAAAATACCATAAAAAAGTTGTTACATGTTTCTTTTCACTTGTGTTGTCTCTGTAATAAAGTTCACCTATGTAGGAAGCGCTGCTGAGGAATAATATAACCATAATATTTTCCTAGTTTTGTTTTTAAGCAACCATCAGCTTTATTTATAACCACGGGCTGAATTAGGTGTTACTCAAATGTTCTGACATGTTTCTCTTTTCCCCTCTTGGAGCAATTACAGTTGGGCACATATGGTGTCAATTTTGCTTGCGAACATTGAGACAATGAAGGTGCACACTGCATCTCACTGAACTGTGTCTTGTCTAATGCAAACTCCATCAATTAGCTTTAAGCTTTCATAGTTTCTTGCCCAACTTAGAGAAATATTAAGTTCTCAAATAAAAGCTAGGTAAGCAAACATAACCACTAAAAAAGCTCCTCTGAATAAAACAAAACCAAAATGAAATCCAGACTATTATATACCAAGTTACTGTTTCATACACATGCAAACAAAGTACAGAAAAAGAAGCCTCTGAAATTTCAGATTTTTCTCAACCACATAACAGGGAGACAAAACAACACAAATATTTGCATTTATAAACTGTCCCAAAGCACTCCTGTACCTCCAAAGCTAGTAAATCTGATTATTTTTTTAAAGTACATATTGCAAAATACATTATGGTTAAGATCAGTTCTGCTTTACATCTTTTATATTCAGGGTAATACTGATCGGTTACTATCTCAACAAGTCAGTCACAGAAGGCTTCTGGAAAGATTCTCATTGACTTCAGTCACAGCAGAAAAGTGAGGATTTATTAACAACAGACTTAAAAACTCCCACAAACTGTAGGCATACTAGAAACTACTAGATTTGCCAGTAAAAAATAGTCACCCAGAGTTAACTACAGAAAATCTATACTCTGAAATAAATACTGCTGCACTACATTTATTTATTTAACATATGTATTCCACCCATATATGAAATACCGTAGTAATGCCCTTAGAGAGAAAAATTGTCATATAGGTGTGGTTTGTTTTTTTCAGAAATGGTGTTAACAGTCCATGGGAAGGGATGATTCTCAATTGCCTAATCTAGATGAGTTGCACATGTCTTGAAACACAATAGAGGGAAAATGGATGGATTCTGGAAGAATTCCTGAAAAGTATATATATAGTAACTTGGCTCCATGGCAGTTTTTGATTTATTGTTCATAGAAGAAGGAAGGAACGCTTAAGACTCTCTTAGAACCCATTCTTCCTGAAAAGTTCAAAGCATTTCACTAGTCAAAAGCAATGCATCAAAATTATCCCTATTTTGAAGATAAAGAATGCAGAAATGAAGAGACTTGTCCAAGGTCTATCTATATAGTGAGCTGGACAACTCTGAGTGTGTGGGAAGGATAAATTTTCTTATGTGAGGTGTTAGAAAAGTATAAACTCTGTTTACAAGAGTACATTTCATATCTATGGACAGAGGTCAGATAAATAAATAAAAGATAAAATGAGGACACTGCATTTGGCAGTACAAAGAAAGCAAATAGTTTTCTGTACAGCAATGTAAAATCTGCTTTATGCATAAGCAAATTAAAAACAATCCTCCATCGCTGCTGGTTTAAAAGACAGAACACAGATCGATCCACACACAAGAGAGAAAATATATTAAATTTATTACTCTTATGCATGTTTGCTTCATTTGTGGCCCTGTGAATTATGCAGACACCTGGCATAAACAGCTAAGAATCCACAGAGCCTCCATAAAAAAGAAAAGCTGAAGACAAAGATTTGGTAGCAGTACAGAAGGAATTTTTTTGGATGCTATGAGGTGGATTCATTTCAGATTGGCTATACTTCATCCCAGCAGTGATGACCTTTTTTTTAATGTGAGAAACATGGAAACTTGGATGGACAAACTCAGTTAGGTAGGGCCTCTTTGCCTTTAAAGGAAGAGGAAACTTAGCATTCCTCACACAGCAGGGGTCACATTTGTGAAGGGCAGAAAGGTTTCAGTGATGCAGTATTTGATCTCATATGGTAGCAGTATGAATGACACAGAGATTTAGCTGCCTGGTGGAAAGGGACACTATACTATTGACAGATGCTAGCACCATTGAGATAGGAGAAGGGTCTTGAAAGTTAGGGAAACATTTCAAGCCACAGTCTTTGTAACACCTTTTGAAATGCCTCCTTTTCAATAGACAGGACCATACTGCTAAATCATAATCAGAAAGCTTTCAAAGTGATAAATTGCTTTATAAACTTTCACAGCTTTATTTTTACTTGGAAGCAGCAGTAGTACTTGCTATGAACAGTGGTCAGCCCATTTAATATTGTAGTTCTCCCATAGCCAGGCTGAGCATTCTAAAGCCCTGTGTTCCCCCCTGTTCTTGGGGGGAAACTGTTCTTGAAACTGTAAGAAACCCAGGCCATCACACATATTGAGACTCACATAACACGTCCTAAAAGAAACATAATGGTTCCTAGAAGAACTCCTTAGTAAGTCAAACCCCTTAGGAGCTGACACAGTTCAAGTCAGTTTGAAGCAGAAGAGCCCCCAGAGGCTATATGGATTACACATACCAAACAAATTATTTGCTATTCAAATGTGCTTGCATGAGGAAGCTAACAAAACTAGGGGTAAAAAAGGGATCTTCACTTATTACGACCTGCCATCAGTACTGTGAATCACAGCAAGAATTTTTTAAGATAGACTATGGAACAAAACATGCATGTGTCATACTGATAAATGTATTTGTCCAAAGAAGACTTCCTTATACATACTAGAATTATTTCTGAATCTGCTGATAACATTTAATTTACTATGGTATACTACAATGAACCATTTTGAAAGAATACCAGGAAAGCACTGAGCTGACTGAAACAATTTTTCAGATCGTACCTGTGCTGTGCTGAAAGGCAATTTAGTTTCTACTATCAGACCATTTGCTTCATTTTCCTCTCAGAACCTCCTTCCAACTACAATGTTAAAAGATCACTTGCTTAATCATTATCCTTCACTGGTGAATTAATGGCTCGCAATCCAAACTGAGCTTAAGGACTCATGTAATTCAGTAAATCAAAAGCATATCTAAACAGAACTCCATACAGAGATTATCTATCCACAAGGTAGACTGTAAAACTTAAGCTAAGGAAATGAATTATCTCCCATAATCAAAGACGCTACCAACATGTAATCCAGAGAATTTAAAAAAAAATAAAGTAGGTTTGATGACTCCTTCTGCCTCTCAGAGTCCTTTTCAAACAAACCTGCTAAAAAAGCCATAGAACATTTTACCTGTTGAGCAATACTAACCAAATACATATCCTTTTCATGTATTAAATCTGCCTTGCTATTGTGAGGATATTTCTGAAAGCAGGAGCAATGGCTGCTTGTGTCCTAGAAAAATAGGTTGGCACTGATATCACAACACAGCTTGATCTGGTTAGCAGAAATGTAGCTAGAAAAATCCATTTTAAGCAGGTCTGTTCTTTAAACCTGTCTCTACAGAAAATATGCAACCTGAGGGCATACCTTAATTGGTTTAATCTCAGCGATGCAGAATGATAACTTTCTAAGACATATGTACAACATATGTGTCTTAATGTTACAATCACTTAAAAATGTTTTACGGGAAATAAAACCAGGTGAGTAACCTAATTTAAGTAAAGATGAGAAAATACATAACATAAAAATTAAGATAATCTTTTACCTTGGCTTTATTAAAGAGCTCTCACCACCTATGACATAGGAGTATGGCTTCCTGACCACTTAACTGCTATCGAAACAAGCTGCTTTAAGGGAAGACAAAATACAACATGAATATCCAGTGACTCCAAAGATTAGATGTTAACATTGTTAATTCAGGAAGAAGGAGTTTTATGCATTGAGAAGGTTTTCTCATATGACCCATCAGATACTTGACTGGTTTTAACACTCTGAGTGGGGGCAGAGATAGTTGAAACAGCATTTAAGCGATTTCTGAAGAACTCCAACAGAAGCCAGACCTGTTTAAAAAGAGAGGACAAACCAATCTGCTGCGATCTGTGCTTGGAAAGAGAGACATATTACTATGATCAAATGTTGAAATGTTTACATTTCCGTGGTATTAATCCACCCAGCAAGCCTTTCTACTGTGGAGTAGAATAGTCCATGCTTTCAAGACGTTAATTCTCAGTAATTCCAGACAACTGGATCCACACTTCATAGAGCTAAAGAATTAGTCACACTTCCCTAACATTGCACCTGGCTAGGAAGAGACCCAATCAGAGGTGAAAAAAAAAGATTTAAGGAGGAAAGTTGTCTCACGAACCTCTGTGTTGGAAGAACCTACCTAGTTACACCTTGCCAGAGTTTCCTAAGAAGCCTCAGAACTAGTGGGCCAAGAAATCTCAGTGGTCTTGTTGGCTCGGCACCATAAGCCTCCTAGGCAGGATCCTTCCACATGGGTTCAGTCTTGCAAAAGGAGTTTGGGCATTTTTTTGTTTGTTAGTTTGGTGATAAAGGATTCTGGGATTAGTTGTCCTAACTGAGAAATATGTCTAAGACTCTACTGTCCTTAATTAACCAACTGTAATCACCTGAAAATTTTGAAGGCGGCAAAACAGAGAACAGCATTTCCTTTGGATACTCCAGAAGGTCCCTTTGCCAATTTAAGGATGACATTGTTACAGACATACCTCCTGTTTCCTCTAGTCACACAGAGATTTCAACAAAACCTGCATGTAAAAAAGAGTTTTATACCAAGGTGCATGCATGCAGGAAACCTTGTAACTTAGGAGGCAAAGCCAAGGCCTCACTAGTGTTCAAAAGCAAGTTTTAATTTCAATTTTGAATTTCAAAATGCATCAAGTTTCTTTCCCAGAAAATAATTTATCGGCAATTTTTAATTTTATGAATGGCCTCACATCAAATTACAACTAACAGTAGTAAAATAATAACACCTGTTGTGAGCATTTCATCTAGAATCCTAGAAAATGAAGATTATGAAGAAGTTACTTACGAAATGGAACAAAAAGATTAACATGGTCAGTTGTCTCATGTAAATAACAACCTGACCTCTAAGGTCTTAAGAATCAGAAAATTGGAAGACACATCTTTTTCTTGCAGTACCTCAACATTTCTTGCCTTAGTTTTATCATTTAGAAATCCTGGTGCTTCTTAATGTGACGCAGTCTCATCAGAGGGGTCGCTAAGAAAGGGATCCTGAATTGCAGAGGTTTTTGAAATTGATCACAAACAATTGCCATTTCTAGGAATGAGTGGTTCATAGTACTATCAGTTCAGTCTCATGGAATAGAGGAATCCCAAATGGAAGGCATATAATTTGATAACTGAAAGGACTGTACATGCCACTATTGATCATACAGCAGCACTGGATGCTCTGACAATGGCAAAGGCTGATGCAAAGACACAGTGATACGGCTTTAATATGGGTAATGCTTCATTCTTTTAAGGTGGAATGTGTTTCTTATAGTTGAAACAGAAATCCCTTCGCTGTTATCTGATGCTTAGAAATATTAACCTGATCACAGACCCGCCTCTAATGCCACCAGGATGACAGTAAGACACCTATACTGGAATGGCATATAAAACAAAGAACTAGGCTGTTCCAGAAGGGCTGCTGAACCCAGGTGGATGCCTTTTCTTTTGTCAGGACATTTTATTTTGTTTCCATTTCTCCAAGTTCTGAGAATACATTTGACAATAATATTGTACTCTCTTGGACAATGGTACCGTGAAGCAATTGCCTGTCCAACCAATTTAGCAAGCACTGAGAAGTCTGCCAGTGAAAGACATTATGAAAAATTACGGTAAGCAGGACAGGCAGAGGCTTGTGGAGGTTTTTCTCAGTGATTTCTAGTAAAATGATTACGATGTAGGAAATCTTGGAATATTTGAACCTTATTTAGGAGGAATGTGAATGAAGCAAGCTTGCAGTCCATCTGAAGATGCCAAAGATTTATAATTGTATCTGTTTGGAACAGTCTGGCACAGCCACAAATGTCCCTGTTCAGTTGTCAGCAGAGCAATCTTAACTGCTTATAAAGGACTCTTGTGAGATAAAGAGGGGGGTAAATCTAAGCTCAGATGATATGCAGACACTGGTAGTCTTCCATAAGGCTCATTCATATTGATATTAGCAAATTGCCAGAGATCAGCAGGAGTTCTCAAACTTGCTGATTCAATATTTTTTCTTAACATCCTTTTAAGTAAACTGATCTAAACACTTGGACCTACAAGGCAGAGTAGTTGAACTCCTTAGAAAACAAGACAACAAATATCTCAGGTAAATGTAGCATCTCATGCAGTAAGATAATTTTAAAAATATACCACACTCTGTACTTCTATGTACCTGATAAGAGCTTGGTAGCAGGCAAAACAGAGCTGAAGACAGGTAAGTTGATAGTGCCCACAGCAGGATTTAAATTCCCTTATGCTTCCCTGGAGCCAGTACCTCCCTAAAAGGTATCTTCATTTAATGAAAATTCCCAACTGTTTCTTGAGCATTAATCCTCTGTACATCTATACAGTTTAAAGGCCAAGTCCTTTTGCAATAAAATTTTCTTAACTTGCATGCAACACAAGAGCACCTGATAAAGGCTGACTGGAGAACTTCCATTTTATTATGACATTTAAGACTACAGTATTAGGTTTTTTCCTGTATTGAAGTGACAAATAAAATTGCATCTTTCTATGCTTCTGACCATTCAGCATAGCTGCCAAAGTTGTTTTTACTGTTAAACTTTTTTATCAAACAATAACAGTCAACAAGTTTCGGCTCCTGGACTGTTCAATTTTACATCTACTTTTAAAATTAACTTTGTTCTACAGTGGAATTAAACCAATTTCTAACTGCTTTTACAAAAAGTTATTATCCTTTACAGAGAGGGTGATCAGGCATTGGAATGGGCTGCCCAGGGAGGTGGTGGATTCTCCATCCCTGGAGGTTTTTAAGAAGAGACTGGATGTGGCACTCAGTGCCATGGGCTGGGAACCACGGTGGTAGTGGGTCAAGGGTTGGACCTGATGATCTCTGAGGTCCTTTCCAACCTGGCTGATTCTGTGATCCTGTGAAAGCAGAATTCTGTTGACATATACTTCTATACTGAGAAGGTCAGCTTTTAATACAACAATTTCTTCTTTTGAGAATTCTTGATCACAACCTTCTTGATGGTGTTTTATCAGACAGGTATGAGGTATTTAAGACCTACTGAAGAGAGGATATAGAAGTTACTTAGGATTAGAGTAGCTTTTCTTAGCATGTTTCTTGAACACAATTAATGTAACTGGGGTAACAGGATGGCACAATTTTTAATAATGACACAGCTGCACACACATTTTCTATGATATGTAAAATTAATGTAACATATTACTATATGATGTAGTTAGATATATAGTTAGATATGGACTTAATATAAGTATATATAATACAATATATGAATAATACAGTAAAAGCACCTATTCCAGGAAGTACATAGTCAGTTCCAGTCTAAACTGGACGTATTCTTTACATCATGATGTGACCAGCACTTCAAATGTCTTACCAGTAGCAACCCTCACTTCATAAATGTACATTCTAAACTACTCTAGTAAGGCATTAATTCACAGAAATTCTTAAAGACTGCTTTAAATCCCTTGTTTTCTGGCTAAATTAAATCAAATTCTTCCACTTCAGCTTGTTTACTGCTTTATTTTACTATCTTACAGAAGTTCTTAATATCTTGGGTCATGTATTTTGGTTGGTAGTGACAGGAGAGTAATCTGTTTCATTTGCACCTAGAAAAACCCAAATATCCTTCTGTCTCTGCTACAGCCTATTGCCTATTAAGGCAAGAATTACTGTGAATGTTACACAATTTTCCAAGGACTGTGACAGCACAATCTTAGGGAAAAACACGAAACAAATACAAAAGCCCATGTATCATATACATAATTTAAAAACAATGCAAGATTCCATTTCTAACCAAGAATCTTTTAGTCCTCAAAATAAGTTGAACACAGCATGAACTAGTTGAGATTTACATACAAGCACTTGACTGAATACAATACTAAGGTCAAAACTGAGCATATGATGCTTGGCAGTAGGATTTAATTTGAGGGTCTCTTTAGTTTGCTGTGACTGCAAAACTAGATGGATATCTCAATATGCCTGGTGTTGGTTGTTATGTATCCCGGCTCAGATAGTAAAACTGGCACTTTTCCTGCTTTTATGAGTCCTAAGTTCGAAATATCAGAGTTGATACTCCTTCCCTGCTAGCAAGGAGGTAAAATAAAGTGAAGTTTTATTTGAGAACCATTTTCCTTGAAGCAAGTCAACAGGAGAATCAAACGGGCTCTGTGTTCAGCCAACTATGACAAGAAGCAGAACAATTTGTAATCAAATTCTCTGCTCTCTTATGTTTAACTATTAACAGTTCCTGCATGTGACATGGAAGCTCATGATTGCTTGTTTGTCACATGCAAGAATCAAAGAGAGATACTTTGGTGCAATCAGATGGGTAACAAGATCCTGGACAGACTGATTTAAATGTCTACACTGTTTCAGATTTATCAAAGAAAAGCAAAGGCACAGGGAAGACAACTTATGCCAGAAGTGGTAAAGACAATAACAGATGTACTTTCGTTTTAAAACTTATCAGGAAAAAAAATCCTTAACATGTCATTGGTTTGGTATTAAATATAAAAGTAGAAGAGTCAATAAAAATGCAGGAAAAGTAAGGCTAATCAGTGATTATTTTGCTCTATATTCAGAAAAAACAAGACAATATGGTTGCAACACTTCATTAATAAGCAGATATTTACAATTGCATCAGTGGAAAGTTACAAAAAGGCAGCTTTTAAAGCTAGGTATATCAAAACCCAGGAGACCTCGTCAACACAGTCTAAGTAGTATTAATAACAGATAATAACTCTGATATACTGAAAAGCAGAATTCTCTACCTACCTTCCAACTACTTACTTAGAAAAAAGCATTCCATATATAATAAAACAGTCAAAGATTCAAACTCATTGTGACAGATCTAAAAATTCAATTACTAACAAAGATTCATCATCAAACAGGTGAATTTCCTGTGGTTTCTGAAGCATAGTTCTGTTTAATATCTTCATTGATGATTTAGATGAGAGGATTGAGTCCATCATCAGCAAATTTGCAGATGACACTAAGCTGGGGGGGAGTGTGGATCAGCTGGAAAGCAGGAGGGCTCTGCAGAGGGACCTGGATAGGTTGGAGAGTTGGACTGATTCCAATGGGATGAGGTTCAACAAGGCCAAGTGCCGGGTCCTGCACTTTGGCCACAACAACCCCATGGGGAGCTCCAGGCTGGGCACAGAGTGGCTGGAGAGCAGCCAGACAGAGAGGGACCTGGGGGTTTGGATTGACAGGAAGCTGAACATGAGCCAGCAGTGTGCCCAGGTGGCCAAGAAGGCCAATGGCATCCTGGCCTGTATCAGGAACAGCGTGGCCAGCAGGTCCAAGGAAGTGATTCTGCCCCTGTACTCAGCGCTGGTGAGGCCACACCTCGAGTAC
>JAAWXA010000004.1:49403565-49557438 GCA_038090715.1 Florisuga fusca | reverse complement strand
TTCTGGGCCCCTCAGTTCAGGAAGGAGATTGAGGTCCTGGAGCAGGTCCAGAGAAGAGCAAGGAGGCTGTGAAGGGACTCCAGCACAAGTCCTGTGAGGAAGGGCTGAGGGAGCTGGGGCTGTTCAGTCTGGAGAAGAGGAGGCTCAGGAGAGACCTCATCGCTCTCTCCAGCTCCCTGAAAGGAGGGTGTAGCCAGGTGGGGGTTGGTCTCTTCTCCCAGGCAACTATCAGCAAGACAAGAGGGAATGGACTTAAGCTCTGCCAGGGGAGGTTTAGGTTGGATATTAGGAACAAATTCTTTACAGAGAGGGTGATCAGACATTGGAATGGGCTGCCCAGAGAGGTGGTGGATTCTCCATCCCTGGAGGTTTTTAAAAAGAGACTGGAGACACTGGTAACGACAGTGGTAGTGGGTCAAGGATTGGACTTGATGATCTTAGAGGTCCTTTCCAACCTGGCTGATTCTATGATTCGATGATATAACATACTGAGACTACTTTATTTAAAAGTTTGCTAGTGGTCTGGGAAAAAACATGAAGTTCTAAATCATAACACCTCCAGAAGACACAATACCCATGAAAGATGTAAAGACTATAATGGAAAACTCATTCACACAAATAAATCTGGTTCATGTAGTTAGCAAAGTGCAAGAAAGTTATATGACCTAACTGTGTTACATTACAAGACAGAAAACAGGCCACATTTACAGGATGGGGAATCTGTAAAGTAGCAAGTTTCAGAAATGCTTATTGGTCATGGGAGAACCAAACAATCCAAAATTAGTTCTCAGTGGAAGACGGTAGCTGAGGTAACTTACATTATTTTCAGATTTCTTTTTTTTTTTTTTTTTGGATGAGCTATCAAATAGGAGTACATGCATTATGTTATGCTTACATTTAATATGTATTCCACAAAAATTCTAAGTTCATTTGGTGTCTAAAATTAAATAAAATTAGTGAATTGTAAATATTTGTTAGAGAAGACTCACAGAAATTACTAAAGACTTGAAAAAAAAACCTCAACCCAAAAAACAGGAATGAATTTATTACACATTGCTATTTAAAGTAGATATTAGGAAGAAGCTCTTTACTCTGAAGATGGTGAGAACACTGGAACATGTTGCCCAGAGAAGTGGTGGAGGCCCCATCCATGGAGACATTCACAGTCAGGCTCTACAAGGCTCTAAGCATACTGATCTAATTAATGATGTCCCTGCTCACTGACAGGGGGGTTGGACTAGATGACCTCTAGAGGTCCCTTCCAACTCAATACATTCTATGATTCCATGATTCTATAAAGAGAAAAAATAGGAGACAACTTAAATACAGTCTCAAGAGTTTCTGCACAGAGAAGATTAACTGTAAGATTTTATTAGATTTACCAAAAATGGCTGTAAGCCACCCATTCAAGCACACATTTACACTGAAACTAGATACAATTTTAATTAGGAAATGTTCCTTCCCAGAAACAAATGAATTTTGAGCAGATTCTCAATTGTTACCAATCATTGAGAAAAAACATCCAACCTTGTTTTTAAAAATTTCAACACAGAGATATATTTAAAAAGAAAACAAACTGTGACCTCTGGTACAGGGTCAAAATAGCCTCTTCTGCCAGTTGAATCTATCTAGTATTTTCACAGAACAAAAAATCAGAGAGCATTGGGTCAGTTTTACTAGAGATAATGAGAGAAGGAAAATCTTTTCAAAGGTCTGTGTCTCACAGAGAAGGAAGAGAAAGAAAGGACAAAAAATAAAAAAGGTATCATTAAAGATAGGGTACAGGATGGGGGGAAAAAAAATCTGTTTGCTACTCTCACAGACCTCATTCTGCTTATGTGATGGCCTCCTCCCCTGGGATGTGCCCATCTTTTCTACTTAAAACATGCTTACCTCTTCCACATCATACTGTACAGACCCCAGCAGAAGATGGGAGTTACTCTTAGTTATTTCTTAGTTTGTTTGGTATACACATATATCTATATATCTAGCTATATATCTATCTATGTACACACACAGAGAGTTCTGCCAAGCCTAGGAACTTTTCTAACTTGTATTCACCTATATCTGTCCTCAAGGAATCATAAGCCCAGTGAGGCTTTCTGAATTAAATGTTCATGCAGCCTCCCATGCCTAAAATGCAGAAGACACCAGTAGATTCAGCTGTCTACCCAGTGATTAACAGCTGGAAACACTTACAGATGACTTATTCTGCTTCAGTCTCACAGAATTCCAGCATAAGAATGGTCCCAGATTTAGATTTGGGCCCTGGTTTGATAATATTTTTTGGTTTGACAACTTATGCGTAGGAGCCTAGCTGTGAGAAAGTAGAATCAATCTATTAATTCTTGATATGTAGTGGAATAAGGATTCATATTTTTAATTGAATTCAGGCTTTTTTAATTACCTAGGATGGTTTTTCCAGAAGACTCAGAGAAGTGTGGAGAAGGATTTCTGTTACAAGGTTTCAGTTTTACTAGCTTCAAAAGCACATTTTCTATGCAGCATTCTAAGATCCGCAACCAAATAAAACTGCTCTTGTCTCTGCCACTTGGGTCTGTATCTTTCCACAACCCTTTATCACAAGTTTCTCAAACCGAAAGAAACATAAAATTGTTCTGTATCTCTCTCCCTTCCATCCCTCTTTCTCATGGCCATGTCCCTTATTCAACTGCCCATTTTCAGCAAGCCCACCTCTCATCTCCTCACATGAAGGGGCTGCATGGGGCTCCATCTTTCAAATTTTTTTCTCACCATGGTACTACTCCTTAGCTCCAGCTTTTTCCTTTATGATAATGGCACGTTAAATCTCAAAATTTTCTGAGTAACACAAAGACAACTTTCCTGACCCTGTCCCAATGAGTACAAAACTGGAAAATAACTCTTACAAATAATAATAAAAAATCCTTCCATCCACATCCAGCCCCTGAAGTAAATCTCACAAGAATTTTCAAGGAAAAAGAAAAACAGCTTCATGAACAGATTTTTGCCATTCAGAGTTCAGAAACTAAAACACTATCACACTTAGTAGTGGTAAACAATAAGAGATATACACCTTGCTTATTAAATACATACATTTTATTCAAATAAACTTTTAGTTTTAGATCCTGTCTGTTGGAACAATTTTACATAATAAATTTATCCGATTCATTATGAAATCTGTTGGTATTTTACAGGAAAAATCACATTTCACCTTTCATATAAAAGAAAAAAAAATTCCATGGCATTTTTATGAGGGACTCAACCAAACACCATTTAATTGTATGCCGGAATTAGCACAAAAATACAAATCGAGACAGCAGTTTATTAATATTTCTTGACTTAGTGCAGGCACTGCAGACTGCTGCACTGAAATTTATTAAAAAACCCTGCATTTCAGTGGATGCAATGTGCAAGACCAAAGACTTGGGTAGCAATGTTACTATTAATACTATTAATAACCTCATTAGTATGTATGTCATCAGTCCCAAATTCACACATATGTACACTTCATATGTTCAAAGCCCATTAAGCTTCAGAAAGCTCATTTACAGCCTCCCTAGAAGTGAAAATGCACTTGAGGAAATGACAGCACGTTGAATCCTACCACAAAGAGAACTGGATGCAGTTAAGATAGAAAAACTCCTCTCAGAACATTTGACAACCCTGTGTTCTGTGCTAACTTTGTACTTGTTTATCCTCAATGCAGTGAAAGCTTTGAATGCACAAACTACACATGGATTTTAAGTGAGTGCTCAGGAGTAAATTCTGTCCAGAGAGACAGGATCTTAATGCTTGTGGCAACACGATCAATCTTTTAATTTGCTACAGCCAGAACGGAAACTGAGTCCAAGCAAAAGGTCAGAACAGGCATTTTATATTCTCTGTTAAGAGAGGGGAGAAAAAAAATGTCTTTGAGGAGTCAAGTAAGTAGCTAATGAGACACAGCACTGACAGCTGGAATTTAATAAGTATCCACTTCACAGGGAAAATTGCTCTTAGTAATTAAATACAGGTATCACACAAAGCTTCTGCTTAGAGCCAGACTTTAAAATCCTTCTGTCAGTAGGACTGAATGGGTTTTACATCCCAGGTAATATAAGGGTGAGTTTGCCTGGGAGGCTAGTCCTAAATGAAGAGGGTTAATTGCATAAAATTCACAGTCATATCAGTGGTAAATAATTCCAAAGGGACTTGTTGAGATAGTGGTCTGGCATTACTGAAAAACAGACTGCAACTAAAAAGATCTGTTATTAAGTCTGCCAAAACCTGAGACACATAAAAAGTTTATTAGTCATTGCAGAACTAGAATGCAAACAAGATCTTTTTTGAGAAATTCAAAATTCTTTATGCTCCAGGTCCATAGGGCCATAAAACTCTACCTGAGAAAAATTTCAACAATCTTCTAATTAATCACAGGATTTTATAACCTCTCACAAGGTTTAAGTAAAACATTAACACAGTAGGGATAAGGAAGTCCTCTTTGTACTACTAAGCATGATTCCTAACTCCACGGATATACACCACTAGAGGAAGTAGGTTAGAATTTAACATCAAACTGACATTATAATGGATGTTAGCAAACAAATATGGTATTTCACCTATGGCACTGCATTCCCATAAATGAAGGTGCAATTCCCTAAATGACTGGGGCAATCTCAGAGAGCAGAGTCTAATCACTTTTCTGTAATTCGTGACACCACTAGCAAAATACTACCAAATAACATATTCTTAACATAATAAAATTCATATCCCTAAAAAGACATTTTGATCCTCACTCAATGAGCAGTTCAGCAGACTGGTATCACAAATAGAAAGCAGGTTAAGCATCTAGATGGCTGAGTGTTTTTAACATCTGTATCCAGCAGATTTAGTTACTCAGGTACACATAACACAATTTCACAACTGTATTTACCTCATTGTAAAAGAGGACTGACATTTCAATACATGTTTTAACCTACCTCATAGTACATAGGCACATCCTTGGCCTTTTTTCCCTTTTGACTCCCAGATTCTGTGATCTGCAAGGAAATGAAGTATTCCACTGTGAGAAGACTAAGTTTACACAAATTATTTTACTTGTTATCTCCTTTTCAAACACGACACTCACACTCCAAAATAGTGAGGAATCACCTTATGGTTCCCTCCCTGTACCTTAGGGAGGGAACCTTGTGATCAGAACCTTGAACAGTCGGTAACAAAACCTCACTATTTAGAGGGAATAGACACCTTATGCATTAAGCTTTTTGCTTCCCATTTTTAGCTTCTATGAATTAGTGTAACTTTTAAAACTTCCACAGAGTAATTCAATCAAATAAAAAATTTGTAGTTACCACGGACCAAAGAAGTTAGTATTTAGAAGTGAGATCTAGGGTTTGACTTGTTATTAAAAGTCCCTCTCTTGAAATACCTGTCTGAAAATGTCTTCATGTGTTATCACACTGAAGAGCTTCCGCTGTGGCACCTGCACAGCAAGAGCCAGGGCCTTGGTGTGGATTTCATCCTCAATTTTGGTCCCAACAACGAAAGCGATGCTAGGCTTCCAGTCATTCTACTTTCCAAAATAAAATATTCAAGGTATTAAAACACAAGAAAACAAAAGCACTTCTCTGCAGCTTCGAGGAGTAACCCTACAGACACGGTTACTCCCTTGAAGACATGTTCAACATAACTTTATTAATCATACTGAAATATCCATACTTTATACAACCCAAAAGAGCACGTACTCTACTTTGTACCAATTCTTTCTGCCGTCGGGTGGCAGCATTATGCTACAGAAAACAATACCTACCAACAGCCTCTACAAACCTCACAGGCAAACACTGCATTAGCATCACACAAAGATTTAAGTTTTAAATGTCATTTGCAGATTTGACAGTTAAGTAAGCAAACGAGTGAATTTTGACTATCTGAATTATTGTCATTATTTGCTGTAGGAAATAAATAGAATAGATTTCCACTCCCTTATCCTGGGAATTAGATAATGCCCAGATACTGTTTTCTGAAAACTGTAGCATTGTTTTTATTATTGTAAGGGTGTATATATTTATACCATGGTTCCTATATGCTTTCACCAAGTATTCTGAACTAAGAAAAATATTTACCTAGGGTAAATTACATTCCTCAACACTAATCACTAGCAGTTCTCAAACATTTGCAGTAAACCACACATTTTTTATGAAAAAAACCCAAACCAATTCTGATTTCAGCGTGAAATGCATAACAAGATTTTAATACACTACTTAGTGATATACATCCACAGAAGCATTAAAATTATGTAATTTAAGCAACTTCTACTGGTTTCTCATCTTTTCTATTTCTTCTGCTTCAACCTATGGGAATTTCTTTCTAAAGGGAGTGGCTATATTCAGCACATCTACATCTCACTCCAGTACTCTGGCACTTATGGCTGTGCTGTATGCATTTCAAGAATTGCTAAATTATTTTTTTCATTGCACATCTGCATGTGTAAACTGCAAAGTTATCAATAAAACTGCATAAAGGTAAAGAGATTCAGTAAGATCAAGGTGGTCCCAAGACACTAACTCTAATGAGGACCAAGCTAAGCAGCATTGCATACCAGTCCAATGTGCATCATAGCAGGGAAAGATTTTAAAGCAAATTTAAGAGAGGGTGGTAAATTCAGGATTTTGATGGCAACATTTTCATATGGATATATTAAATACAAAGTCCCTGTGGAAAAGAGAAACAAAACTTGAGTTGATGGTAAAGTGAGAGAAATGACCTTTTAAAGAAAAAAAGTATTTACATGTCAGTGGTAAAAGGAGAATTTTCTTTCTTCAGTTTTGTTGTACCCTCCTTTACTTGTTCCTTCTCTTAGCTTAGAAAAAAGCCTACCCTAAACGTTTGCAATTCAAGCAACTGATGACTTGGGATGGGAGAAAGCAAAAGCTTATCTAAAGTTCAAGCTAGAAATGTTTGCATGGAGGGAAATAGTTTGTCATACTCTTAAAGCAACATGTATGGATGTGACAAAATGTGATATACACACATACCCCATTTTTTTAACAACAGAATACTCAGAGAGACAAAAAAGATGGAAAGATGGCATGGGGCAATAAATGTAGTCTTCTGAAACTGCAAGTAGTTACAGAGCAGACACTCAATCCAAAAGGGCCATTACAGGTTCACATATCATAAACTTCCTCAATGTTTTATAGCAGCACAAAATAAACCGTAAGTTTCTAAAATTACAAAATGCAGGAAAGTGCACACATATGACTGATGCTCTAGGAACATGCAAACAGCTGACCTGGGGCAGAACTGGCAGCAGCAGTGGCCTGTGTGTACACTGCACCAAGTACACTGAGTTTCTTTTCCTCCTTTCTACTTGGGGGAGAGGATACAGGGGATGAAACCTCGTTCTGCCTAAAGTTGCCAAGATTGCTACTGGAGTACTACTAAAGAGCTAGGTTTTAAAATATTTTCATCAAAGCACATACACAGGAGTTGCAGCTAATCTGAATTCAAGTTAAAGATGCCGTTGTAAAGCTGCCAAGACTTGGACACAAAACCTTTACCACTCTTTGAACAGAGGGCATTTGGATGTCCATACTTATGTTCCAACATGTAATTTTCTAGGTTTCCAGAACAGAGATTGAAATGGCCCTTCATGTGGCAGTATCCTGGTCTTGTCAGCAGAGCAGGGGCCTTTAGGATGCCCATCCACCTGCAACTTGAGCTAACGGAGCAACAGGCATCACTACACTGTCCCCTTCAGCAAGGACCACCAAAAGAGGGCAACAAGACCCAGTAAATTTCACAGACTGCTAACAGCACAAGACTCAGGAATGTCAGGTTCTGTCCTAGATGCTGGGGAAACATTGTCCAGCAGCAATATGGAGGCTGCTCCCACAGCCTCCTGCAGTTCTTCAGATACGTGAAGGAATCTCCATCAGAGTTCTAAAACGTCTGCCTTATGCTTTCTTCATGCATGGGAAGCATGGGAAGTTGGTACGCTGGGAAGTTGGTACCCACAACTTACAATTGCATAGCACTGATTAACATCATCCTGCAACAACGTCTCTGAAACCTATCTTACGGTCCTGAGTCTTCTTGGTAGCAGCAGTTTCTAGCTCCTTTCTCCTTTCATTTTCACTTTGCTCCTCATTTGAGTTCTGCTGTTTCTCCTAATGCTTCCCAGATTAGTAACTGGCTTGCCTAGCTCTTGTCCTCAGTCTCTTTGTACAGCTAGTCCCTAGTTTCATTATCTGATTCCAGTTCCAGCTTTCTCCATCCTCAGAATCCTTCTCCAAATCTTCATTCTCCAGCCACTCTACTGCTTCCCAGGCACTTTCAGAGTTGTTCAAGCAATGAAACTTTCTCCTTAATGACACATGCATTCTCGAGGAAGGCACAAAAAGCAATGGAGAAAGAATTTTCCTGATTTCCATTGTGGAGCAAACCTTCACAGCAGCCTGTAACAAAGCAGCAATGTAAAACAAGAGGGGCAGTTCTGCTCATGAAAAACAATTTAAAAAAAACCCCTAAGATTTATCTAAACACAAACACTCAGAAAAAGGTGTGCCCTCAGCAACAGGTATGCCCTTTACTTCAGTGTGCTCACACCTTCCCCCTCTCTAAATTCTCTGCTTCAAGGAAACAAGCAGCTGAAGCTTCTACACAGAACAGCTATGAGACTACTTATAGAGCATCCTGTAATACATAATATGTAACACTGGCTAATACATTAAAAATGAAACCCGTGGAATAAGTCTTTACAAGATATCTGGTAGTGAAAATTATAACCCCACATAACTTAATTCTACAGAAGTGTATGCAACTTGATACAAAGTCTTTATGTAAAAATGTAAATGGTATTAGAGATAGCCTATACCTCCTTAGCTGCAAAACAAAAAGACATTCCTTCCACAAAATTCCCAGGCATGAATAGCATGTCACCTATTTCCAGACTAACCAATTTTGAAGAACATTTTTCAGAAACCTGAACATTGAGACCGGCAACTACAGTCAACAGGGAGAGAGAATGTGTAGCATTAGTACATAGTTTCAGGTATTTAATTGACTATGCTCTTTCCTGACCTTAAAATTTTATTATTTTTTGCAATTTTGCCCTTATATTATCAATACTGTAACAGTATCCTTAATGTTCAAGGCACTGAAAGGATAGAGAAGAAACAGACTCTGCTTCTACAGCTCACCACCTAAAATCACAACATAAAAATGAGAAGGAAAAGTAGTAAAATGTATATGGTTACTTTAAAAATATTTTCTCCCTCAATATACAACTGCTCTTCTACTTAGTTTAATTCTTTCAAATGTTATTGTAGAAGTGAGACCTGAGAAAGGATTTGAAAGAGGATAGATTAGTGACCCTAAGGCTACCTCAAATGAGGTTCCCAGCTTAAAGAACAGGATAGAGAAAACCAAAAAAATAACTACTGGGAAAGCATGGAAACAGTCCAGGGAAGCTGCCATTAAGAGGATAATGCTCATTATGTACCGTGAATGAAGAAGACCAAAATGCAGGCAGCAGACAGCCCACAGAATCAACACCACTGATTCAAACATGAATGAAAAAAAATGAAGCTGGAAATATGGCACTGGTAACTGAATACTCCTTAAACAAAATTAAACTGCCTTCAGTTAAGGGGAGGCCAGACCACACTCACTGGGAAACATTGTCACAATCATTGTCACAAATGACACTGCCCACCCCATTTTAAAACTGACTGTGTCAAGAGTTGAAATGCACTGAAGTAGCTCTCGGTGTTAGAAATAACCATCTAGGTGGGAAGCATGTATGACTTCTAGGCAAAGGGGCTCTAATCCTAGTATGATGCACCTGAAAACCCTGAAAGCTCCATGTAAGCAGCTAGCAGTTTTCCAAAATAATTGTTTTTTTTTTAAAGTAAAAGGTGTCTCATCTTCTTCTGATTTTGTTCTTAGTCTCTGTTATGCTCCCCTGTAATGTGTTTTTTTTCCCCCAATTCTTAACATCCAGTACACATAGCATACTTTCCTGATTTGTCACAGCAGTACTGGACTAGCATAGGTATGTTTAAAAAAAAATTATTTCAATTCACATGTAAGAAAAAAAGCAAACGTAGATCAGAAAATTCTGTTTTCATTTTAAACGTAAATTGTTTTCCCTGCTTCACCTCCTAGACACCACAGGGCAACAGTTCTGGAGAAGATATTTGAACAAGTCAGGTACATTGTTTACTTTTGCAGTACCAGATTCTAGATCTCTTTGGCCAGGAAAAGCATCAGGTAGCCGTCTCACCCCCCAGCTCCCCATTTCCAGGCACTCTGTCATTTTGCATCATTGCTTATTCTGGTGGTATTTAATGGGTTTTTTTGTTTTGTTTTATTTCTCTTAGGGCTGTAACTAGTAGGTTAATTTCATTACAGCACAATTTCAAATTTAACTGTAGTGGCTGGAGAGAAGCTTTTGAAAACTTAAACTCCAAACACTTAATCATCAAACCGCCACAGTTCTTTAATCTCATGATTTTTAAGAAAGGCCTCAGAAATAGTTAGATTTATTACTGATTTCTGAGCACTTAAGGTGATATTACCTCTAGCACTCCCTACTTTCAACAATGAAGGAACTTGTAAATTTATAAAACTCAGCCAGCCTTACTGGAAAAGGTTTGCTCATCAACAATTTTGTAGCTCTAACATTATGACTGCATAGGGAACCACTGTTCAGAAATCTGCAAGTTGACTTCCATTATCTGCTGCTTGACACATGCCCATATTATTAACAGATTCTGGTTTTAAGAGCCCGACCTTTTGCTGTATATTCTGGGCAGGTGAGAATCAAAACTCAATTGAATGCTAATTCCTCTCCAAAGAGGAAGCAATATGAATAGCTATTGAAAGTGGAGCTATCCTGCTCAGAACCTTTGCAGTGGTTTTACAAGCTTTAATTTCAGTTCCGTTTTCAAAATACCTAAAATACCGAGAAAATGAGAGAAACCTTACAGATTTAATGTGGCTTCCAGTTGCTATCCTTAGTTACGCTAGCTAATAAGGATACATAACCAATATCTTTTTTTTTTTTTTTTCAAAAGTCTCTATTTGTTCAGAATTTACCTTCCGCTTAGCAAATATTACCCTTTAGCCAAAGCATGCAAAGTTTCAAACTAACAAGAAATCTTAATTTTTTGTATTTTAATTCTGCAGTGAACCCAGTAAAAATCTTGATAAGCATCTGAAGGCAAATACAACTTGATGCTTCATGTTCTTTTGCGCAGCACATTAGAAAGAAAAAAAAAGATGTATATAAACTATAATGTGAGGCTCTGCAACATCCCTATTTCCTCTGTACATGTTTTAAGTTGTCCGTTTGCCAGTTTTCACAGTGTGTTTAGTAAAAACAATTATTTGGTTAGTAAATACCATTTAAATCATAATTTAGTTAGCATACTCGTCCATAAAATGTTAACACCACTGGTAAAATAAGTCCTTTTCATGGATCAGACTAATAAAATATTGTAAGTCATAAACACACATTAAAATGTGAAATTTCATTGCTCAGGCTATCTGGTACAATTTAAAACCAGTTCTAGTAAATTCCCTTTGACTCCACTAAAGGAAAAGACTGTTCTCTAAATTGATACAAATAAAAGATTTGAAAATTCTTTACACATTAATTGTGAGGAGAGAAATTTATTCAATTGATAGGAGTTCCCGTCATCTCCCAAATAATTTCAGATTCATATATCACATACAACATTGAGGAAGAGTAAAAAATTAATTATTTGCAGCATGTCTGCTGGCACCTAAAATTACAGTTGCTCAATATTCCTTTTTACAGGCTGCTTTCAGTTCCTGACCTTTATGCATTTGAGTTTAAATCTTGCATGCTGTAATATTACTGGGAGACTGGGGGCAGGGGGAAGAAAGGATTGTGTGCTTAGACTAGTTGCAGAATAAGGTTTGATATTAAAAGAATATTTTAATCTTTTAATAAAACCCTAGGTGATTAAGTAATTAAGATATTTGACTCCCTCCACGTCCAAGAGGAAGGAACTAAAATTTGGCAGCACTGCCATCTTTGTGTCAAAGATGTACTTTTACAGAGCATGTTTATTTAAATCAAGTACACCCACATTTGGGGGTAAAACCACAATAAACATCACCATTAAAAAACCCCCAAAAAACCCAAAACAAAACCACAAACCAAACCACTAAACGGCACCTTGCTTGTAAGCATAGGAGAAAGGTGAGGAACTCAGTAAGTGATGGAGATTGAACCTCCACCCCCTTCTCATGCTTCAGCGAGGCTCTTCTAGAGTAGAGGCGAGATTCACAAGCAAGAAAGGGCTCGGTGGCCTTTGAACTCTAATGAAATTCTACATTCTCGGGGAAAATGGGAATCAACAGCCTTAGTTGAGCTGCTTATTTCAAAAGGTGTTTTTGTTTGGCTAAACTTGTACTATATGGTTACTACCTAATAAACACAGAAGTAATTTTTTTGACATCCGTGGCATTTTCGGGCACACTAATTGGCCAATTTAAAAGCCTCCTCCTGCATATAAAAGTGCTCATCCTTACCAGAAACGCATGTTAAAAGAAAAAACACAAAACACAGCAACAAAACCAAAAAAACACGCTTGATTTTTGAATAGGGCGCAACAGGAACCCACCAAACAAGGAAGCCAAGGAAGTCATTTGTCTCACTTGCAGAAGCAGCGCTAGATAAACACATGCTAGATAAATATTATTGTTTGCTGAACGACTACCCTATCTTGAAACCAAATTCTCTTACAAGCCAAGATTTATTAGAATGACATTGCTTACACAGAACCTGGAAACCTAAATATGCCTTTAGATCCTCACAGGCTGTATAAGAAAAAGGGGGCGGGNTCCCGCAGGCAGCTGCCGGGCTTCTCCGCCGGGGGAGCCTCGGTGGGGCTGTCTGTCTGTGGGCCGGGTGCGGGCTGGGCCAGCGGCGGCCTTACCGCTCATCCGCTGGCGAGCTGCAGGTGGGTCGGCAGGAGCTTTGCTGTCTTTCAGCCGCTTGGCATCTGCCACACGAAGGGCAGCCGCAGCCGCCTCCTCCTCCTCCTCCTCCTCCTGCAGCCGCCTCCGGCCTGCTGCGCGAAGGGAAGGCCTCGCCGTGGCTACGCGGGACATTTTCGAGCCTTGCAGGGTGAATGGCCGGAGGTCACGCCTTAAATTAAGTGTCGCACCCAAGGGACACTGGCCACCCCGTGGGCAGCTCTCAGCGTGCCCGGCGAGGGGGTTGCAGGAGGGACTCGAGGCCGCAGTGTTGGAGCGTGACCCCTGCGTGGCCGCCTGCGGAGCAGCGAGGAGGGGGAGCGCACAGGTGTGGGCCCGCCAGGCCCGCTCCCAGGCCCAGAGCACTCTCCAAATACTACCATATGTTACGGCGCTGGGACCAGAGGGGGAGAGGGAGGCACATTTGGGAGAAAGCAGGAGAGCTGCCAAGATAAAGAATTCATTACAGAGGAGTCATGTCGTGATCTCACACTGGAGACGAGTGAAATATTCTGTGTGATTTAACATTTGGTGAAAATATCCTGAACCACATGCTGCCCTTCCCCCACCTTCTTACACCGACTGGGGTTGCTCAGAGCCTCCAAATCTTTTATTTTAATTTCATCAGAGCCTTAAAGCCCTGTTGTGTGGACCCTTGTTGCCCTAGTCAAAATTTTGTTCTGCGATGATACTGACCTAGTGCATGTGATGAATAAAGCACCTTTAATTAAGTGGTTTTAGGGAAGAACTACAAATTTAGATTCACAGGGGCTGTAACAGGCAAGTCTCATATCATCTTAGCTTGCAGAAGGGTATCTTCCCTGAGTTTGCAGACAGTGATGTAGTTTATAGCATGGGAAAGCTGCACAGTAGATTTGCCAACATCCATAAACATTTTCCCCCACCCCGTTTCTTGGCTGGTATCCATTTTTTTCTTTTTGAGGTTTTCTTTTGTTGTCCAGAAGAAAATCCGACTTCAATTGTTCACAAAAACAGGCAGTGTGACATTCCCACAATACTCTTGTTCTTCATTAAGGTCTTGGATGTGCAGCCTGGGTCTGCCCACTGTGAAGGAGGAAGAGGGCAGGGTCAGAGTTGATGCAGCAGAACAGGGCAGAGGTATGAGGGAGAATGCACAGATAATGTTGCCAAATGTCCTTTTTATGAGCCACCCTTCTGATTTTTCATGGCTCAGTTTTCAGAGCTGGATGTAAGCTTCAAGAGGACCAATGGAAGAGGGTTGCACACTCAAGATCCTAATCATATGGCTGGAAATATCCATTGCGATGATGTCCATGGGAGATGATGACTGCTTTGCTATGCCCACACCTGGATCTGTATGCCCAAGGCTGTTAGGAAGGTTAAAAAACAGCTAGACTGTTGTCAGCCTACAAACAGCTCTGAGAACATGAACAGCAGTGGTGAGAACGGTGGACTGTTTCTCTCTATTGTGTGTTTGCTTATACAAATAATGATTATTTGGAAACGGTTTTCTTCTGCTGCTTAGCATTTTAGTAAACATATCTAGATAACTTGCTGGTTGTTGTACCAAACCAGCAGTCAAGAGCTGTGGCAGGACAGATGATCACTGGGAGCTTGTATCAGTTCACTTAAAATTATCTCCACTATTCTCCTGGAAAAAGGAGATAAAGAAATCGTATTTACTCCCTATCACAAAGGGCCGTAGTGTATAGTCTTAAAATAGGTTGTCCAGTAGTGAAGTCAGCTGAAGATGTCTCCTGTTTGGCTGCTTGTCCCTGTCCATTCAGTTGTGCTGCCAAAGATGCATGCAGGCCAAGTTGTAAACCAGATCACTGAATCGCACTTGGTTAAATCATCTAACAGACAAAAGAGGCAAAAAATCGGGAAACCACAGCCTTGATTTCCTCCTCTGGACTGCAAAATGCCCAGCTGTCTCTGAGCCAGCTGAAAATCTCCAGACTCCTTTTGAGAACTAAAAAATGAAGTTGCTGCAATCTTAAAACTTGCGTTACAAAAAAATTAATATAATTCATCTATATGGATAAGCCACAGAGGAGAGAAATAGGCAAATTAGGGCTCCAGAGAGATAATAGACAGATTGGGGTACCTTTTGCATGAAAAAGGGATGTGCATTTGTAAGCCTGACTTTTCCATAAAGCTGAATTCGGGTTTACCATTAATGCAATTGTTAGTGGGTAAATCTTTGAAGACTTTGTGTACAAGAAGAATGTTTATGGTGAGGTTTTCAGGGAGAGTGGCAAAATGAAAATTATAAAGTCAGTCTTTTAATTCTGTATTATTAGAAAAAATAGTGTGAATACATTAACAGAGGGGAATAGCAAAAGCTATCAATTTGCAATACATTTTCAGTTCTGAATACTACTCTGTGTGAATAAAAAGAAGCTTGCCTTTTTCTGGGAGAGGGGTTAACAGCCCTGTGTGTTTTGAATTTGCACAATAGGGTAAAAAAGCAGGCATGGCTAATACTATGGAGTAGCAAGACACAACATGTTCCTTTGCCCACAATTTAAATATTATAGAAGGAATATTTGAAATCAGGTATAATCTTTACCTCCTTCAGGAGAAGGAAACACTGGTTACTTTGTATTTTAGGGTGACTTAAAGAACATTTTTACTTGTTCTCCAGTAAAGCGTGGGGAGTGGAAAGGTATTACTAGTTGTAAAAGTCATGTCTTCTCTACTTGACATTTCCTGAAAGACTACAGTTGACTAAAGAACTAGTAAATATTTTGGATCTTAAGTAATTAAAGCCTGATTGACTGAGAGGGGAATTAATTAATCGTGCTTGATTTTTTTTAGGTGCTCAGTTTAAATGCTTGATAAATATTTGGAAAAAATGATGTTTTCAGTAAGAACCATCAACTTCACGCCTTCAGTTGAGAAGTGAGCAAAGAGTTCTCTTTGCTTGCGTCCCTAAGAGCACACTTAATTGCTTTATGTTGCTTTCATAAGATTTAAATATTTCTTAAGCAGGGAGGCTTCCTGAATTATGGCTTCAGAAAGCTGTTTCCGCTTTAGAAAACTTTCCAGAAGGTTGCCTAGAACAGCTTGCATGGCCTTCAGCACTGCTAAGGAAAACAGTCCTTCATATCCCTTATATTTCTAAAAGAAGAAAGGTATTAAAAAAAGAAAAGTGTTCTGGGTTTTTTTGTGTTTTTTAAGAGAACACTTTTTCCCTCAGAAAGAAGAAGGGTAAGAACATAAAACTCATTTTGCTTTCCTTCACAGTTTCATAGCACTGCAGCATATGGGCTGGAAACAGCTTTTGCTTGAAGTGTTCAACCCCCCAGGACACAACTGTCTCACAAGTTGCACAGATTTGGCAGCTATGGCATGTGTTTCCACAGCCTCCCTGAACTCTCACATACCAATATGGATGTAGGAGGTCTTTGACTACAGTTGCTGCTCTGGTCACCAAATGATTCCTTATAATTTATTTCTCTGTCTGTAAATTCATAAATTTGCATAAAGCTTCCCACATGGACTGCGTTGGCCTCATGGATGAAGACCAAATATCTGTCTTGGCTTTAGGATCTAGAAAGCTTATTTCTGCATCAGTAAATTATTAGTGCATGTGCCCTGAAATGATGAAGGTTAAGCTGAAAGTAAATATATTAATGCACTCCCCTTCTGAAAGTGATGCAATGCACTTACAATTTTTCTAGTGCCAAAGGTCAGTGATTTCTTAATTAGACTGAATTCTAATCATAATGGAGCCATAAAAAACCTCTTCTGATCAGATTGGAATGGTCTGCCTTCACAATAAGGTAAGGATTGCTAGATGCTTGCTAGACTGTGAGAGCATGCAGGGATGGTTAGAGAGAAAGGGAACAGCTAAATTTTAAAGACAATGCAATTTTGTCAAGTCCATCCACCACTGGGCCACTAAATGCACAAATCAACAGATGTAGCCTATTTAAGACTGTCTGTCTAATAATGTGGCCAAAGTCGAAGCATGTTGTAGATGTTCCCCTCTCCCTCCAGCTCTTGCATTTAGCATTGGCCTGGCCTGTCACTGTTTTCAAGTATTTCCCACCAAGCTGAGTTACAAAAGTATGGAGCCTCTGCTGTTTATCACAAGCGTAACACACAAACCAGATCAAACTTCCTTTATATACAAGTGAGTTTACAGTTAAGAATTGCCACCAACTTTTTTTTTTACTGGGGAAAAAACCAAACCAAACCAAATCAACCCCCCCCCAAAAAAAAAAAAACCTTACAAGGCTCTGCATTTAATTTTTGAAAAAATACTTTTGTATTCTGCTGTCCCACATGGATGCATGTGCAAGGAGAATGCTTTTTCCTCTCTATAGGCAATGGTATAAGGATTCCTGGCAGAGATCAAAATGAAATCCATTATCATCTGTCAGTAAAATGACTTCCAAATTCCATCTGGATGCTGTGCAACAGTCTCTTTAAGGAAAGACTCCTTCTGCATTTGGTATTGTAGTTCTTTCTGTCTCTGGGTAACTGAATGCTGGAAAAAGTCCAGTTCTGCCAGTCAGCAAAAAAGTCCAATTTCAGTTATCTCAGGCTTCATTCCTACTCCTTTCCAAAACAGATGACAAACTTTTATTCTTCTTTCTAAAGAAATAAATCCAAGGAAAACATTTCCCCACCCTTGCAGAAAGCCAAACTCCCAACCCCCCACCCTATTATCCTGCACTTTCAAATCCTGTATCATTGACTTCTTGCTTCTGCAGTGGTTTCCCTAAGGTTAGAGGGTCCTCCATGGAGATGTGCTTCTGCAGCACTCCTCACTCCTGACACCACCAAGAAAGAGGGACTCACACAGTAGTGCTGAGTGCTAACCACTAACCTTCCTCAACAGCCAAACAAAGCAAATTCTTAATAAATGGAATTTGATACATTATACTGTTACTGGTGGAAAAATAAAAATGTTTCTGACCCATTAAAAACAAACATTACACCATGAGGGGTAAACACACCTGAGATGCATGCCAGAGTTTGCAGTGAAAATTTTGTAAATATGTCTTGGAAAGACATGGCGTGTTTCTTTATATTTTAAAGGAGAAAAGATTATTTATCAAATTACATACAATCTGAAGTGGAATTGTAGTAAAACGTCTAGAACTGTAATTCTTTGGACTTGATATCATAATGCTGTGAACTTGTATTTGAATGCTTTTTAACTGAATTGTTTAAGGCTAATGTCTGATTTGTCTAAATTTGTCTAATTTCTAATTTGTCTAATGTCTAATTTGTCTAAATTGCAACGGTATATTATTACAACAGTATTATTGTGAAACTGTTGCTTCAACTTTAATTTCCCCTTCTTTCTTTCCTATCTATTTGCACATACACCCTGAGCACATACACTCTCCAGCAGATCTAGTTCAGTCAGTACGTTTTGAAAGGAAGTACATGAAGTAATGGCTGCTTCCTGCTCTATTTTGGCACTGTCTCTCTCAGTTATACTTTTACCTCAGATATGTTTTATAGAACAGCCATGACTGAACTTTCCAGTCTTAGGACTGTGTTCTAAAACACCATCATGCCTTGCCTTATCATCCACTAAATCCTTTATTCTTTTGGAAAGCTGAAGTCTAACTGGGATTTCCTTACCTCAGACCAGAATAGCATCTCGTGCTTTGCTGTTTCCCACCTGCAGCCCTCCTCACATGCTTTTCTTTTTCTGTGTCACCAAAATCCAGGCTGGAACCCAATCCTCTGAATTTTTCCCCTTGACCATCACATACCCCTGTCTGTGTCAGCAGGCTGCAACACCATACAGATTCAAAGCCAGCTTCTCCCAACAGTGGCAGAAGCAGATCTCTCACATTTGAAGGACCAACACCTCTTTCCTGCCAGTCCTTGCTTTTAGATGGAGCTGGTCTGTCTGATCTATGATACAGCTGCCAAGCTCCTAGAAGCTCCTGTCATAGCATTAAAAAAATATATTTATGCAGATGTGGTCGTCTCCCTCATCAGCTGTGATGAAGTGCCTCCTCCCTTGCTCTTCATCAAGCACCCCACTACCACCATTTTGTGGGTGATATATGAAATAAAAGAATATGGGAAAGCTTGGTTCTGCAGTAGTTAATGAGTTGAGTTCACAACCTAAAATTTGGCCAGTCATCCTATAGAAACTCAAATAATTTGGAAATTTTCTTATTCCAGGCGTCAGGATCTAGCCATGACCCTATATAGTGCCTGCTGCAAGTGCTGTAGTTCCAGCTATTCTTAGGAAAAGCACAGTGAAAACCAGGTGATGGGGATGAGCAGTCATGAGCAATTTCTGCCTGCGAGGGCTTCATCTTGCACCCTCCTAACCAACATAAATGAGACGTGGAAGGTACAATGAAATGTGACTCAATTTTGTGGAACTATCTGAAATGAAGTATTATTTTTCAGCTTCTTCTGATGGACACTATGCAGTTATGCAAAATAACCACACACACCCCCCCCCCCAGTTTCCTGCCTCCTAAAATCTGCACCTGTATCCTATGTGCAAGATTTTAGTGAGTCTTAACAATACAGGAAGTTGGAAGATTTCCTACATTTGTGAAATAAGCTATTTGAAGGAGAGCAGATTTAATTTAAAAGTCTCAGGAAAATGGTTTGTTATTTAAAGACCAAATGGCATAGTTTTAGGGAAGATAAGTATTTTCATCCCTATCAGATGTTAACACCTTTAATATAAAAGCTCCACTTACTATTGACAGGTATTGTTTAATAAATAACAGTTGCAAAGAACAATCAGTAGCAACTGATCAGTATAAAACATCTTCTGCCATGACCACCCATTCGTACTGGGTCAGCAAGTTTTAAGCACATAAAATGAAGCAAGTGTTTGTGTTATAGCATGTCACGTTATGCCAAGTTTAAAAGGATTTCTAGTTAGCACTTTTATCAGTTAACAAACTGTGTTAGGACTAGTTCCCATCAGCCAAATTCCTTAATTCACATGAGTGGCAGTCAGAATGAAAGCCTGGGCCTTCTTCCATCTCTCTCCATCTCCTGACTTCATCCAAAACAAAACACTGTGCCAGAGTTGCAAGATGCTGAGGGCCATCAATGGAAAAGGTACCCATTTGTTAGCTAAAATCTGTCTATGGTCCAAATGTGTTGACCTGCCTATGCCAGTAATTATAACATCTGTAATGCTTGCTTTGTATCTCAATTTTTAAGAGAGGTTCCAGTAAGCATTTGAAAATAATGTGGAGAGATTTGACATAAACAGCTGAGCTTAGCAGTTTGGCCCAACATACTGTCTGTTGTGTCTAAACCCTAATTCTCCTCTATGTGTATGTATTCTGAGTACACAAATTTCATAATGTCATTGGCACTGTCTGTAATCAGGTATGACAAAGTAAAATGGTGAGCAAAGGAAAGAAACCAGTATTTCTTAGCTTTCTTTAAAGTGTATGTTAAATACCAACTTTCTTTTTTTTCTGGTGAACACGTCTTCCTTTTGCCTTGACTTATCTTTGCTTTTCTTTACTATCCCACAAACTCCTATGATGACTAAACAATAAAAATTTAAAGAAAGCACTGATGAATTAGTTATTTTTACCTCAAACTCCTATCAATAAACCTTGAATGCCATTACTAGCAGTATAGATCAATGAAGTGCAACTTGTCTGGTTTCCTCGTATAGAAAAGCCTGACCTTTACAAGATTTATATGGACTCCTTTTTTAATTTAAAAATTTTTTTTATTATTTGCATCATGGACAATTGCTTTCCAGGACAGAAAATTAATGAACTGATCTTGGAAGGCCATACTCTGGTCCAATGACATTTAGACAACACTAGAAAGACAGCTGTGCCACAGAGAAGTGTGTGAGTTTGAGTGTAATAAAAGGCTACTCTGAAAATTAATCTCTGCTGTAGTAGTTTTCTTTCTAGAGGTGATGGAGTTTTATTTCAGATATCATAACGTACCTTTTACACAAAAGGTTAAATAAATGCTTCATGTTCTTTTTTGGTGCTTTGTTCTTAGGATTTCAAGCTGCTGTAAATGTATTGCTATTATTTTGAGGCAGCAAGCTAGCTGTGGGAAAAGCTGATTAGTTCTAAAGCATGGAAAATATTGACTACTAAAGTTCAACACTTCTTTCAGACCCTGCAACCAGAGTTTGAGTAATTCTAGATGCTTCAAATGAAAGGATGAGGCCCAGATCTGTGAGCAGTTAGCTCCCCAGATGCCTTGGAAGGTCTGAGTTTATTTTCACTGCTTGCACGTCTTTGGCCACACATCCTGGATCACTGGAGGTAATGCTCACATCTTGCTAGAGGGCTGTCCAATAGGGCAAAACAGGACAAACTGTACGGGATATCCATCCTTTTCTGCCCAGCACGAATGGATTATAAATGTGTAGTAGATACAGTTGGCAGCTCTTCTCATACAGTGGTTCAATTAGTTTTTAATGAAACATTAGTCAGTTGTTCTGCTACAGATGCCAGGATGATGTACAAATCAGAGACTTGGAGACCTTGACTGCCAAGGGCAGTGGAATTTCCTGTAGAAAGTGCAGTCCTTTTTGCTTTTCAGAAATACGGCAAAATGATGGAAAGCCTTACAGTGTTGCAGACCAAAATCTTTTGAGTGAGTGTTCATAAGAAAGGACTACTGATGATGCAGCTTGATGTTTGGGAGGCATTTCATGAGGCTGCATTTGTGCCATCTTTGATTATTTCATCAACTAACCCGGAATAGCATGATTTTACTGAAAGAATGCATACATTCCTGTTCCTGATTTTATCTATGGAGAGGACATGAAGAGAGCAGTGGAGAGACTGGAGCACACTGCATCACTGCTGCTGCACAAACAAGCAGCTGCAAGTGTGAGAACAGTGAGAAGGCACTGAAAAGCAAGCACATGAAGCTGGGTGAAAATAATTCCAATTCTGTCACTGTAAATACACTGCTTGTGGGGTATGGCATTGGTAGGGCACAGCAACATTACCATTAGGGTCTGCACTGTGTTTAATGTCTTTTTAAACTGCTATACCTTAACTCATTTGTTTGCCCATCCTCCCATACTGGGCTCTAGACATCCACTTACTTACTTGTATTTTAAAGAACTGTTGAAGGGGGGAAACATTATGCGCTGACTTTCATCCATTTGCTATCCTCAAGTCAGTGGGGAAATAGAATTCTTTAATTGAGTTTTGAAAGGCTCCAGACCTAGATGAGAAGCCCCGGAAATAATTTGCATTAGATTTTTTTAAAAGGACAGCTTATTGGTCTAATAAAAATCAAGCTGGGGATGTCTTGCCCAGCTGCTTTTTAGGATATTTATGAGGATTTGATGATGGTTGCTTCAAAAACCCTGTGGGGTTTTTTGTGGTTTTTTGTTTGTTTGTTTTTTGTTTGTTGTTTGTTTGTTTGGGGTTTTTTTGGTTGGTTGGTTTGTTTTTTCTTTTCTCAAAAAATGTAGGACAGTTCTGTACAGCAGTGTATCTAAAACATAATTTGAAGACAGAAAGATAGTATAAGACAGTACAAAGCTAGCTGTAATGTCAAATATACATATTTTCACTGTGGTTCTGTATGCATTTGTAAAGCTGGAGCTGAAAAGCTCAGGCTAGATTCTTCATAGCACTTTTCTTCTACCTAGCAGAAGAGCCAGACTGTTCTCCTCTAAGCTAACAGATGCCCAGTACTTTTTGTCTACAAGAAGAAAAGCACTAGTGAAGAAATGCAAACATCACTGTAGGAAACCACAGACTTTCCTACGTAGACTAAGTAAGTAGGCTCCTTCATGGAAGAGAGTTTATATGTAACAGTAGTTCTCTGCTGTCTCTCCAACTGCTCTTCAGACTGAGGCTATCCACTTGGACCAGACACGCTGGGATGAGAGTCTACATGCTGAACCATGAAACTATATTATTTCCTAGGTAATTATTTGGTTGTTTCAAAATTACTCATGACCTGTAGCTCTGGAAAACACTCATAATTATTATAATATCCTGCCAACTCTTCTGGGAGACAGGCGTGTTAGCTTAGGTTTGTGGCAATGTGAGCTACCTTGATTATTGGCTAGGTGGCAGTGGTGGCTATTTATGTATTAGTACGTATGCACTATTTGCTGTGCCAGTTTGAAATTCAGCTCACTGGACTCTTGAAAAAGTTTGTTTTATCACAGATCTGCTGAAGAGTGTATGTGCTCAGGGTGTATGTGCATCCCTATGCTACTGCTGCTAAGTACCCTCCTGCAAACAGCAAAAAGCAATTTTCATAAGGATATCTGACTATTTAGCTGCATGCTTATTTCATATTTGTGGAATGCAAAACCAAACACCATCAGTTTGACCCTTTCCAGAATAAAATTGTAATTAAATTATACAATTCAATCAGATGCCTACTGCAGCAGGAGAGTGAAAGCCTGCTTTCTCTCAACTCCCCAGTTGACTCCCAGTGTATATATTTCAGGTGGCCATTCTGCTCGCTTTCTACAGTAGTGGGTTTGGGCAGGATGAGGGCTGCAGTTTGCTGGTGTAGTGATGTGAGCTCATGGTATGATAATTAGTCCTCCTCAGGGTGACACCAGTGAGCCAGCAATAATGCTGGGAGCAGAAGTAACTGTGCAAGCATGAAGGCTCTTATGTCCAGAGAATGTCAGTCAAGGAAGGGATTTAACTCCTCCAGCAGAAGACAGTCCTCTGTCAGCACTGGAGGCTCTGTCTGGACAGTCCCACTGTCAGAGCAGCTGGAAGTGGGAGGAGAACTGCAGTTTAGACAAGAGAACATGTAGGGGAGGCTCTGGCAGCTGATCCCTGTGATTCCCATGAATGCCAAGGAAAATGTTGGTTTGGAGGCCATGTGAAGTATCCCATGACAAGACCGCTGGAGACTGAGGCTGTACAACCACTGCAATGCAGCACCAGTCTCCAGCCTGCTGGATGCCAACAGAGTAGAGGTAACACAGCCCAGCCAGGGCCAAACATCTTTTGGAGAATCAGGCAATGTGCTGATCCCACCACTGAGTCAGAGACCACCAGGATGATTTGGGTTTGGACAGCTAACAAGGAATCTATGCAGCTGGATGAGAATATGTAAGTCCTGTCTCCTTTAGAGAAGGAAACTGCCCTGCAGGGATCTCTTCAGAGCAACCTTTGCCTCACTCTATACCTGGGTGTAATGATAAGTTTCCTGGGGCCTCCAGGAACAGACACACTTGTTTAGTTTAGGCTTGGATCTGGGAAATCTGAGGCACAGGGAAGCTGATTTACATCCTCTGTCTCCTCTTCCTTGATCTGGTGTTTTCAGCGCCCTGTGGAGCTCTCTGCCAGAGCCTTTTCTGTGGTGGCAGCTGCCTTCAGCCCCACTACTTTGCCCTACCACCTGTTGGTAGATGCACTCTCACGTGCAGCCTTGAGCTCAGGGAGATTAAACCCATTCATATCTGAAATGACTGAGGGGGAAAATGGCTATGTCCCCTCAGTGCTGCTCCCCCATGGACCCCTGTGCCCCTTCAACAGAAGCCCCCCACCCTTGAAGCCTCTTGGAGCAGCTGCTGTCCGTCTGGCTGCCCTGGACTCCTTGTCAGCTGTTTGATGTCACCCATCAATCTTCCATCTTTCCTGCAAATCTCTGATGATCAAGTTTCACATTGTCAGGACTCCAGCCGTAAAACCCCTTTCGCTGGTATAATTAGTAATTAGAGGAAAAATGTTAGCAAACTCCTCTTGACATAAACAGACACTCAATCCTCATCTGTTAGGTCAGGAAATTTGCATTAGGGTGAAGACCCAATACAGATTTTTCTATCTGAGGTGAGTGACCGCACACGTTCTGTGCTACTAATTAAGCTGGCCACATGACAACAAGTGAGAGCTATTTATAAGTGACAACTTCAATTATAAACAATTTTCAGTGTTTTGAAAGTCATTGTGTCTTTCCCACTAGGAGTCCCCATGGGCTTTAAAAGAAATGCTCTCAGTGATGCTCTACAACCTTCAACAAGGAGATAAGGAATCATTCATGAGTGGTGCTCAGGCCCTGGAAGGGGATGATTTGTTGCTGCCATTTTCCCGCTGGCACCTTACCACCGTCACCTCCATCACCACTTATTCTGTGCTTGGATTGCCAGATGGTTCAAGTCCATGGTCTTTCATGGAGCTGCACTGCTGAGATGACTTCATTCAGTGGAGTCCTTCAAGCAGATCAGGTAAGGCGGACTGAGGACTTTACCTCATCAGTACAGCAGAGAAAAGCATGATGATACAGTGGACAAAGCAGAAGACAGAATAGTTCAGACTGGAAGGAAGGCCCTGTGTATTTAATGTGGTGCACAGCTAATGGCTGGGGACAATTAGCAAGTGTTGTGATGAATGCCATTCTCTGGAAAGATTCCAGGCAAGACTGGATGCTTTTTCCTACTGTAGCAGATGCTCCAGCTGTAAGATAAGATAATTTAGGCAAGTCTTATGCTTTTCATTATGCAGGATGCTGGAGGACATGATCACAATGGCTTCTTCTGGCTTAATCATCTGTAATGGAAGCAAATGTTAGCAGTCAGGCCATGCCTAATCCATAACATGGGCTCCATGAATTGTTTCCTACAGTACATCTTCTGGTCATGTTTGGCTCCTGTTAAAAATTGTTTTTTCCTCTTCTGTAGAGGGGAAAATTCATGTATGGCCAAGGGTCAAGCCTCTGGTCCTTCCATAATTATCTGAGGGGAAGCTAGAAGTTGTACAGCTGGGCAAAAGCTCAGCAGTGGTTAAGCTCAGAAACCCTCTTCAGGGTTCTCTGTTTCATTTATAGGTTTTGGTGGAACCAAAACAAAGATAAACAAGCCACAACGATGGCTGTGTTCCATGCCTGGACTTGGACAGCCTATAAATACAAAACCCCACACTGCAATCAAGGCAATTCTTACGAGCCCAAAGTTTCATGTTGCTCTGTAATCCAGTCCTGCCTGGTCTCTCCATAAGGAAAGCAATCTCTTTCCAAGTTTCTGAGGCAAATTCAATATAGCAGCACATGGTTGTTTCAGGTATGAGCAGAGAAACTGGGCTTGCTTGAGCCACACTCAGATAAGGAGTTATTACAAATGGGAATTGGAAAATATGATCTGATCCTTCAAGCCTTATTTAACTTTCTATTACCTAGACCACTGTATAGCTTAAAGGGACCTGCCTCTAAGAACAGAGATCAATAGAGTGAACCACAGCTGCTGGAGTGGGAAAGGAGGAATTCCTAGAGAAGGGGTGAACCTTCAAAAGCTATGTGAGATGGTTTTTGTCATAAGCATTTTCTCTGCAGGATGTCTAGTTGAAGAAGGGTATACACAATTATATTTTTGTTGGAACCATTTCCAGATATTCTGAACTCTGTCTTAGGGTACTGAAATTCAACCTGGACATTGAGTTAATTGTTAGATAAAAAGTAGAAATTAATACAGCATCACAGGAGAAATTGTAAGAAAAATAGAGTTAAATTCTTACAGTAGCATAACCTCATACTTCTGACATGATGCATGTGTTACAATGCTGACCTTATTTTAAACAACTTAAAAGTCTTTGACCTTAATAGCTTAATAGTATTCTCTTAAAATATTTTTCTGAGTTTATGTTTGCAGGCCTCAAAGAGGAAAGGTGAGCTTGAGGAAAAATAAACCAGTTATGTAAGATCACACTGACATCCTTAACTCCACAACTGATAACTTCAGATCACTTTCAGCAGCCCCTGTCACTTGAGCTAACTGAAATAACTGGTAACAGCAGAGGTTCACTATTTGTTAGGTGAGTGAGCATTAAAAAGAGATGAGGTCATATAGTTACTACCATATACTGTTTGCTTCCCATGAGACTTCATGGCAGGGAAGGAATGGTGAGATGTGGACTTTGCTCCAATGGAGACTGATCAAAGGGGATCCCCTTGCCAATTCCAAATAAGCTGTGATCCTTGGGCCCCCTCACTGTTCCCTGGTTCTTGCTGCAGTTCTTTCTTTTCCTCATACTTAGATACATGTTGTAGTTCAATCCCTTCTCCCCATCCCCAGTGTCTTCCCCAGCTTATCTCTGACTCCCTTCTCTGAATTGTGTCACCAGCTTTGACTAGTTCCCTAACCAATCTGTTTCTCTGCCACTCTGAGTTTAACACAATTTCCCCCTACATGCATTTCTCGCATCTCTGTTGCCCATACCACTCCAGCTTCTCAGATTCTTCATTCACCCTCAGCATTCACCATCTTTTTTGCCTGTCTTACAGTCTGCTCATTCTCCATCCTCTGGGTTTATCTAGACAAACTTCTTTATGCTGGACACAACTCCTACTAGCACTGATGTCTCTGCTGCCATACTTCTTCATCTGACAAGTTTCTGATGTAGCTTGTGGCACCAGCCTTCTCCTCCAGCTGAGTCTTTCCTCCTCAGATTCCTCATCTTTCCTTCTGAATGATCTTTTCCTCAGATCGCCCTGGCATTAGCCTAAAAACACCTTCTTGACACTGTTCCAGTATCTGCTTCCTGCTCTGTATCAATTGGTTTTCATTCCTCCCCTCTCTCCTGCATATCTGCTTGATTCAGGAGGTCCTCTTCACTGTGTTTTCTGAGTGCCAGTTGCAGATCGCTACAATTCTGAAGGAGTCTGTCCCATCACTATTAACTACAGGAATGGTGCCTGTAAGAAGCAAATTATGTGACTTCTTACACATGCAGAGCATCTGTAAAATCCTTGGTAAAATCCTTTAGTGGCACAACTTTGACCTGTACAGGTCAAAATGAGGCCTTTCCATCGTGGCCAAGCTTTCATAGTTTTCTTGAGGAGAAAGAAGAACACTCATGACTCAGAAGCCGTTCCCTCTGACAGGACCACATTTTTCTTTTGAACTATAGTACCACTACAGCTTCTAAAATAAATTTATCAGAACATGTTCAATACGAGCAAAATTAAAATGTCCACAGCTTTGTGTTTTAAACTCTTAAAGTGGAATTTGACAGACGTGTTTTATCATTCATATGACCATGACCAGGGCAAGCTAGGTGCAAAGAGGGTGGGAGAAGTCTAAGTGAAAGGAGACTTGGAAAGGAATAAATCTTTACTAAAATTGTTTTTTTTATTTTATCAATGGTTTCATTCACTCCCTTTTCATTCCTTCTCATTGTCATTCGTTCCATTCCTTGCCCCAACATCTTTATTCTCCTGCTATGTACCTGCTGCATCTCTTACTCTATTTCCTTGTACTCTCATTGCAGCTCATTTTGTTTTTATTTCCTACTCTTCCTCTTAATTATCTCCTAAATCTTTTCTTTTGGCTCATTTTCACTCATGTCACAATTTTCTACACCACTCAAACTACTCCATGGAGTAACTCTAGCTATTAGGGAAAAAAAAGAAGCCAAGAACAATAGCTGTAAGGCCAGATGTCTGAACATCAGCATTCATTTTTACTCTTTTTTTTGGTCATACACAAAATGTGCCCAGCTGTTGCACTAAGCCCTGTAAGCAATTGGAAAATCACTGCTCTGCTTGCCCTGAATATATTCTTGCATAGAACCCCATCTGGAATTGCTCATCTCAGGTCCTCTTAAACTACCTTATACTTCTGTGTCTGATTGAAGGAATAATTTTATAGAGACTATTTTGAGAAAATATTAGCAAATCCCATCATCTTAATTGGAAATCTCTCAAAATGACACTGTTTTCCACTGTGAAAGCTGACTGTGTTTCCTCCTCCTTGTTGTCTGCCCTCTCTGTCTGTCCCTCCCCTTTCTTCTCCATTCCTTCATATCTGATTGTTGTCCGGTGAATTTGCTGGAGAATGTGTCTGATTTGTCCATGTTTGAAAACCCCAGGCTTCTTAGTGATAACACCTGTCCAACCAGTTAGAGATGGTGCAGATCTAGTGGGGACTGTGAAGGGAGGCAGAGGCAGCTCTCTCCATTAAGCATGACACTGAGGGTTAATAGAAGAAAAATATTGATGTTTTATTAAATTACTCCTATAGGTCGTATCATATGACATACCCAAGATCTAAACAATGATCCTGTTCTGGAGGAATGTGAGGTTCAGACTGATGAGATAAACTGTTTGCTGGAATATCTCTCTGACTTCACTAAATTGCTTCCCTTATTTAATTACAAATTAATTGAAAACAGTCCTTGTCCAGTGGAACACTACTTAAAACCTGATTTGTTGATAGTAGCCTAATCCTCCTTAATATTCCCATAGACTCTTCCACAGTTATGTCATCAATTTTACACTTTTTTGGACTTTGGTAAAATTTTTTGTGCAGGACTCATTAAAATAAATGTGAGAAATAGCTGCAGCCCTGAGGTACACAAAGCCAAAATAATGCTGACATAAATAACAAAGTGGAACAATTTCAAACGATAGAAATTTGTTAGCAGAGATAATATCAGAGCTCAGAAGGGAAAGATGTTGCTCTGTTAGGAAAAAGAGGAAACAAGCATTTGGAGAGGAAGAAATTGGAATTTATTCAGGAAAAGGATGAATTATGGAATTAGTTGAATTTAAAGCATCTAGAGGGTCACATGTTTTTTGGTTGTTGCATTTGTAGTCTTCAGCCAGTAGAAGATAACTTACCTTGCTGAACTTTTCAGCACTTAGCATGATCTTTCTTTTGATACTCGAAAGGAGGCAGTTTGCCTGCAGGAGACAGCTCCACTGTGTGGCAGAAAAACCTGGCCAACAAGAGAAAAGTCAGAGTTTACTTTCAGTCCCCAGGAAGCAAGTTGCTAATTTTTCAGCCAAGACATTGACCTCTCAGTATGGGATGATGTCTATTAGCCTGCTGTGAAATGCTCTGTAAAAACAAAAGAAATGCAAATACAGCAGTGATAAAGTATTTAGCAATATCAAATTTTTAAAAAAGGTGTGTAAGCATCTTACTCAGACAGTCCAACACTATATAACTGAACCACTGTCCACTTTCCTTCAGCTAGACTAAAGCTTCTTCTTTGCCTTCTGTCTGGTACCTGATCCTTTTCCTGAAACAGTAATCATATAAAAAATTTATATGGTTTACCAAAAAGGCTGACAGCTTTGGAAACCAAATGGAGGACAGAAAAATAAGATCTGAAGATTCTGGGTCTATTGGCAATGCACCTTCCCTAGCTTCAGTGGGGACAGGATGCAGACAAGAGGGGAGACTTTGGTCTGGGTTGGACCTGGTTACTTTGAGTCAAAGGCAAAAAGTTGAAGTCTAATAGGCATGTGGTGCAAATATCAGAGCACTGAGAATATGTGGTGTCAGAAAAAATCTCCTTGAGAAGGCAAATACTCCCTTCACGCTCCCATCTTCCCAGATTTTTTTTTCCCAAGTATAGCCCCATCCCTAGCACATAACAATGATCTTCTGAAGTAATGGAAGTACGATCTGTAACAGCAGATTGGCTAGGACCCTGCAAAAGTCACATGCTGATGTAGGTGGTAAATGCTGAGAGTTACTACCATCGTATGAATGCCAAAGAGCTACAGAAGACATTTAGTTCACTAATAAACAAAGTTCAGAGGCTTCTCTGAACTATGGCCATCTGTGCTGCAGATCTGGAAGGCTGAGGCTGTATGTGCTGTGTTTTCCAGATGACTGGGGCTCTTACCATAGAGGAACTAAAAGGTATTACCTGAAGCTCTGCATTTGGTTAGGCTATTTAGCCAAATTCCAGGAAAATAAGATGGGAAATACAGTCTGGAGTGCTATATAAACAAGAAGCTCTACTTTTAATCTGCTAGAACTTATTTCAAGCTGTCAGTACCGTACTATTGAGTGTTCTGGTAGTGGGGTCCAGGACCCATCGGGGTTCACAGTGATGTGAGCATGTGAATTTCACTAGCCCATGGAAGTGAAAGGCTGAAGTAGCTCATTGGAAGTGACCATGAAAAGAGTTTGAAAAAGGGTTTCTCCTAGTTCCATCCTTCTGACAGGATGGAGGGACCTCCTTCCTTTGTGATGGGGGGAAAGGGAGGTGATGTGCACTCCTTGTGTGGTGTGCACTCTCAATTACCTCCTCTGTAATTCCAGCAAGCCAATGTCCATGTGCATTAATAGCATCACATCATATGCACTTGCCCCTTTCAGTCAGAGAGCTTTTAATAGTGACTTTTCCTGAAGAAGACTGCTCAGTTCAACCGAGTTCTATTCAGTTCCCCAAAATGACCCTGAAATAAAATTCACTGTGGGCTACATACCCAAAAAAGGGGACCAGGAATCTAGGATTGCAAAAAATGCCCACGCACATTTGGGTAATCAAGAAGAGAAGTTTTAGTATATTGATGGGTGTAGTGAACAAGGGTCTGTATCAATGGATATAACAAATGGCCTCAAAGATTTCAGGAAAATTGTAAATATAGTTATGGATATTTGCAATGTCCCTGTGGAGTTCAAAGCAAGGAAAACCCAGTAGAGCTTCCAACCAGTGGGTATGGATCAATGGAAAGAGTACAGGCATGAATGACCCAGGACTTTCAAAGATCACTTGAACATGTAATGCCTAGATACCACAATGTGTTACCACTTATGTTTTTCTAAAACTCAGTTTCCAACTTTCCCAAATTCACTCTTCCTATGGTTGAAGTAGTCCCTTTCTTATAATTTTGACCTGGCTGGAGTCACTTTAACAAAAATCAGGATGATTAATTTCTCATTAATTACAGCGAGAAGTGGAATGGAAGGGAGCAAGATACCCAAAAGTCATAAATTAGTTAGGGCAGAGAGGGAGGAAAATGTTCACAAACTGCTGACAAGATTAATATGCAGTTGATGGGAAGCGCTTTCACACCAGGGTGCCAACAAATAAACACAATTCAAAAATATCGTCCCTGCTACAGTGGATAAGGGTGGATTCCCAGCTACAGAGGAAGGGAGAAAGGGAGGGGGAGACATTTAGAGAGGGCAGGAGACCTGTTTGCCCTGTGAAGCTTCATGCCCAGAATTCCTCTGGTGGAATCTGATAGCAGGGGGCTAGTCAGGCCAGAGGGTTACTGCTTTCTGTATTAAAATAAAACAGGGAAAGGAGGTTTGGGCATGGGAGGTTGAGGACTGTGTGAAAACCTGAAGATCAAGGCTGTGCACAGCTGCTGTGGGGCTGGGAGCTTCCACCTGCTGTGAGTACTGAGCTAACTTCACCAACGCTGCAGGATTTGCAGAACCTGGAGACAAACAAAAGGGTAGAGTCCAGCACGGCACACAGTAGGACGTTGTCTCTGATTTAAGCAACACAAAATGTCTTGCTAATGCAGGCTGTTTCAAAAGAAAAAAAATATTTGGGAGGGTGTCATTTAGAAGAGGAACAGGGGAGGCACTTCTACAAACTAACAGTGTGCTGCCAGAGTAACAGCTTTCAATCAATTAAAAAACAAAAAACAACAGCAACAAAAAAATGAATATTTTCCCCTTACATTTTTTCTCCATTTCTTTTCTGCTTCCTCTGTCTGTATAGAGCTTTCTCATCTCCCTTCCATGCTGCCATATTCTAGTACTGAGGGAAATGCTGCCATTCCACTGCCAATCACCTGGTTAAGAATGCAATTTAGATAATATTTCAGCTAAGCTGGGGTGTAATTGCCAGGCCTGGCAATGGAACAACATGGGATTATATGTTTATATATATCACCAGAGGATGTTTAATGAAATTGTTCACTAATGAAATTTTAGCTTTAAGACTTCACATCCCTTCAAAAAAGGTCACATTAGGAACCCTTTACTTCTGTGATGACCAAGAAGTTGTTACTGTGGTTGCAGGCAAATAATAAAACATTACTGAAGTCAAGGGGAATGCCACCAGTTCAAAAATGAGATCTTTTAAAATAATGCCTGTGTTCATCTTACGGTTAAAATAATAAATTTCCTAGTCCTGCCCTGCAGCTCTTCACTTGCACTCCTACAACCTCCATCCTGTTGCTGCCTGTTTGCCCTCAGCTCTGCCACCTCCAGGGGTCCCCATCCTCCTCCCTACCCTCCCTCCCTCCGCTTCCCACTCCCGTCCGGGCTTGAGTCATCGGATGTCCAGTGCAACCTTTGCAGCCAGCAAACCACACAGCAGTTTTGTGATGCAGTAAATTCTGAAGGACAATAGCTGGAGTCACTCTCCTTGCCTGCTTGAGAGTGTTTAAAACAAGGTTTCCAAAGGGAAAAGGCACTGGAGAAACTCCGTTGCACTGCACTTCACCTGCACCCCTAAGCCACTGTTGGGTAAGGATGGACAGTTTTTAGTTCTTGTGCTGATCTAACTGGTCTTGTAACCTTTCTGTTCCCACCAGAGCATGACAGCTCTGTCTGTGTAACAGCTAATGCCTCTCAGTTGACCTCCAGGGTCAAGGACATTGTGCTGATCTAGGGATGACAGTAATAGTTCTGTTGACAGATGCATTTCACCAGCTGTACAGCCACTTGGTGGGGCTTGAAGTTAACCCTTCCTGTGCCACCTGACACCGAGGACTCAAACCTGACTTGTCTGAGACAGATCATGTAGATCTCCTTTACCCTTAATGAAGTATAAATGTCTCCAAAATAAATTGACTCATTGTATCAAGGAAGAATTATACAGCTTCTAATTACCAGGCTCTTCCTGCATTCTCTTCTTCTATTTGACATAGTCTGTCCAGCTTTATGCCTCTTGCCTCTTCTGTTTGCTTCCTCTGAAATCCCTGCTTGATTGTTAGAAAGCTCATTTAGACCTTGCAGTCTCTCTTTGGTCCTACTCCTTCTCCCTGAGACTTTCCTGGTGACAAGAGTGATTTAGCTACTGCACTGAGGAGCCTGACTGATTGTAGTTGATGGACCTCCTCCTTTCTCCTTTTCCAATTTATCTACATTTTTTCTTTGAATTTTTTATCTATCCACCTTTCTTCCTCACCATGTGGTCCCCAGTCCTTATGTTGAATGGCTTCCCTGGCTGCATCAGTGATGTTTTGATCAGAGTGTAGTTTTCTTTTTGCATTCACCCTCTTCACAGCTGACCCAATGCCCTATTCACATTTTCTGTGAAGCACTTCTTTCTTACAATTCTCTAAGTTTCTTTCTCTTTATTTTCATTTCTTCCTCACTCTCTCTCAGTCTTTTTAGGATCTTGATGGGATATTCCTACCTAACAACCTCTCTAACATCTGTGCTCACACCTACCCTACTTCTTTTACCATTGTCATGGGGGATTTTTTGCCTTCTTTTCCTATTGACTCCTTCATTGCTCAAAATAAATGCCTCTCCAACTCTCTTCTCTGAGTTTCCCTTAGGACTTGTGGAGGTGGCACAGAGAGGGAATGCTTTTTACAGCTCTCCTCACCCATGAAGCTGTGTCAGCTGTTGTACCTGCAGTGACTTTGCTGTACTTCCCTCAGCTTCTAGCAAGTCTCCTGGGAGTGTATGTATGACAGATACACCTGAGTCCAGACCAACCCCACGTCCAACTGATTTCTGTACATGAACAACAGGATAAGAGACCCCAAAAAAAGGCTGCAATCTTTGGATCTACAAGTCTAACAGTCCCAAATTTCAGTCCTGTAGGATGCAAGAATGTCCTTTGTGTTTCAAGACTGGTCTATAAAGATCAGAATGGATGGTAATTCTGTATCTGGGAAAAAAAAATCCAGCCTGGTGCCTTCTGATGTCTCTCACCCCTAGATACTTTTCCCTTCCCCTCTCTCTTCCATATTTCAAAGACGGAATATTCTTTTAGAATTGCAAGCTTGTCCTTGGACTGTAAAAGTGCTTTGAGAATTCACTGCTCTTCAGCAAGATACAAAAGGTAAAAAAAAAAAAAGAGAAAAGAGAAAGGTAAAATGCATGAAGATTTTGTGTTTTAAGAGTTCTTGCAATGCATACCAAATCAGACAGGTCAAAATGTTCTTCTGCTTTTTACTTCTGCTTTTAACATTTTGATTCCATTTGAGATACAATTTTCAATTTTACTTGTTTCTTTTTCTGAACCCTTTTCCCCTTATGCTTAATTTTCCACTGACTTTACTGAACTACTTGGACTGCTCGGGAGTTTTTATAGAGTGAACTGGCACATCTCATCCAGATTCTAACAAATGGATATTGGCTGCATGCCTAAAATCACCGACACAACTTTTGTGAGCACACACTACTCTTCCTGTCCTAATCATAAGAACAATCCACAACTTAATTTCCCACTGAGACTGCAACATTGCTTAACACCCATTTTGATGCAGGATTTGTGAGGGGCTTGAACTGCTAGAATGATATGGATCAGTACAGGCACTTTCCTCCTGTCCCTCAACCTTATTAGATTAAGGAAAACCAATCTATCTCCAAAGCTACACTCTAGGTTTACTATTGCCCTGCTCTGGATTTAAAGAAATAGTGCATGTTTCTACATTGTCTGCTCATAGGCACAGCCATTTCATCAAGTAAATTTAAAAAAAAGAAAAAAAACAGTGAAAAAGAGATGAGAAATTTTGAGATGTGTGTTTCCCATGTTCAGAGTACACATTTTTTAGTGCACATCATTGAAGCGGTAAGGTTTTTCTGAATTCGATGTTCCAATATAATTTTGCTAATAACCCTGATGCTTGATCTGATGATCAAAGTGAGAAAAACTTTTCTCCTTTTCCCTTGCTATGAGAAAATGATAAATTTAGCTTGATTTTCTAAATGAGCATCATAAAAAGAATAATATTATTCAAAAAGCCAAACCTTTCCAAGCAGGTGGGGGTCTACATTTAATCCTAAAAGCAGCAACTCTGAACAGTTGCTTTTGTTTCACCAAGCAGCAAAATTCTCCATCTCAGCCCCAGTCCTGGTCAGGCTCCAGCTTCCCATGGTCAGAAGCCTCCATCTATCAACAGACAATTCTGCTCTTGAAGAGAAAGAAGCTTTGGTTAGAAAAAAAAAGAATGAGCTGATCTGCCAGGTGCCTGGGACCTCTCATAAAAGGGCTTTGACCCTGCAATCAGAATCAAACGACTTAATAAATATATCTGCATAGTTTTGAATAGTTTCTACACTGACTTTCTTCTCTTAGCTAACTGCACACTTAATGCTATTGAAGGAGTTGTTCCAGGAGCAGGGCTAGGAAATGAAATTCTGTTTGTTAATCATCTTCCTGCCACTGAATCTGTTCCTAACCTTACTGACAGAAAATTAATGCATCAGCCTACATAATTCTCTGTTGAAAGATCTTCAAGCAAGAACTTTAGAGAATTGAATTAGTCAGGTCTAGTGATTGGGGATAACTGTACACTCCTGGCTGTACAAACACAGGTGTTTAAAGTCACTCAGAATAGAATCAGGATAATTTCAACAAATATATGCTTTGTTGTGGGTTGTTTTTTTTCAGACAAGATTAACAGAGGAAAATAAAGATTTCTGGAATTGTATGTGTTTGCAAAGTCCAGTGAACTAGACAACAGAGAAGCAAACTCAGGAAGGACTCTTTCTCAAAATGCATTGACCTGAGTCATTGTGTTGATGGAGCAGATCCTTACCCAGTGTAAATATACACGGTGCCATTAACTTCATCAGAGTCTGATGAAGTACAACTGGATGCCTGATTGTCTGGGAGAAACCCTCACAGTTCTGGGCTTTGTCATGTACACGAACCAACATGATGATTTATTATTAAAATCTAGGGGTGAGCAGGAGAACTGGACAAGGTATGCTGTGTTGCTATTTTGAGTTGCTTAGGAAGGCTGCAATGTGCACCCAGAGACTTATTTTAACAGGGTTGCTCAGAAAGGGCAACTGGGAAGCATGAATTAAGAAAATGTAGAGAGTGAGCAACCTGAGGGAAAGAGGCGAGTTTGAACATATTTCTAGACTTGCAAGACTACAGCAGTGGGAATAATTAAAAAAGCACACTTTTTTGGGTAATTTATTCTTGAAACTCTGCAAAATTTGTCAAATCGTTTATTTGATGAGCATTATTTGACCAGCTGTACAGAGAGCCACACTGGAGTGCTGTAATGAGTGCTTTGGAATGTGACCAGCGTTAATGTGCCTGTGATAGTTGGATAATTCTTTTACTCTGCTCATTTCTGTGGTTTTCCTGTAACTATGGCCCTGCTTGATTACAGTTATGATGTGAGCTTTGAATTCTCTCTCTCCTTTGGCCTTTTCCTTTTGGCAGTTCCTGCAGAGCTGAGCCCTGATTAGAACCACAGCAGGTCATTTGATCTTCAGATGGCTATAAAAGGTCTGTGCAAGTGACCATCTCACTTCTGTCCCAAATGGATGATCACACATAGCGCGCATTGCCACACTCCTGGCAGGACTTCAGCAAAACTGGCAAGTTTTCCTTCCAGACCTAAAGCATAACAAAAGATACAAGGAGCAATTCCATTTAAAGTCCCTTTAAACTGTCAAATTTAGCAGAAATTTTATAACAGAGCAGACTTTAAAGTGATGAGGGAGAAGTACCGTTCCCCTGCTTGAAATTGCAGCTGGGTTTGTTACCATCAGGTGTGATATGAAGTCAGCATTTTCCTTGATGGCTTTTTCCTTTGCCATTGTTGCAATCTGGCTCTGCAGATTGAAGACTCATTCCAGGTTTTTAAAGGGAACTGTTACTTTCCTGAAGGATTTTATTCCTTGTCTCCTTCTGAATGGATTTTGTTATTTTGCAATTTCTCAAAAATAGGTGAATTTGATAAAATCCAGATATTTGGAACCAAGATGCAAAGTTCAGATAATAACAGTTTTACTGCAGAAAAAACAGAGGTTTAAATACTCATGATATTAAATAATGTCTACAGTCTGTATTGCTCTCTTTCATTCATGGGGTTCTTCAGAATATTGACGCCCTTTTTTCAGGCACTTCCTCCGTTCAGGTGCCGGTGCCATGTCCACATGAAACAGACACCTTGGGCTCTGCCATTTGGCTTCCCAGCTTGGTAAGAAACACCTACAAGAAGGATCTCTATCTTAGTACCTTCATGTACTTTGCTTTGTTCACGAGACACATGCTCCAGATCCCAGGCTGTCAAGTGCTGGACACGTAATTGCTTCTTCCTCTTACACAGTTCACAGAAGACAATGTTTCAAGAATTCCCTCTGATCAGGCACGGAGGCAAAGTGTGAATTTTTCTGGTGCTTGCACAGCTGCTGTCTTCAGACATTGATGCTACCAAGGACTGAAACTTGTAATGCAGAAAATCTTCATAAATTAAATGTCTCTTTTTTTTTTTTTTGCTAAGTGTGAGAATCATCTGGGGATGCCTGGCACAGGAGCACTACTGCTTATTGCTCCATTATTTGCATTCATTAGATTAATAATGTTCAAATGGCAGATTTCAAGCCAGAAGCCCTAAGTTTCATTCCCAGCTCTGAGGTAAGCTCACTGAGAATACTTTGGACTCAGTTTGTGGTTATGTGTCCCACTAGGAAAGGAATATTGCTTAATATTGCTTTGCTGTTGTGTCATGCTGTCCTCTAAGATATCTCAATACAGCCTACTTTAGCTCTCATAAATTTGACCTCACGTTGGAAAATGTCAATAGCAAAGTTGAAGTTTGAAGTAGCCCATTTTAGGTTTTTTCCCTGGAAGTTATTTTGTGAATACTTTTAAAAAATGCGATTCCTTAAAAATGTAAGGGAATCAAATTATGAAATATACAGCTTCTTGTAACATCTAATTTCGTTTTTGGTTTTGGTAGTTTTGATTGATCAGCTGAGATATAAGTATTCTTCAAATCAAGATTTTTCCATTTTCTTTGTAAAAAATCAGAGTAAAATCCACTGAGAAGAATGATCAGCTGGGGAAAATCAAAGTGGTTCACAAGGTGCCACACTGAAAGTGGCATATTCTGCCCTGATATAAACTCTGACTGTTCATTTAATTTTATATACAGATAATTATCATTAACTGTAACACTTCAGCATGTCAGGATAGCTCACAAATACCAAGAGGCCTTTCACTGTCAGTAAATTAATTAGGATTTTTCAGCTATATTTTATTTTTATATTGGAAGCACCCTACCTCGGTTCAGTCCAAACATTTGTGCAAAAAATAAAATCTAAGTACTGGAATGTCCACAGAAACCCAACCCCAAATTCCTCTTTTTTTAATGTTCAATTGCACTTATATAATACAAAGTCATATCACAGAGTTCTACCAGATGCCAGGGAACAAAAAGGCACAGACTGCTAGGTGAGGAGAGGGCTAAGACACCTCTGTTGCAAAGCCAAAGGGCAACCACAGAAACATCTTGGCAATAGCCTTCACCTGAAGGGATCAGCAAGCACAATGGCTTAATGTGATGAAGTACACAAAAAGTCTGATGAGTGCAGACATACTGTTTTTCTTTGGCATTTCTGCCTCTATCCTTCTTTGCAGACACCACCTTCTGTAGCAGAAGTGGAAAGGTAAGAAACATCTCCATGCCCAGATGTTACAGATCACACACTGGCATTTCAGGTTGGCCCCAAAGCTTCAAAGCCAGCTTGCTATAGCTAGTAGAAACAGACAGTATGCCTGGTCATCCACTTCAGAAAAATTGAGCAGAACTCATCAATTGGCTACTAGCAACCGGCTGCCATCAGAAGAAACTGTTATTGGACTCTGTATGACACACCAGGGTTGTTATCTACATTGCATGATATTCTGGAAGATTCTAATATTTCAAAATTAATTTTTGTTCCTCAGTTAAAAAAAAGAAAAAAATTAATTACTAACTTTTTCTGTTAAAAAAAATATATTCAGAAGTAGTGAGTATGTACTTATTTATTTATATATTTAGTATCTTGACCAAGCAAAAATCCTGATGCATGCCCTCTAAATGATGAAGTTGGTTTGTTTGTTGAATTCTGTCAAACATGAAATCATGTTACACTGAATTCTCCCTGCTTGGGCACTTACTGTCTGCATAGTTACTTGGCTGATGCCACTGTCTCTCACAGCTCTGAGTGCATCTCAGTGGCTGGATTGCAGCCTCTGTCAACCTAAACCCATGGTCAATTTTTGGTCAGAGGGGAAACACCATGACATAAAGGGAGAGATAACTCACTTACAAGGTCAAAGAAGCAGTGGCATAATAGGGGAATGCAATTAAAAAATTTAACAAACTGAGGTGGTAAAAGTTATAGATAATAAGACCCCAAAGGAACAATCATCCTTTCATCACCGTTTGCTCCTAAACATCTCCTATTGCTTTTCCAGGGACATTCAAAGTAATGGGACCAGCACAATAGAATTCAGTCAATGTGTATCATTATCATAATTGTACTTTTTACCTCAGATACCCCTGGGATGGCTCAACGATCTCTGTATGCTGTCATACAAAGAACACAAAATAGTCCACTTCCAGAGAAAATTCTGATGGAGACAAAAATCTGGACAATGGAGAAGGGTCTTATCTGATGCAAAGAATTGTTACCCAGAAGTTGCATGTGCTTAGGCTTTTCCCTTTGTCCTCATACCTTGCTATGTAAGATTCATTCTGAATGAACTGTCAAATATATAAACTTTCCTGTCTATGCTCTAGTTGTATTATGCTTCAGGCCATCCCATGATGTGATCCCAGATGAGGCATTTCAGGAGTGGAATTACTGATGTGCATTCCCCTTTGTTAGCACCAGCCATACCACTTGTTGCTTGTGCAGCTCTTTGCACCTTATTCAGGTAGGACCTGTAACTACCCCAAACAATGTACAGAAGAGTTGGGAATTCAAGAGGGTATGCCAAAGACAGTACCAGAAATGACCCAGAGAATTCATAGGTGAAGGAAGTGATTTAATGGAAAAGTGGAAATAGGAGTGAAAGCTGCTGCTGGGAGGGAAAAGGTTGCTTCATCAGGAAAAACACATTTCTTTTGATTTTTTTGTATGTCTTAAAAAGTTAGAAGAACATGCTGCTATGGATTTATATTAGAGAAGACAATATCAAAAAGCATGACAGATATGTGAAGCAGCATATAGTAAAGAAAATATTGATCCTAATTTCCTATATCCTGTTCTGATGTTGCACATCTTTAGAGAAAACACCCAGAGTACAGGGGGATCAAACACCATGGCTCATAGATTTGTATGGATGAAATGACAGCCTGCTCCCCTCTGTGTATAGCTGGAATTTCTTATGGGCTAAAAGCTTCTTCCTGAAATCTATGACAGTGCTATAGTTTAGCCACGAGATGACAGGGATGTGGCCAAGGCATAACCCTGCTAGGCACCAGTAGGAAGAAATGTGATTTTAAAGTGTTTTTGGAGGTGTCTGAAGAGGGAGTGTTCTCCATGCTGGATTAATTTTCCTGTTTGTTTATTTTTCTGTTAGTTTCTTTTTTGGTGTCCTCTTTTCTGAAGTTCTCACAGCCCTTCCATCAAGTGGCAAGGAGTGAGTTGATCACATGGCTGATGTTATTCACCATTATGTGTGCTCCTCACATGATGTGGGATGCTGGCATTTTTGGCATGTGGTGGCTGTGCATCTAATCATATGACAGGAAAAGAGGAAAGGGGGAGAGCAGTTCTCCCATATGAGGCTATGTATCTGGCCCCACTCTTCCCCTGTTTAAAACTTCACCTTGGTTATCTGATAGGGAATGGAGAGTGGAATTTTGTGAAGCAGGGTAGCAAGGAAAGCTCCTAGAGAAGGTACTGTAAGGAAACATCCTCTAGGAGGAGAGCTCAAGAAGCTGCTTATTTATTCAGATTCTGAAAACCTAATTATCCAGTGCTCAAGAACCCAATGTAACCAATGTTTAAGAACCAAAAAGCACAAACTGAACCTAGGTCAGCTTTCCTTGTTCTTTCTTTCTTTCATTCTCCTAAAACACAGGCTGCTGATTTTCTCAGAGCATGTGTGAGAGAGATGGCATTCCTCCTATCAGAACTTGACAACAAAACCAACTCCTGTGGCACTTTCAATGTTCTCACTATGAACAGAAAATCTGCTTGATACTGTAGGCCTTACTAAAACTGTTTCCACCTCAGTTTACGTGAGGCATCATTTTACCAGCCTGATGTCTAAAGAAAGGAACAGTCTTCAGCTTGCAAAGACACTTGCACATTGGATTTCTATTTTGATTACTTGTGTCACAGGATCTGATTTACTGCTGGACAGAGGCTTGATTGAGATCAGAACAGATCAGTTTAGCTTCATCCTGGTGAACTCCCTCCCCCCAACCCTTACGCAACTCTTCAGGACAAGTGTGACCTGCTTAGCATGACAGTGAGTCATCAGGTTGGCTCAATTTGTCTCTTCATACTTTTGAGATGGACGATTAAGATCCATTTGCAGGCCAACTGAAAACTTAAGTAACTTCAGCAGGGCCTGAAATGAATTAATGAGTGAAGCATCCAAGGACTCTATCAGGGATCATACACAACTGTTCACTGCTATATCAGTTTTCCAGCCAGACACATTTATTTAAGTTGTGACTACCTGTCAGAAGGAACTAGTAGCAATATTTCATAAGGCAGCCTCCAGTAACGTTCTTGTTATTATGAAATAATGTACTTTTTTTTTTCACAGAAGAGCCCTAAATGGAGCTATATGCCACCTTGTTTTTGTATACAAGGAGTATGAAGCTAATGAAAAAATGTCAGCATCTGATATTCAGAATTAGGAGGTGGGAGTAAGGTTACTGAGCATTTGTACTTTTCTCTGAGTCAATATGAAGGACTTCCAAGAAAACTATGCTCCTGGCTTTAAATGTCTATGAAAGAGAGACAAATAATGCCTCTTTATTATGTATTTGCTAAATATTTTGTTGTTAGTCTCTTTCCTGCCAATCTATCTACTGTCATTGCTCCACAAGATATTGTGTGTTCTGCCACAGTCCCCCCTCCCAGCATGATCACAAAGTAGTTCTGATTTCACTTGTGCCACTGTACTAGCAATGTGAAAATACTGACTCAATCCCTTTCATAGAAATGCCAGTATTTCTCACTTGGGTCGGTGTGCAACATGGAGCTAGAATTAATTGCATTATTTGCTTAAATATTAAAAAAAAAAAAAAAGAAAGAAAAAAAAAAAAGAAAGAAAAAAAAAAGAATCTGCCACTATATATATATCTCATGGGTATAGAAATGTGAAGGAAGCATATGGTAGAAGTTGAAATGGTTGTATCATGGAATAATCTTAAGAAAACATATAGCTTTTATTCAGGCTCTGCCTCCCCTTAGGAAGCCTGATCATTGAGAAAAAATATCTGACATTTTACATGGGAAATTAATCAAATGACATTCATAAAGATAGAAGTTTCATGTTACTGCATGTACCTGCAGTACCTACAGGGAGTCCAGAAATATGTCATTTGAATAGGGATGTACAAACCTGAACAATTATAATTTACCTATTGCACCTACTACTTACACAAGTGAGAGATAGGTCTAGAACTGGCATATATAACTGTGAGAGTGATTTAAATCTCAGCTTGGCAATGGCTGGCTAAACAGTCTGCATATGTCTGGCAGCTTCCTCAGAATTTAGCTAAATCTAAACACTGAAATACAGTGAAGCTATTCCTCAAACTTCCTGTGAGATGATAGATGTAGGCCGGTTATTAAATCACCAAACTGACTATGTGGTCCAAGAACATCCGAGATGAACAAAAGAAAGAAAGACCAGAACCCCAAGAAAGCTTCTGCATCTGGATGGTGAAACTTGTTGAAATTGCTCTGTGGTATAATGGGGAAGTTTTCTTTGGCCATCACTGATGGCTTCAGGAGTTTCTCGGAGGGCTTCTTTATAGGAACATCTGGGTTGACTGTAACAATTTCATCATCAACTCTCTAGCAATATTTGCAAAGCTGGTTGTCTCCATGGTTCCAGAATGAGTCATGTAAGAGTGCTGAGCTTGTCCTGTGTCAGAGACTCCTGTGTGTGACTGATCTCCCTCTTCAAGCTCACACATCAGACCCCATTTCATGGCTTTTCTTCATCTTTCATGGTTTAGTCACATCACAATATTCCTTTACTTGCATGGCAAAACCAACATCTGTAGGAGCTTTCCAATGTCCTGTGATTGAAAATAAGATACAGCAGGGATTCTTTGTGGGTCTAAAATGCATGTGAGAGTAATACAAAAGAGAGCCTTCTCACAGCTTTCGCAGCAGGTCATTTTGATTGACATATTTGCAGAGGATACAAGGGTGGATTGTAGATTCAGCTGGTACGTCAAACCAGATGGGAGAATTCCACCAAGTACACAGTGAAATGAGGAGTGCATTTCTATGGATTTCTCTGTTTCTAGCATGTGGTTGAGAAAGTAAAATACCATTCCATAATATCCCTTTCTTTATGAGGGCCACCTCTATTCTTCTCCTAACCTTCCCCAGTCTTCTTCCTCTGTACTTTCCTTCCCAGTTTTTGTAACCCTTCAGCTTTTCTTGTCTTCTGGCTTTTCCACATAACCATTCTTTTATTTGCTTTTCTCTCCTCTGGGTCTTCCTTGTTACTCTTATTATTCTAGGACCATAGGTGTTCCCAGTAGAGAAAGACCAAACAATACATGAGATATGCAGCTCTAGAAGGAGCTAGTGAAGTTTTCTATTCCAGAATGGAATGAAAAACACAAGATCATGTAAAAAAATGAGTGAACCTTGTGGCATTAGAGGTTTGGCAGAGTTCTCTTGCTATTTTGGGAGCTTGGTGAACTAGATGGAGTTGACAAGACCTTTTTTTCTTGCAATTTTATTCCTTTTTTCTTCTCTTTTGATGATTCAGTTGAGAAACCCAAAGATGTTTTCCTAGCTCAAAGGAAACTTTTCTAAGTGTCAGAGAGAAAGAAGTTCCCCATATGCTGGGCTGGTACAAGTAGTTACCCTCTATTATAGCTTTCAAAGCAGCAAACCCTATCACTAAGGTTATGTTTGGACTTTTATTATAATATCCCATTTCAGTGCATGGTCTCAGCTCTGGAAGTAAAATTTTTTAGAAAGTTTGACCTCAGTCCTGTTGTATACATTTGATTCTTAGTTATGGAAGCAAAAAGAATTTTGAACTGTGTGATGCAATTCGATGCTTTTTGCTCAAGGAATAATAATACAAAAAATTAAATACATAAATTTTAACGGGTGCAATTAATCCTAAATCCTACTGAAGCAATTGTCTGTACTTTCCTTCCCCAGCAGCATGTAACTGTCTATCTAAAGAAGGTAACTGAACGGAGCAATGAAAGTATCCTTTCCTTTTCACAAAGTTACACAGATCTTTACAAGACACCATTGCTGCAGGGCTGCTAGTGTATCCAGCACATTTTACTTTCAGACTCAGATACCCCTAAATGTAGTATTGCAGTCCTTGGAGCCATGTTCAGAGTGTGACCCTCGTCCTGTGGTAGTGAAAGTGTGCATAAATGCAGGGAAACACATCATCTACAAGCCATGAAATGCAGCAGAAGTGAACTGAAAAAATAAAAAAATAATGGTATGTTTAAAATCCCTGGTCATGAGGGCCAGAGCTGTTCAAAACGTAAGAGATTTTCTTGGCTACAGACTAAACAGAAGGACCTTGTTTACATTATTTTTGGCAGAGTCCAAGGTGTATGGTGGAGTGGACTTCAAATCTGAGAGAAGTAAAATGCACAAAGGACTCCTTTGCCTCTGGGAAGCCTCAGTGGCCACCCTTGCATCAGGAAGGAGTTAAATAAGCGGGGTCCTTTGCAGTGCTGAAATGCACTTGCTACCCCTCCCTGTACTGAACACCACTGGGGCCTTTCCCAGGTTCTGGTCCTGCCTTGCTTTGAGCCAGGGCTATTTCCCGGGATTCTCCCCTCAGCCACCATCCAGCTCTCTGTGGCCATCTCTGCACAAATACTGACCAAGGCCACCACAGGAGATAAATGGATAGCAAAATCTGCTCAGCAATTGGCAATGTGTTTGTGCCCCTGCTCGCTGGCAGCCTTGCCCATTGCTCTACAGGGATGTGAGCTGATTCACCCGGAGCCCCTCCAGGCTGCCCTGTGCCAGGGCTCCCTCAGGGCTTCACAGCATGGAGGCAGCAACATTCCCTTTGCAATGGAAGAGGGAGGGCTATGAAGGCAGGCTGCATGGCCTGAGAAGGTGGCTCAGGCTCCAGGGAGCCTTCCCCGGGTGAGGGCAGGAGCCAGGGACAGCAAGTATGCCTGCTGAGAGGGGTGGTCAGGTAGCGATGGCTTCCCTGGCCCCATGGCTCTCTGCATCCTCCCATGAGCCAGAGGCAGAGAAGCCACAGAGGCCTCCACACACTGTCTGGGACTGCTTTGTGGCTGTGGCCATGCGGTGCGAGTGGAACCCAACTGAAGGGACTCCTGAGAGCTTTGGTGACAGGGGTAAGGTGAGAGGCAGCACCTGGTTTCTGGAGCTGGAAGGGGTCTGGGTGTGAGGTGTGCACTGAGCTGAGTAGAGTCTGCACAGACACACATGGAGATACCCGAGAAACTTCAAATGCTACAATCTGAGCTGGTCCTGAAGCTCAGAGGTCAGCCCCCAGATCCTCAGTTTGCACCCATGCAGTGTTTCAGAGGTGTCCTCTTTGCTCTTCATACCAGTTCACTGGAAGAAGTGAAGGCCCAGGGCCTCACTGGAAGAAGCAGTTGTCAGAAGTGTGAATGTGGGGCAGAACTTCCCCCACACAAGCCAGAGATGCCCCCAGCCAGCACCTTCACAGAATCACAGGATGGCTGAGGTTGGAAGGGACCTGAGAGATCATCTACTCCAACCTCCCTGCCATGGTCAGGGATGCCTCTCATCTAGACCAGGTTGCTCAAGGCCTCATCCAGCCTGGCCTTGAACACTTCCAGGGAGGGAGCAGCTACAACTTCTCTGGGCAATCTGTTCCAGAGTCTCACCATTTTGTACTAAACTTCTTCCTGATGTCCAGCCTAAACCTCTTCTCCTTCAGTTTAAATCCATCTCCCCTTGTCCTGTTGTTGGACACTCTTACGAAATGTCCCTCTCCCGCCTCCCTGTAGGTTCCCTTTAGGTACTGGAAGGCAGCTCTAGGGTCCCCCTTGAGTCTTCTCTTCAGCCTGAAAAATCCCAGCTCCCTCAGCCTCTCCTGATAGCAGAGATGCTCCAGCCCCTTGATCATCTTTGTGGGCCTTCTCTGGACTTGTCATGACATCAAAAATGCAAAGACCATGAGATCAGGCATGTGATGACAGATAACCATCACAGCCATCATTATTTGTCCTGAAAATACCACCTGGTTGTAGCTGCCTGCTGACACAGGCAGCAGCAGTAGCATAATCTGCTTTTTCAGGCTAACAAATTTAGACTTAGATGCCACCAGGTCAGAATGACTGCTTACATCTTTTTAGGGATTTGACCCCAAAGCTAATGTCTGTCCTGAATGCTGTTTAGTAATAAGAACTTTCCCTGCAGAGCAGTTTCAAAACCTGTTAGTATTTTGCAGAGTTCACAAGCTCCACAGGAGGGAGTCTTTACCTATATTTAAATACCAGACCTACCTATTGAAGGTATTTCTCACCTACAGTATTGACAGATAAGGGCTGATTTCTGCTTTTTTTTGAAAGAGTGGTGGATCAAGTGGGGCTGTACACTCTTTAGTCAAAGTGGTACAGGCCTCTGGATTTGGATCTGTGAACTTTGGAAAACCTATGAAAAAAATTATTGGCACACTTCACTGGTTATTTCACAGTCAAGTATGGATCTCAGTTTTCTGCTAGAAATTAGAAAGTTATTGCTTTTCTTCTTTACCCACATGACTTTATGACAATAATTTAGCTTTCGTATATGTTAGGTAAAAGATACAAAGAAGAACTAAATCCTGTCTAAAAGAGAAGAATCCTGGAAATAGAAAAATCCTGACACATTTAAGGGTGGAAGATGCTATTGCCTTCAAATGATTTGAGAAAAGTTACAAAACTAACTGTTTGGAGGACAAAGTTCAAGTCCCATCTCTTTACCTATGTTTTCTTTGCTTTTACTGCTACAGTAAAACAGAGGACAGAATGAATTCATTAATTCATTATCCAATGAAAAGGATTTTAAGAGAGGTTTTCTTAAAGTAGTTTTCCACTTCTAACTTATCTAAATCTTGGATTAACAGGTGATTTACATTATAGGTGATCAGAAGTTCCTTTTCTGCTTGCAGGTAGGCAAAGATGCATGGTATATAAAAACGCTTTGTTGCTATTTTAAGTGCAAATAACAACGGAGCTTTCCACACAGGGAAGTTTTTGGGCCTTGACAGTACAAAACAGTTTTCTCAGACTCTACTTGTAATAGAATAAAAGACAGGAAGCTCAGATGCACAGTCTGGTGGTGACTGCAATAATCAAGCATAGCTCCTATCTTATCTATTTCCTCTGACTGAGTCTATCTGCCAAGATCAAGATTTCTTCTCCAGGCATCCTATTGTATGCTCTGATAACTAAGCAGAACAGAAGTGGTATTTCTCTCCCTAAAAGGCCTCCCTGCTTTTCTTTCTCATTTCTCCACCTGCAGCTTCTCCTCTGATAGACACTTCTCCTTCAGCAGAGTGCTTGCTGTCAGATCAGGTTTTGCTGGATGTCCCTGAGAGCAGAGTAACCCCTGCCCTATGCTGATGGATTGAATAAAGCCACTAATCGTTAAGTGAAAGTTACACCAGACATTGTATGGAGTGAAAGAAGGGGGCACGGTTTTCTGCCTCTAGGGCTTGGCAGAATTCACAACAAAACAGCTGGCTGCAAGACATGGGTGCTGATGGAATACATTAATTACTGTCGTCAAGGTTTTAGACACACTTGTGTGCTTCTGGTAATACCAGCATGCAGGATTATCAGAGAAATCGCCTGTAACAAAAAAAAAAAAAAAAAAAAAAAGGAGAAGGGAAGATATGAAACTGTAAAGCAGGTTGTCTGATTCAGGCCCACACTGTGTTTGCATGGGCAGTGTCATCCACTTTGACCAGTGCATTCCTTCACCCCCTTGTGGTTTCCACCACAGGTGCATAGAGTTTTTTCTGAAAATAGTGAAGTAACTCAAGGTCTTTTAGGTATTTTTGAGTTTTAACTCAAAACATTTTTAAACTTTTAAAACAATAATGTTTTAAAACATTTTACAACTTTTTAACATTTTAAGTATTTATACAATAGCAAAAGTTTACTGGGTGACTCATAGTGACATAAATTAGAGCCAGCCTTCCCTGTTAGACTTACATGCAGCTTAATGGCAACTTGGCTGTAGTCTGTAAAACCACTAAGCAGTATTTGTGGATTTTGTTTTATAATGAATAGATCGTAAACTGCATTTGGCTTGTTGTTGATTCCTTCTAGTAGAATCTGACATGTCTATTTTATACATCAATTTTACTAACATCATCAAACTTAGTCAATAAATAGTCAATATTTGCATTCAGTTGCTCCTGATAGATCAGAAATGATTACTAGCTTAGAGTGGTGTTCACTTGGGCCTGGGACTGTTTACCTACTCACAATGTCTGAACATCTCGCACTTGGCTGCGTTTTCTTCCACTTGAGACAGGGCAAGAGAACTCAAGGATATGTCTACATGACCCAGTGCACATTATGAAAGAGGCAGTTGATAATCTGTGTTCAAAACTAGCTCCAAGACCAGTATAGCTAAGTCAGTAGGTAAAATAATACCATTCCAGTATTTCCTCCTTCTTGACAGCACAATAATTACTCTGGTGAGGTGTTGCCTTGAGGTAGCTATGCTGTTTCTAGAGCCTGTGAGTTTCATGTGACACCTACAATTACCTTGGGAGATATTTGTCTACATTTACATTGTTCTTTTTTTTTGGGGGGGAAGGGGTGCTAGTTTGTTTGTTTGTTTGTTTTCTTCATTTTCTGGTGTATTGTTTTGTTTTGCTTTGTCTCCATGCAAAAGAATAAATCACGTCTTCCGGCCAAGTGGTGCAAGTTGAGCCTAAGGCATTCTGCTCTAGGCCAAGACCTACTGAATGGAACTCTTCACCCAAAAAGGATTTCACAGCAGCATGATAGGAGGGATAGAGGATGACATTCCCATCCCTGTGCACACTGTCTCTATTGTGTTGTTGTGATCATGTTTGTCATAAGGAATATTTAACATATTTTGGATTACTTTGGAGACCCCTGACTACTGGCACCAGTTACAACAGCTCAGTTCATTACATCCATTCTTATGCAACCTGGGACAGATATGGCCAGGCCAGCACCCTGTCCTCCCATCAGTCATCATGATCTCAAGGTACACTCCTATGATTTAAGAAATTTTTCTTATCATCTGCTGCCCCGAATCATGCAGCTGTCTCCCCGCCACATAGACTGGTATGGCCTTTGTACTTTGGCACTGAGCTCCTATAGAGCAGATGTAGTACACTTTTGGGAGCAGACACATGCTGCAGCATGCTCTAGAATAAACTGGATCAAACTGGATTGCCACAAGGATCGTGACAATTAGTGACACCAGGTGTAGCCAGTGGGAGAAGCCTGGCTATTTTTTTGGATGAAAGCTGATGTGCTTATGGCAGTGCATACAACCACTCCACCTCTTGCCCTCCAGAGGGTTTGGCTCTTATCTCTATTTCAGCCTCTTGATCTGCAAAGCACTGGTGCTTGTTTGATGGGTAATTCTTGGAGTTGAAAAAGAGAAAAGGGAACTTGTGTCACAGGGACATTGTGATTTGGGTTGGATTTGAAGTTCCTTTAGAGGGATCTTGGGCAAAGGCTTATCATTTCAACCAGCTTACCATGATTAAGCCACATAAATCAATTTCTTGCGTGGTTCAACTTCTGTGCTTCAGGCTGTGTAAAATATAACTTTCTCAGTTTCACTTGGAGCTGGCTTCTGGTGTTTGCTAAGTAAGCATTTATCTGGGGCTTGAACCAGCCCTAGTTAAAAGTTACCCAACTGGTGTCTGGGGATTGCGTCACTCTGACCAGCACATCAGACCCTTGCAGCTGGAAACCCCTACCCTTTTATGACCTGCAATGGGTTTCCCAAACCTGATTGTGGCTATCCGAGGGACAAAATTTGGAGTATTGTAGCCAAGCTGAGTTGCAATTTGTCCAGTAGTCAAAGTGGGTTCCAGGTTTCCCTCTGCAATGTGGCAGACCCTCAAGTTTGTCTCATTTCTACTGGGATCTTAAAATAGGATGGGAAAGTATTTTTACCCTCAATTTATACAGAAGCAAGCTGAGGCAAGGCTACGTTTGCAAAGTCATTGAATCAACCAGTGGAAAAACTGGAAGAAAATGTCTCAAGTTTCTAACATTCAGTCCACTTCTCCCTATGCTAGACACCGTGGCTTATATTAGAATTCAGGAACGGGTGACATTGTTTTCCAGCACATCTCGCAGGCACCTGGTGAGGCTTGAAGGGAGCTTTTAGCTTTGTAGTTCAGGGTAGAGGGTCCTCCTCTTGCCCTGTGGACTCGTTCATTACTAAGCTTAGCTGCCCCTTTTTAAGCCCTACCTGCCACTTTACGTGCAGAGGGGTAGAGGTCAGGCCACAAGACTCCAACTAGTCATTAAGAGAAAAAGCAGTTGACCTTTTTTGCTTGCATTAACTTTGCTGATCTCCAGCCCCAAAGTGTTTATTTTCAAAAAGATTCTGTCACTGCTACTGCACCAAGAAGACAGAATAATGCCATGAATAATGTTTGTTTTGGTCGGAGAAAAAGCACTCTGGAACTCTAACAAATATCCTCTTGTTAACAATTGGAAACATATCATTAGGACAGACTCTCCAGTTATTTTAACGAGATTTTAGTTTCCTCTCTCTCTCTTTCTTGCTGTCACTCTCTTTCCCATTTTTAATGAGATACCAATTTCCTCCCTTCTCATTTGCAGATGCCTTTCCAATAAAACAGACAGCTTTGATTTTCATCTTAGCATGCATTCTTAGCCTTAATTTATTTGCCCACATAAGCTGCCCGCCACTCCATGCACTCTCCATGTGCTAAACGGCTGTTAATCGCTGAAAAATTAACAAGGTGTTTAACGCCCAAAAGAAAAAGCTAAAAAAGCCTTTTTCTTGTTACGTGGAAAGACTTGGGATTTTTTCCTAACATGGCCAAAGCTCAACTAATTCTTGGCATGGAGGACACCTTTTTGCAACTGCACCCTATCTCTCCCCTGCTGCACTGCTTCTAGTCTGTACTTACTACTCTGTCTTTCCTCAGACCTCTTCCCCAGCCTTGTCCCCTAAAAGCCATAAAGAAATCCTGCACTTTCCTTTTGTAAAATTGACTCTAGGCTGGTTTATTTTAATTGCAGAAATGCTGTCATTTTGTGGGCAGCCCATCAGGCCCTGGAAGATTTGCAGGTGTTGAAGGCATGAAAAGAGGGACCTTTCTCAGTGTAGCTGATTCAGTACAGCCAATCCTTCCCTTGAGGTTTGCAGACATGCAGCTTTGGCAAGTTTTGTCAGTAAACTGTTTATTTATTTAAAAATATTATTATTTCACTCAAATAGCTCTTTAAGGCTTGCAGAAAACCTGAAACCGAACTGAACAGAGATCATCCTGTGGCAGAGAATCTGGGCTTTATGTTTTATCAGCCCAGCTACCAGATGAGATTTGCTGTATGTTTGATATGTAATTTCTTTTTTGTCCAGTGTGTGACAGAGATGATAGGTGTTGCAGTCAATAGCTGCTAGTGAGCCATGCACAGCTCTTGATGATGCATGAGGTATTGAAAATGCTGTGTTACAGGGAACAGTCCTGTTGACTTCTCCTGGAGCATTTTCCATGTTTTACTCTGCTACAGAGGGAGAAGTGACTTGTATTTTGTCTCATCTCAGTTTTACTCGGATGTCACATTACTGTGTCATCAGAAAATCTTTTTCTCCCTTTGCTTCCAAACAAGAAATCTGTAACTCTCCTCTTCTTGGCTGATACGGCTCGGTCAAACCCACATTGCTGGGGTCTGCAGAAGAGTAGTGGAATTCCTCCCGTATGAGGAAAGGCTGAGGGAGCTGGGTCTCTTCAGCTTGGAGAAGAGGAGAATGAGGGGGGACCCCATTAATGTTTATAAATATGTAAAGGTTGAGTGCCAGGAGGACAGAGTAAAGCTTTTCTCAGGGGTGACTAACAAGGGCATACGGGCAAAGGGCAACGGTTATAAACTGGAGCATAGGTGGTTCCATATAAATATAAGGAGGATTTTTTTCACTGCAAGCGTAACAGGGCACTGTAAGAGGCTGCCCAGGGAGGTTGTGGAGTCTGCTTCCCTGGAGACATTCAAAGCCCACCTGGATGGGTTCCTGTGTGACCTCCTATAGGTGACCCCGTTTTGGCAGGGGGGGTTGGACTCGATTATCTTTTGAGGTCCCTGCCAACTCCTGACTTTCTGTGATTCTATGATTCTGTGATCTGTAAGATCTCTGAGCAAGGTCAGAGAGAGGAACCGGGCAGATGGTTGTTCTGTTGCTTTAGTTAAAGTTTCATCAAGTCCCTCTTTTGTATCCATGCTATTAGGCTCAATAAATGGTGCTAATATTTGAGTCAGGGTGGATGGATAGGGAAGGCAGCTGTGCAGCTGCATGACCACTAATGCACAGCGTGATCCAGGCAAGCACAGACTGCACATGGTGCTGCTGGGTACAGCACAGTCACCTATGGTAAGTGAATCCACACCTGTTTCTACTGTTGTAGCTTATTCCTTTACTAGAGGAAGATAATCTGTACCATGATAAGCATAAAGTGTGACTGTATGCACAGCTGAAGCAATAATTCAAAGGCAGAAATAAAGTCAAGCCTCTAACCAAAACAGTGTATGCTGGTACAGAAATGTATGCCCAACAGGCCAAGTATGAAAACCACTGTGAAAGATTATTATTATTGTCAATATTTTTTAGCTGCTCAGGATGAATTCCCTTCTGTTTTGCATGTGAAAAGGCTTTTGGGAAGAATGCTTAAAAACCAAGATCCTGTTTACTCAGAGTGGGCATTTGTGTGAAGCAGTGTAAATTTCTATAACAATTTCACTTAAGAAAAATAGTGTTCTGAAGAAAACTGCTGCCCTCTCCTCCTTTCTCTACTGGTGTATATATTCCTCAGAGCCATCCTTTCCAGCTCCCACTAAGGTGTTGTTTGCCTTAGCAATTTTTTTTTTTTTTTTTTTTTTTTTTTTTTTTTTTTTTGTCATTTTTGCTGGAAAGAGAAAAGGCACAAAGATTGAGGTCTCTTAAGATATGGGGATCTCTGTCGATCATAATGAGTGACATTGGCCTGGTAGTTCTGAGTAGTCTTGAGACCTCTGAATCTGTGAAGACTGCAATACTGTGGACAGCCTTAAACTTTCACAAATAGTAAGTGAAAAATTGTGAAAAATAAGTTATTTACTTATTAACTAAGTGAAACTAAGTAAATAAGTTACTAAGTGAAGTTAAATTACTCAATTAGTATACTAAGTGAAAAATAAGTTATTAAGCAGAGTTGAAAACAGAGAATTCTTTAAAGGCAAAAGCTGCATCAAGAGCTGGTGGCTCGGAGTTCTGGTCAGAATTGAAATTCAGATGTAAAATTTTAACCATAAGAATAATGAACCATTGGAATGTTATAAATTCCCTGCCACTTGAAGTCTCTTAATGAAGACTCATTGTCTTTTTAAAAGGTATGCTTTGATTCTGACACAAAATAATGACTGAGATGAAGTAATCACTTGACAAAAAGTTTTTATTATATATTGACTTATATAGAAGTCAAACTAAATCATCACAGAGTTCCCTTCTAGACCCTATAAATCTGTGTGAGCCATCCACATGTACTTCCCACATGAAACACCAAAAAGGGTAAAGTATTACAGTTTGAGTAATGAGATAAATATGAAGAAACCAAAACATAGGTGGGCCACTGAGAAAACCCCAATCTTTTCAGTGACATTTATTAGCTGTAGAAGTCTGTCTGCAAGAGATGGTGAGAGCCAGTTTTTGAGTCATGTGAAACAGTGCTGCATTTAAAAGTAGTACAGAATTGCTGAAGGTAGCAAAGGGACCATGCCTTCTTTGGTCCCAAAAGGCAATTAAAACAATGGACTTTTAAACTTCTACTTCCAAGATTTTTATGACAGTGTGCAAAAGTTGGAAAATATTGTTAAAGACCAAACTCACAGGAAAATCAATTCTGATAACAGAAATCCGTGGACATGTTCATGTTTTGGATGCCTATACTGAACCTTTGTCAATAGTGTGAAAGTTAATATGACTCCTGCTTTTTTATTCCTTCCTCATCTCATTTGTCACATCAGGGAATGTTGTCAATAACAAATTGCCTTACTCTTGTGGAAAGACAGAAAAACTGATCACCTGAGACTACCAAGAAGAAGGGCTGTAACTGAGGACCTGACAGCATCTAACCATCTCTTTGTATCCAGAAATTACCTTTTTAAAAGAGGTTCAGAGGGCAGACTTTAAGTGACTTTTGCACTTAGTGTATTGTACAGGAGATGATAATTTCTACGTGATAATTTCTCTGTAATTGTGGCTAGCACATGAATGTGGAGACAGTGGGTTGGCACAGTACCTGGCAATCGTAATTGACAGGATAAGAGGGTAATTGGCAATGGTCAGGTAGAACTGTGTCTTCCATCTCATCTTTTGGAGGCTTAGTGGCACACCAGAAATACTTAAAGGCAGAGTAGTATCATTTCTGTGAAGGGGGCTAAAAGCTTTCTGTTTTTCCAAAGGTGATCGCCAGCTGGTTGTGTTATTTAAGTTGTCCTGTACTAGTATTGGAAAGGCCCAGGTTCTTCATTAACAGTTAATTAAGCCACAGTGGCCCTTCCTTCCCATCAGGGGTTGCCTTCATTTGCAGATTTAGTTAAAGGGATTCTGTCAAGTTGGTTAGGCTTATAATGTGACTGATCTTTACAGCTGCATAGCCCAGCAGGAAATGCCCAGAGCGCACCCCCAGGGCTCTGTCTGTCTCTCTGAGCTAAAGCCCATCCTTCAAAAAGCACAGAACTGCTATTTTTTCAAGTCCCATTTTATAGCCCCGGGTGTGAGTCAGGATGTGATGGATGCTTATAGGCTGCACCCTTGTGCTTTGAGTGCAAGCACTAGCCAGTATTTACACACGTGTGGTGTGCAGGCTGAGCCTATGTTTGCCTCTCTTGTAAGTACAGTGAAATACCTAGATTTGAATGGGCCTGTCTGAAAAGTAAGCCTGCAAATGAATGCTGGAGATGCAGTAGACACAGTTTTATTACAGGGAGAGCAAGTGGGTCTTTAAACAGGTAGCTAGGTGCAGGCTATGTTCCAGCTGGGGTGAGGGCAGAGGTAAGAAAAATGCATCACTCAAGTAGGTTATCCACTGAGCCTGCTGGCCCCTTTCCAGCAATAGTCAGTATTCTCCCACTGTCTGAGCAATCACTTACAATTTTAAGTCATTAGCTGTTTCAAATAATGTGAAATTTCAAGTTCTTAATTCATTGCAACACTCTCTGCCAACTCTTGCTACTTGGCTGACTGCTGGTGGTTCTCAGAGCACATCATGAAAAAAGTGGCTTCTTGGGAAGGCAGGAGTTCATGGACACACACAGTCCTCAGTACCAGCCAGTTAACAAGGTTGTTCTCCTGTGGTGGTGAAGATGACCACATCCACTGGAATCTACCACACAAGAAGTGCTGTGCAGTCAAATATGTGAGTGGCAGTACTGGATGCCAATAGGACATCCTCCTACTATGTCAACCCTCCCTGTCATTTTTTAGGCTACCTTCTTGTCTACCCTCTGACCTGAGGGTTTATTTAGTTCATGCCTTTTGCAATGATCTGAGAGGACTGATAAATTCTCTAAGAATCACGCTTATGCACCACAAAGTTTCAAACTCATGTCTGCCACAAATCCATCTGATGTCATCAGTTATCCTAACCCTGAGCAATCCAGCAGCATAACGCTGTTGTTTTCCTGGCAGTGTGACAGGAGATTAGCTCATAATGGCCTAGAAAAATTATTTAATAACATAACGTTGGCCAATATGCAATACTGGATATTTCTCCCTTAGTCTATAAATCAAACAACTTATCAACCCCTTCTTGAGCCTTAATATATATTTTTTACACATAGGTAGCATGCATAATATAGAAAAGCTTCTAAGAAACTTAGCATTGTCCTGTGGGTTGGCATGAAGTAACTGCTGTTAATAGAGTGGGATACCTGTGCTCTCATATGACAACATGACCATCTTGAGACAATTTTTCCCCATAATAAAATAGCATACTTCACACAAGATCTGTGAATGTTATTTCAGGAGAGAGAAGTGAATTTGCTAAAGGCAATAGAGTGGGTCATTGAAAGGAAAGTCACCCCTGCACTCTTCCCTGCCTTAGAGTTGTTGCAATGGGTAGCTTATTGTCATAGATGGTGATATGCTATACCTTCACGCTTAGCATAACTGTAGGTTGAGATACACTGTGGTAAGTGGCTTTCCAATAACTGTAAGAAATCTTTACCCATATGGCTCCTGAAATGTGTGGTAATTCATGGTAAGTGGTATCATCTCATGTTCACAACTGGTTTCTGTGTGGAACTCTCTTAACCAACACATACCAGATACTTTCTAGCAGAACAATACCTAGTAGAACTGTGAGACCTTGTAACATCTTGTGAGTTTTGGCAGATGCGATACTAGAAACTCAGGAGGTCATACAAAGCAGAACTAATTCTTAACATCAGGACTCCTGAGCTGACATAATGGAGTTGGAGGGAGGCCATCCTTGCAATTGGTAATCCCGTCCTGGTGCGTGCTTTCTCCTCTTTCCCACCCCAAAGTGCCCTCCTCACCCTTGAGGATGACCTGCTACAATGGTTTACAAAAACTGGCAAGGACAGACCCTTATAAAACTGTTTTCTTTAGTGCCAATTGCAGCAAAAATATTTTTTTTTTCAGTATGAAAACCATATCCGAGTGATTCAATATTTTATACTTGAATGTAATTTCCTCTTCTGGGCCAAATGGCTTACCACATCATCAGCACGTTTTTTTCTCTGTACACATGGCATTTTGAGATGGAATCATATCTAGGGTAACTGTTATCTATTAGCAGCTGAATCCCTTTTTCCTGGCTTGTTTAACAGGCCACTTTTGGGGGATTTAAATTCCTCTCATCCTTATGTTCCTATCACTCTTTGGAAAAAATATGTAGGAAACTGTGAGTGACAAGTTAAAGTGAGCAAAAATACAGATCTCAGAGCCAGTGGCATCCTTGGCACTGACTATTGAATACTCCAGAAAGAGCTGAACAAATCCTAAGACAACCTGATAGCTTTGGTTCATGGACCTTAAAATGAGATAATCAGTGACCTAATAATTGGAGCACAATTCTCTCATGACTTCACCCTCTTCATTGACTTCTGACTTCAACACATTAGTACTATCTAATGATTCACCAAAAGTTCATTTGCAGACTGACACGACATCGAAATTTATTTTCCCAGTTTACCAGAAATGATTCTTTTATACGGAATTATTCTGCCACACATCAGTGTGTGAATGTACTTTCCTGGCTGATCTCAGGGTTTCCTTTTGAACTAACTGAGACCATAAGTCAGACACAATGGAAAGAAAGAGTGTCTCTCAGGTTATACTGCTTTCAAATGATTGTTCTTTAACAATCAGGATGGCTTCTTTCCTAATAACGAGAAACAAATCAGTCAGATTTGTCTGTAAAGGTTTCTCTCAGACTTTTAAAAGATGGAAACACATCACTTTATGGAACAATTAGAGATTTTACTGAGTGCAAAAAGGAATTATACATACTGCCTTTTTTTGAACTGAACAGACCACCTTATGCAAAAATGAATGTTACAAATAAGCACTCTGTAGCCTGTCTGGAGAGAGCTGCTTAGACTCTGACTGTGAAGGGATATTTTGTTCCCAAGGCAAAAAGAGACGAAACATTTTAAAGTGAAAATATTTCTTCTGCTCAGTGTTTTGTTGTTCCCTCTTTATTCTGAAAAATTACTTGTTTCATGGTATGGTATGTTTTGAGTTTCTATATGTCAGTGTAAATATCATTTCATACTGGTGGAGACCAGGCAGTGTATAATAACACAAAAACTCACATTTGAGTATGCCTGTTTCTGTGAATTTGTATTGCACAGGTATGACAGCATTTAGCCATCTCTGTACATATTTCTTATTTGCAAAATGGCTTTTTTGCACTTTTGACAAAGCAATCCCCTGTATTTATTTAAGCTTTACTCCCACAGATCTTTACAGCAGAATCATTAATTTCTGAATCAGGACATTTGTTCAAAAATCTATGAGCTGCAATATATGAATATATGTTTTCAATATATGTTTGTGTGCTTTTCATGTTATTATTAGTTCCATTCACTTTAAGTGTATCAGCATTTGTATCTTTCTTTTGTAAAATTAACTGACGGATGTTAATTGTTAAACCAAGTTGAAATCAGGGTATTTACCTCTAGTGTAGTAGCTGAAAGCATTGCAAGAAACATCACAGCCTGAATCCTCTGAGTGACCAACGTGGGGATATGAAAATTAATACACAGACTTTGATAATTCAAAAGGACTGCAGACCTTTTTTTGAAAGGTCCTGAGAATTAAAACAGAAGCAGTTCAAATGATTTTGTACTAAGGAGGTGACAATACCTCTGTGTAAGATACTGCAAAGGTGACTCCTTAAATATTGTAATTGATTCTGGTGTTGACCCAGAGAACGAAGCTAGAATATTGAAGAAGTTCATATGAAGAACAGAAATAAAGAAGGAACTCTGAAAAAGTGCCTTAAAATGAAAGACTAAAAGAGCTTATTTTGTTTAGCCCATAAAAGAGGACATGAATAGGTAAATTAATCATGACCAGAAGACGTGTAAAAAAAGAGGTATGTCATTCTGAGATCCCCTACTGTATTTGATGAGGGTATAATTAGAAGTGGCATCTGAAAACTGGTTAGAAAAATGCAAATCTGAAAAAATAAACATAATCTCAACCATAAGTATAATTGATCACTAAGCAGCTTATTGAGAGGAAAGCTAAATTCATAGTGGGCTGCAGACTTCAAATTGAGAATGTATATGCATTTTAAAGTTACTTTCCAGATTAGTCCTGGGTTGCTGGGCAATTCCTTCATGAAAACCTACTTGAGGTCATGGAGATAGGAATCGTTCATTCACTTCCATAAAGGACATTGCATCAGTAGGAAAAGGAATTTCAGAGTGAAGATGTGGTTTGTATTTCAATAGATTCAATGGTAACAGTTCTTCTGGTGTTAACATCTATGAATTATAATGAGAAGCAAACTGACAGGCTTATTTACATCTTTAGGTTTGCCCAAGCTTAAGTTTTCCCACTTTCTTTTACATAAATTTTCAGATCTAATCCTTTGCACAGGACACATTTTTTTTAAGAAAGCACCATCCATTTTGTGGAGCAGAGAAGAGAAAGGGTTTGCATTTTTAAACTTTTCTTGCACATTTTTATCACAGCTTAGTACTCACTTGATCTGATATATCATGTGAAGAAAATCACTGATGTGGCTTTCAGTGAACAAGTGAAATTCTGCATTGCCTGATCAACTGAAGCATCTCTGATATAAATTTATCATACTGGCAGTACATCACATCCTGATGTTGTATGCTATGTATAGGTCTGGCCCATCAATGTTTAGTTCCCAAACCCCTTCAAAGCCAGTGCAAACTGACTTTTACATTTTCTGATGAGCACTTAATCCTATAGGCTTTCTTCCTGCTGAGTGCCCTTGGCTCATGGCATGGGGAAAGATATGAGAAAACAAGAATGCTGGACTCAAAGGCTGGTTCTTCCATTCATCTGTAGTATAAGCAACTACAGAGTTGTGTTGTGTCTGGTTCTGGTTCCTTTAATGGCCATTCCACTTGCTCAAGATGCTTCTGGTTCACAAGAGCTGAGATACCATGTACTCTGTATTTCTTCATCTTGCTCTCACAACCACAGAATCACAGAATTGTTCTGGTTGGAAAAGACTTTTAAGGTTAAGTCTGGTCATTAACTCTACTGAAGTCCAGCTCTAAACCGTATTGCTAGGCACCACATCTACAAAGTCATATGGTGGTGCGAGGACAGCACCTGAAAGTGGGCTTCTTAAAATATAGAAAACATCATTGTAGCACATCTGAAATGAAATATTGTAAGAATAGGAAAAAATGTGACATGTCCCTCCAATTCTATTTTATATAACATTGCAGTCCACAATGTTTGTAACTAGTACTATGTTCAACAGAAGATGTCTAGTCAGAGAATCATAGAATACGCTGAGAAGTTTTGAGGTTTGTTGTTTTCTTATTAAACCTTAGGAATATCGTGCACACAAGCCTTGTTTTTCATGCTTGCTAAATTTCTTTCCAGGAAAGATCTAGAAGTGCTAATTAAAAATTCTTAATAAAAAAGATAGGTTGAATTGTTAACTTAAAACCTTTTGGGAGGGCTGATAAATGGAGTACTTCAACAAGGTGGAATCTGACAAAATCAAGTGGAAAATAATACTGTCTTGTCTGAATACAAGTTACTTCTTTCACCTTTTATGCCCAGCTATTTGAAGTAGTGCCCTTGTTTGTGACTGTCTTCCCAGGCAAAGCATGGGACATGAGGGTCTACTGTCATCTCTTCTTCTGTGTCCTGTTGGCTGTAGGACTCGTTACCCCTAGCTGGAAAGGACCCTGAACAGTGGTGTTACAGTTCCTCACTCTAGCACTGAGCTGTGACACAAGGAGAGTTACAAGCCACATGTGTTGGACTGCCACTCCTGCTGCCCATAAAGCCCTGTGTAAATGGAGGAAAATTTGCTGCTACCACTGTTTTAAGCAGCATGTCAATTAGACTTGTTCCAAGCAGGGTTCAATGACATGGTACGTGAACTGGCAGTAGCAGCTGGTGACACAACTATCCCAGGACTTCACCTCAGCAGTAGAGAAGGACAGTTGTTCACAGAGGTACAGCAAGCACTAAGTCAAACTTAGTGTTCAGGGCATCATTGCCCTCCCTGGTTATTCTGCTGTAACACTATCATCAACAGAAAAACACTTGAGGCAAATGGATATAACGCCAAACATGAGACAATGGCCCAATTTTTAAGGGATGTGAGGAACCCCACCTTGAGCCCACATACAGATATATAGAAGCTGATGTCCAGACAGCCAGCAATGTGGCATACAGTGCTATAGGAAAGATGCATAAAAGATTTAAATCAATAGCAGTCAGAAGAAGGGGATGCTGTGTCAAATCTGAGACAATACACAGTGGGAGAGATGACTGCTCTCGAAGTATGTAGGCAATAGTTCCAAGCCTTTCTTCACTCTTCCTCTGATGTGTAAATAATGAAAGCTGGTGTCTGTCTCTCTTTGTGACCTGTTCATTGCTTGTAATCTGATTTTACAGGACATTCTTTTTTTGGGCCTTGATCATTTGCCCTCCCCTCTTCTGTTGAAGAGGTGTATACGCCTTTCTCAACTCAGAGCAAGGTGAGCATCCTTCCGTATCACTCCTGTGAAGTTTTGTTTCTTCCTCTCTCTCTGTGCAGCACAATCTGTCAACTACTCCTGCTGTACTGGCAGCTACCTACCAGTCACTCCTGCTGTGCTTCAGGTCTTCTCTTAGAGGAAAATCAGTGATGGGCAGGGTCGTGATGGAGCAGAACCACAGCAAAGGTGTGCAAGAGAAGCTACCAGGGGGAGCTCTCTCCTGTGAATTTTCTCTCTGCTCAAGTCAAATAATGCTCTTGTGTTTGCACAGCAGGAAAGGGATTTGGAAAATGAACCCATAACACTTCCTTGTGTCTGCTGCTTATCAAATATTTCCTGGCAATTCTCTCTAATCACTGATCCCTCTCTCAGATTTTCTCTTAGAAGCAATTGAAACCTGATGTTTTATACTCAGTTCTCCTTTCAGTTGATAAATTTGGGAAGACCCTTTAGTAGAAATCATTTGACTTGGTAAAACCAGTTATGATTGAGCACACTGAAAATAACACCCAACTCTACTAATCAAACACAAAATATAAATGAAGCACCATCCCCCCAGTTCACTCATTTTTAAAGATGTCCTCCTCACGTCTATGACAACCAAAAGCCATTCAGATTTATGGGGTTATTTCAGTGGTATTTGTCACTGTGTACTATCTTTAATGAAGAAGTCTTATGGGGAAGACACTCTATAACTACATTCCTTACTTTCAAGGGAGTACAGGCATAGACTTCTAAAGCCAGTTGTAAATATAAATAGAATTGTATGCGTAATCCATAATTACCTGATGCTACCTGTGCTGATGAAAGATAGTCCAGTTGTCTCCACTTTTTGAAAGATACGTTACCTACTAGCTACCTTTATTCCCTGCAGTTCACTTTCTTCAAATACAGCACCTTTATACTACTGCAGTTTAAAGCTGAGATCTTACCCTGTTGCACTGAAGATCTTTGTACTAATAAGCTCTCAACTTTGCCTAGGTACTGATCTGAATGTGCAGATTGTATTACTTTTGAAGTATTCCAGATGTTTGATAATGCAACCATTAAACCACCCTACATGTACTATGGTTTAGAGCTTTGCAATTTAGGAGATTCTGCTCAGAGTTATTCTGTTTTCATCCTCATCTTGCTTCCAGATTGATAACAAAGATTATATTGATTTTCTCATGGAGGCATGCCTGAGAAGCACCATGGGTCCTTACAGTCCCAGGCAAGCTTGAGACCAGTGGCAGATGTGTGTATTAGTTTTCTGCCCTTATCCAGTGACTGCAATGTTATTCTTCTTCCTCTCAAAGAATCTGACTGGCAATGCCTATAATTCTGGTATGTGTTTTGATTCTGTGTGATATTGTGCCAAAAGACTGCAACGTTCAGGTTTTATTTAGTCATGCATGTATGATGTTCAATCTTGTCATCTGGAATTAGAGTGTAAATTTTCACATAAATGGTCCCACTACAGGTTTATTTATTTTCCTTGTTGTTTTTTTGTTTGTTTGTTTTGGTTTTGGTTTTTTTCATATTCACTTAGAATAAAATAAAATGCAAGGAGAATAAATCTGTTTATATATTTAATGTTGTGAAATGGTCCCATAAAGCCTGTATTGGCTGACATATGGAATTATGCGTATTTTTTTAAAGGCAGCCCTCTAAAATTTCCTGGGCAAAGGCAAAAGGTTTCTTTTGGCTAAGAAGGGTTGTTTTTTCACACCTTTAAAATCTATGGAATTTTGTGTATATTTTCTGAGTGCTTTGATAAAGGTGTAAATATAACTCATTCTTGTAACCAAAGGGTACCACCTTGACCCCAGCTGTTGTGATGGGGTGGGCAGTCAGATGGTGTGTTTCCATCCAGCCAACCTGCCAGGCTAGATCCCCTCACTTCTGGCTGACAAGTGCAATGGGCTTTTCTCTGCTGCTCTGATGTCTTGGTTGTGTGCTTGGGTTGGACATATTTATCTGTACTTCCAGAGAAAAAAGACCATCCACTCTTATCATTAAGAAAAAAATTTTATCTGTTTGACCCCTTTGACTTTATTTTCCCCAAGATAAGATTCCTTTTGTTTAGCAGTTTAATCTGGGCCACTTCTTGTTCAGAAAATACACCTCTAGGATACAGGTTATTTTTTTTTTTTTTTTTTTTTTTTTTTTTTTTCCATACCATTCTTTTCACAATGCCTGGGTTTGTTTATGTTGAAGCTCCAAGCACCAGAAATTCTCACTAGTGCCTACCAAGGGCATGGGTCTGCCCTGAAATAGCATGCTAAGTAATTCCTGCAACTTTAAGAGAAACCCTGTTTGATTTGCTGTGTGATGGAGATGAGGAGCTCCTTTTATTGGATAATTGCCACAATCTTTCTGAAAGGAACCCAAAGTCTTGTGCTTTTTGGTTATGCCATGGCTGATGAAATGTCTCTTTGCTTGGTCTCTTATAGTTATTGTGTTAATGTCATCATAGAAGCTTATATAGAGATTAACATTAGCAATGTAATTTGTATGGCTTCCTCTGAAAAACATCCATTCTGCTTCAGTCAGGACCTCAACAGGTCTCTGTACCTGTATTTATCAGCTGTATGGCATTTGTTACTAAATTGTTTCTATTCCTGAATGCTGTGTGTTATTTTACAGCCTGCTTCCCCAAAAGAGCTTCCAGTGAGCTGGTCCTGCAGCCTTATGCTGTCTGTGGTGTAACAGGGTATGTTTCTCAGCACAGCAGATGGGTCTGCATGGACCACTTGCTAATGCAGAACAAACCTCTGTGGAATCTGTCTCTCTATCATTCCATAGCACTGTCTGCTCTGTGTACACCCTGGTATTTTCTATGTTTTCATATTATAGTGACCTCTCCTGAAGACGCATGAGCTATCAGTCTGTCTTTGCCACTTCACTTCTGTGGAGACATTTCCAGCAGCACTAAAGACTGATTTTTCAGCCAGTAGAATTATACTTCAGCACATGGAAATACTGAATTACATGTAACTCTGGTTTTATTAAATCTCAGTAGATCTTAACCTAATAATAATAATGCTGTCTCATCTTGTTGAGTTGCTGCAATCCTTGATTTCTTGTGTAGGTAAATACCTTAATACTCTCATTTTTTTTTTTACTTTTAAAAGCACAGTAATTGTCTTTATTTGACATTCAGCAGCTATAACAGTCATAGTTAAAGCAATTGCTTGCTTAACTGTGTTTAGGGCTCTTAATCTGCACCAGAGAATCTGGGGATTTTCTCAGGTTCTTCTAACACCTCTGTCTGTGCGTAAATGCCCATTACATGGGAAGTCTGCTGCATCAGCCCCGTGTTGTCTCAGCTCCTTGCAAATTCCCTCCAGATGTCAGAGTAACCTCCTGCTTCGTAAAACTAATCAGAATCCACAGTGAACCACGTCCCCCTGCACAGGCTCCAACTGTTTCTTTTTGTGCTTTAATGGCCAATCCCCTCCCTCTCCCCTGCCTCTGGTGTGCTGCCTGGCACAGGTAACAAATGCTTCGTCACTGACCCGTACGGGTGCGAAGGCCCCTGGGTTCAATTAAATGGAGCAGGAGGCAGTAAATAAACTGCATGGGCTGAGGCATTAAATCACTCAGTGCAGAGAAGAATCAGATTCTGAGGTGGTTTGGTTTGGAGGTGGGCCGCCTGCACTTGTACCCACACTGCAATTTAATACCCCTGCTGCAAGTTAATGACAATTGCAATCGGGCAGGGTGATGTCCCCTTTCTTCCTTCCACTCCTGCTTTTTTTACATTCCCAGTGGCCTCCCCAATAAATTAAAGCCTTCCCCCCTCCCCCTTCCTTCTTTTTCCTATTTTTTTTTTTACTGCCTTCATGCTGTTATTCTTTATTTCCAGCATTTTATTTCAAGGAGTGGGTTTGAAGTGCTCTCAGCCCATCTGCTGGTTTGATTTAGAACAAGGAGCGGAATGAGACAAGGGTTTTTGGAAGTCATGAACTATTTATAGTGTATTTGTTCTTTCACATTGGCACTAAACTTTGTTTATAGAATCACCTGCAGTAGAACCTGAGCCAGGGGACCAGCTCACTTGATCTAAAATTGGCTTTATTTCTTGGGTTTCTTAACAGAGACCACATGTGTGAGCCTGATGCTTGCCAATGCATGTTCGAGGCTTGCACAAATGTTGAAAGCACAACTACAAAGTGCCCATGAGTGTGTGTTTGTAAAGTGCTCGTACTGTGCCCTTATGAATTAACCTTAGAGATCATACGTATACATGAAATAAGAAGGGGGCTGTACACATGCATTACCACTGTCTAGAAATAAAAGGTTCCCAAGAGAAAACCGGAATGAAAATTTTTTCATTACAATTTCCCCAGTCGGTTTTCATTTTCTTCAAATAGTATCTTTGTCTTAGGTTGGGCCAGCGAAATGCAATGCTCATTCTTGTTTTCTGTCTGTGTTAAGTATTTTTTTCCAAAACAAAACAACAGTTTAAATAGAAATCAAAGGAATCTGTCATTTTAAATTGCTTTTTTGACATAAAAGCATTTAATTTATTTTTCTAACCAAAAATTGGCATTTTAGTTTGAACTAAACCAAAATTTTTATTTAGTTTTAAAGTGTCGATTACAAATGAAAATATTTTCATTACTTCTTCTGAGAAAGACAGACTATTTGGTGCTTCCAAAATTGCAGGTATGTGGGTTTGCAATGTTTGTGTGTGCACAGTTGTGGTGGTGTGACTGTATTGTGCAGGATGCGTGTTGAGTATTTGCAGGTGTTACACATATATACATTTTGCAGAAGGTACCCTCGTCCATATAGTTTGTACATTCGTGTTTGCACAGTGGTGGTAAGACATGCACACTTACCTTGAGTTCATGCTGGTAATATCTACAGGCATTTACGTTTTTAGGTTTTCCTTGTGAATGTGTTTTTAATGTACATGAGCTTGTTGCAGTGTTGCCAACAGTGCTAAAAATAACAGAGCAAGACTGAGTAAGTCGCAAGACTGGAGAAAAAGATAGATTTGGGGGATTTTTGTCTTTTTTTTTTTTTTTTCTTGTCAAATTCATGTTTTCAATCTGATCTTTACTACTTTGATGACAGAAGAGCAACCTTGTAAAAGTAGATTTCTGATTTGCAGTGATCGTTGTTTGGCTGTAAGATCTAAAGTTTAAGAAAAGACATGAAGAGAATAGAAAGACACGCACTAAATTTTGGGAGCTGTAGGTAAGAGTTTCTGTTTCTGTTTGCAGGGCATGTGCTTATATTAGCAGTTCTGTATACTCACATTTTGTGCTTGCATGCATCTCTGGGACAACTAAATGTTTCTGTGCTTTTACCATGTGTTGGTGTGCATAATGTGCATTTTTAGCCGTATTGAAGCTTTGCTTCTGTTTTAATTAGCCACTTAAGCACTTTTTAGCACATGGAGAGAAAATTTCAAAGCAAGCAATTCCATCCTGTCCTAAGATTCATCTACTCTGGTGGTTGAGGCACTTTGGACAGGGCATCTATTCAGACTAGCCATGTAATTTTTAGGTATGCTGAATGTGTGTGTTCAGGATACGGGTGTTTGCTTATGATCTATATGTATGTTGGAGTCTGTGTGGCAGTTCTGTTTCTGTGTGCAATATGAACACTTGTGAAATGTCCGTGTGCACATCTGTGCATGAAAAGCAGTTGGCAGGAGTTTCTGCAGAGGTACTCTGAGTATGCTATACTTCAGTCTTCATTACTGTCGGATCAGACAATTCTGGTATGCTCCACTTACCTAAAATATTTCAAATACAACAGTAGGTGAAATGCTGGTGTTATAACTTTACTTGTTACCATTTTCCCAGAGCTAAGCTCCATGGAAGTTCCCATTTCCTGCAGTGCTATATAGGTTTCCTGTTTCCCAGTTTCTGCCTGGCTCCATCAGGGAGAGATATTGTGGGTTCATCAGGGAGTGTGGCCCTTCACAGAATACTGGGAGTGTTTGTTCAGGTACCAACATGCAAAGCAATTTGCCTTGTGTACATTCACAACAGCCTTGATCCACATGGAAGTGTTTTAATTTGAGGAATGTTGATGTGATATGTCTGCACTGAAGAATATGAAAATACAATGTTTAGCTATTTTTTGCAAACATTTAATTATCTTTCTCTGAGAACTGCTAGCCTTTCAGTTGCTAAGTTGGGATAAAATAAGGTGAGATGCTGGAATTTTCTATTGGATAAATATTCTGAATTTTCCTCAGTTTTGCATTTACAGGGAGTCTGTGTCTTTCAGCAGATGTATGAATATTCTATATTTAATGGGAGTGCTTGTGGTAAACACAGTGACTATTTTCTTTGAACTGACAAAAAGGTATGGAGCTACAATGTGTCTGTTTACATTCGTAGACACTTTCTAGCTTGTAAATACTCAGGGTAGCATTTTGGGGATCAGATCCTAAGCGAGAGAGGGCTGGTGTAGTTCTACTGACTTCATTTGGCTGTTGACTCCTGCCAGGACAGTTTGTGGCCTGGAAAACATGCTTACTATGAGAGATTACAAGGGATCTGTTTGTTTCACTTGTAAAAGAGCTTAAGAAACGATTTAATCATGTTCTATAATTACTTATGTGAGGAGAAGATATCTGATACAACTGAGCCCTTCGGTCCAGCAAAAAAAGGTATAACAAGATCTGACAGCTGAACGATTCAAAGAAAATATAAGGCACAGTTTTAAAATAGTGGATGTACTTGAGCTTTGGGACAGATGAGCAATAGATAAGGTGAATCGTGTATCCCTATGCACTTTTAAACTAACACTACACAGTTCCCTAAAAGATGCACAGTGGATTGATTTTGAGCTGTTGAGCCAGAAACAGAATTACTGGGGAAAGATTCATCCCAGGCCAGTGAGAGCTAAAATGACCAGGCCGTGATTATCAGATATAAAAGCCCTGTAAAAGCCAAATGAATGAGAATCTCAGTGATAAGTTAACAACTATCAGATCAAAATTATCTGCAGCATCATACGGGGAACTGCTTAGCTGTTTGCATCAAACGAAGAACTGCCCCCCGCTCCTCTGTGTGTGCATGCACACGTAGGGCACGTGTATCCGTGTCATTTATTTTGGGCCGTGACGTGTGTTTACAGCCAGCAGCCTGGGGCATACCTCTCGGGGTGCTCCTGTACAGAGCATGTTGTGAGCCTCTGCCGGTGGCGGGGAGCAGAGTGGAGATTTATACAGTACCTCCAGGAATCCCCAGCAAGGCCCCTCCAGTGAACTTTGGCTCCCCAGCTTGCTGCCAAGCATTAACTACAATACTCGCACTTGTTTTTGACAACAGCACGCAGCTTGTATTTCACCGGTTGCTATTTTGGTTTGGGAGTTATGGCAGAAATGTCCCTGGGTACTCGGCTGGCATAAGCAGAGCAGGAAATTTACTCTTATTGTGAAATGTCACCTTTCAGTCAGTGCTTGGGACGAAAATTATGGGGTGGTGTTTTCTCTTTTTATTAAATTTCCAGGATATACCCCTCTTGTGTGGGACGAGTGTCTAGGAAGTAACTCTAGCCTGATTCTACCTAGAGGGGTAGCCTCAGCTATAGGGCACCTTCTAAAATACAAATGGGTCCTTTTTTTCTTTTCTTTTTGTCAGTAAGTTAGGACCAGAGGCAGCAGCAGCTGCCATCTTCCAAACTGCTGCCTGTGATGATACATGAGTTTGGCCCTGGAAGCACAGAGAGGTACTGGACTCAGCACAACACAGATGTTGCAATGGAGCCAAATTAAGCTTTAGTGGGAATGTGCAAGTTGGGTCTTAGTCAGAGTATCTCATGCCTGCTTGCCTCTCTGAAAAGCAAGAGCAAAATATTAGCAGCTGACCTGGTGGGATATACACTTGCCCAAAATATTCTGTTACTGGCTGCAGATGAACCAACATCTGATCTGTTGTGTGACTTTCTAAACGATATTACAGCCATGGGGTGGATGTACAAAGGAGTCCTCCAAAAGAAATACTGATTTCTGCAATCTTCGTATCACAGTTCTCCATAAATCACAACACAGGAGGTATGCTAGAGATCTTTGAAGAGCAGTTCCCACTTACTCCTTAGGCCCAGCTCAATATACCTCTGTTAAATCAGAGGTATAACAAATCTCTCTGTTAAAAACTATGAGAAATATTCCTGGGCCCATCTGGGAATACAATAACATGTTGGTACATTAATTAGTAAGACAGAGATTGCTACAACTAGCAAGATCAATGGGCTAATATTATTCCTCACACCAACACACCAATAAAACTTAATGGGGAAATGTCCAGAGATCTCTGGTTAAAAATGGCAAAAAACATCTTTGGATAAAGGTTGTTGTACAACATTTTGAGCCTAATAGAAGGAAAAAGGAGAAAAGGTAATGGAAAAAAGTGGAATCTGGAAAATGAAAAAAGTTCTCAGTAATGGGTTCATATTGCAGAATGGCAAACATGGAAGGTAGTAAATATTACAAAAAGGCAAGGGATAAAGGTCTGGATAGTCTTTATTTATTTTATTTAATTTATTTTATCAGCCTCTTTATAATACTGATATTGTAATCAATACATTCCTGATTATAATGTAATGGGTTAATCCAAAATTTAAAAATCAAAGGAGGCAAATATGTCTTGCAGTCTTTCTTAAAAACAGTTTTAACTTTTCTTTAGCTGAAAATAAAGGGAAGGGAATATCAGGTCCTGACATTTCACCCTGGTAGAGGAGTCCAGTCCTGCGGATGTCAGTCAATCCCTTCTGATAGGATATAACTAAATTGCAAGAGGAGGCTAGAAGGGATCTAAAAGTTGCCTGAATAGCAATTCTTCCTTGTCAACAACAAGAGGGACAGATCGTAGACAGATACAGTGTCTGGAGGGTGAAAGATAAAATTAGGTTGGATTGCCAAATACAAATCACTGCAAGAGACTCTGTAAATAGAAAAATACAAATGAGAATGTGCTAGCAAATATATATTCTTTTTTTTTAACATGACCTGTCTGTTGTGGGGTTTTGCTACTCAGCATATGTGAAAACAAAAGGTAGGAACATATCTTCTTAAATACTACTAACATTATTATCTAAATTCTTCTTTTTAAAATTACTCCCTATTTAAAGAAGTGCATGGGCTAGGGTAAGGTACATATGCTTTCTGTTTGTGCAATAAAAAAGTGTATCTTCAATAGGCACCAGCACTCACACCAGAGAAAAACAAAGTAGCTTTGAATTTACCCGGGTTTGTTCTTTACTTCTGCATGAATGTATATGTGGATCAATGATGTTAGAAAAACATCAGAACCATTTCACACAAAAGCCTCAAATATTATTTTTTTTTCCTTCAGGTGAATAAAGGTATAACTTTTTTCAGTATTTAATGTTTATGCAGCTTTTTCTATTTTTCCCAAACGTAATTTTATTTTAACAGTTTTTTTATTTTGGGCACCAAAAGCAAATACCATTGAGAATGTAAAAGCTTTTATTTCACTTTATAGTTTTTAATTTTGCCTGATATGAGTTTTTAAGACTGTGTCAACGTAGAAAAATAGTTTATGAAGAAAAAAATTGAAACCGAAACTGCTAACATGCAACTTCATCATATTTGAAAAGAACAGCTGAGCTGCACACTTTTTCCTGCAACTTTTGCAGTTCTCTGAACAATTTCAAAAGAAATAAATACTGAAAAATTAAACGAAATAAAAGTGGAGAAAAAAGAAAAATTGAACAAAGTCTCTTGTAGCTCACATTTCAAGATTTTGAAACATTTAGCATGACAGCAGAAAATTGTTTTTAAATGACATTTTTAGAATGTTTTGTTTCTAAGAAAGGGTAATTTTGGTGCAATACAAATTTCCAATACAAATTTTTGATTGGCAAGAATTTAGTGTCATGTTTAAAATAGCTAAGACTAACCAAAAGAAGATATTTTATTCCAAATTTTGTGTTTTAAAACCAGCCCCTACCTAGACTCCAGAAAGCAAATGGAATGCATGAAAATTTGGTTTCATTACTCTGGGTTTTTTTTTTCCACGGGCTCATAAGACACCTCAGAATACACAGTGATACAATGTGGTCTGACATGACAGCACTTTCACACAGCCTCCGATCCTGGTGAGCCCCCTCAGCTGTTTTTCTTCTTTCTCACTCTCCTGCCAAGTTTTCCCTTTCAATCTTCCTTCTTGTGAGGTGGGTATAAAAAGCTTAGTGTACAAAAACTCACGTAATGGGACTCTGAGGGTGAATTATTTCCTTGCTCCCCTAAGCAGCTCGGAGTTGCCTGAAAAATAGGAAAACAGTGCAGATTTAGGCTCTAATGGTAATTTTTATCACTGCTATTTAGGAAATGGTTCTGAAGTCTCTTCTTGGCAGCCCTCTTCTACACATCCATCAGCAACGCAGCATAACCCTACCATCAGCACTAAGTACAAATTCTCACACCCTGCTGGGGACTCAGGACAAGCCTCCCACAAATAGCTTTCCATTTCCATCCTGAATTCGGCATTAGCCAATTTAGAGGCAATATATGGCTCTAGGAATAGGCTGTCATGTACAGTATGCACAAGACAGCTCTCCCCTAATCTCATCTAATTGGCAACAGGAGTTGCTGTCATTAGGCACAGAGTGTGAGAGGCATTAGAGTCGTCAGTGTTTGTGCAGGCTGTCGGGGGGAGGTCAGACATTTGGGGAGATTCAGACAGCTTCCCTAGGAAGATGTGGCACTCCTGAATTACTGCTTCCAATAGGCTCATTCCTCAACAGGGCTGCATATTTGCCATAGTACTATGCTCATGAAGAAGAACAAGAAAATAGAGATATTTAGCTCGGACGGATAATAGTGTTGAGGGATGTGGAAAACAGAATATTTTAAAATATTTTTTTTTATGTAGGAATTTAATAAGTGAGGATCCACTCCTCCTCCTCTGAAATGTAAATGCTCCTTGTTCTGAAATAATGTTCTGGAAAATGTTAATTTCAGATAGATCAAAACATTTCATTTTGACACCCTATTTTAAAAACACTAAATCAAAATAAACACTACAAAGAAAAACATTTCAATTTCAAGGTCATAGCCCAAGGCTTCATTCAGAGAAACCCTGGTCTTTTGACAGCATTAGACCATGTCCTCCAGCTTTTTCTCTGAAGCAAAACCTCCGTGAAATCGTCACAGACTTGTGAAAAAATTCCCCTTCAACAAAATTAATCCCCCAATGGCAAATAGTTCTGCTAGACATCTTCAACAAGCGACAGTGCAATTTGACCATAGTTCTGGTACCCAGACTGGTATAAAATGCTGACTTTGCTTTTGAGAGAGGCCCCCAGACTGCAGAAAGCCATTTCCATCTGAGAGTATGGTTTCTATGTACTTAGTCAGAGAGGTTTTGCTTTCGTTCTGCTGGCAGAACTCCTGTTTGCAAGTCAATGGGGGGATGCTGAATTCTCCTGTGTAGTGACACCAAAGATATGCTCCCCCCAGTTCTGACCAGGGGCTGGGAGCTTTAATATCCATCCCTTCTCCAGCTCTGGGCTGTGGCTCATCTCCCCATTTCCAAGATACTGACAGGAGCACTGGCTGTTTTCAGCTGTCCTTCCTGCTTCCCTGACCATCCCACACAGCCCGCTCATCCTAACCTCCCCATCCTTGCCTCACAAACCTTTTCTTTGGCCAGTCCCGCAGAAAACTCCTTGTTGCTTTGCGTTTATTTAAGCGGAGACTGTCTCACCACAAACACTTCATTTGTGCCTTTTCTTTCTATGGATACTTTGGGATTCATGCAGAGTTGTGGTTCCAGGGAAATCCAAGTCCAAGTGGAGCACTCAGCCAGACCATGGCTCAGGCAGGCGGTCTTCACTCAGCAGTAGAATTTCATCCTCCAGGCCACGGCGCCTTCACAGGGGCAGAGAAAAACATGTTTTTCTGTGAACACAGTATTTCTTTGCCATGCTTTTTGTTTGCTCTTTCATATCACAGGCTGGGAACAGAAATGGCCTGGTGGTTCATTCTGCCACTGGTAAAGATTTGCAGCTGCTCATTCTCCCTTCCTTCCCTACTGCCTGAATTTCCTTTAGGGCTCAGTGCAGTACAGATGATATGGCAACAGATGAAAAGCCACTGCAAGTACCAAGATGTTACTGAAGAGGTATAAGCTGTAAAACCTCTGCTGCTGCTGCTGTTCCCTGGAGCCTGAGTAGGAGACGGTGCTAGAGCAGATAATGTGAGTTGGAGATGCCATGGGAAATAGCTCTGATCTTGTCAGTTTACAAAACTAGTTTGCAGATGACAATAACAAAAGCAATGGCTTTTGTGAGAGGTAATATTTTGGACAAATGCAGTTGCACTGTGACTGTAGGATGCTGTAGTACCTTATCATGAGAAAATGCAATTCTATGTAGTAAGGAAACAGAGTGAATCCACAGTTGGTATCTTTGCAGTCCAAGATCTTTGAGGCTTGTGAGCAATGTGAGGCTGGAGTTGTGACCAGCCCTCCCAGTGCCGTGCCCCTAATGCAAAAGTAACAAAGTACCACCAAGCTCCTGGTACCTGATCAGTTTCCTTCCAGTAATCCTTCCCATGAAATCCCTAAGCAAGACAAGCCATTATGAGTTTAACATATCAGCTTCTAATTCTTTTAACTCCATTCTTCGGCTCATTTTAAATAATAATAATAATAATAAAAAAACCCACCATAAAGTGCTGCTTGGTCAGCACATCTGGGTGGCTTAGCCAAGACATCAGCCACAGTTGATGAGAGTAATCAGTGCCATACGGAAGATAAAATAGATGAATGTTTTCCCTTGTGCTGGCTAAACAAAACTTTTTCCTGCTGCTCCTCATTAAAATCTCATATTAAAGATGCTTGAAGAGGCATATTAATGGTTGGGCAAATACAACATAAGTACTGTTGGTTGGAAAGGGAGGTATCTACTTATCTGAGCACGCAGGATAGAAGGTGGTAGCAGTGGAAGGTGTGACAGGTACGTATGGCTCTGCTGTAGATGTCCTTCAAGAGAGCCCATGTCCCAGCTTGGGGCACAGCTTCCACACTGCTTTACAAGCATGCAGTGAGCCAGCCTCACTTTGTCCCTGTAGCCTTGTCCTTTTCCTCATACCCAGGCAACTCTTCACTCGGCTTTCTTCGCCTGTCTGCTCTTGTGGGTGCACAGATGCACAGGGTAACACAAGGAGGAATGCAGGGTAGAGGAAGGGTTTAGCAACCTGGCTATGGGGGCTGCTGCTTTTGCAGCAGTGGCAGCTTATGCCCACCTAACCCATCAACAGCAGGTGTATGGTCCTATTCCAGGTTGCAGCTAAGCCCAAGATGGAGTGGTCAGGAAAGGTGTTTGTGAGGCCTGCTTTCTTCTCTATGCCACAGACATTTTCCTGGCGCTGTCCTCCTGGTTTTACATCTCCCTGATATGAGTCTGATCCCGCAGTGCTGCAGGGAGTTCAAACAACGTAACACTGACCCTACTGCTGGGCTAGTTGTGTGAATCAGCTTCCAGTGTGATCAGGTAAGCACCAGGATGGGAGCAGGTAACAAGGTGTTGGGAGTGGGGCGACTAGGAAAGGAAACTTGGACCAGAGAGATTAATACCTTACAGTAGCAGCTAGGCAGATCAATTTGTCATAACATGAATTTGTCACACAAATCTCTAGTCTCCTATGCTTTGCATCTTGCTTTTGAGTAAGGTTTTTCTGCATTCACTGATATTTTCTTGTCACCTGTCATCAACTCTCTTGGTTCCAGAAGCAATGAAGGCAATATTCCCTTTCACTGATGTGTCTGGACAGAGAGAAAAACAGCACCTGGGGATGTCATAGGTGATGTTGCTACATTGTGAGTCAAAGAAATGGATAAGGTGATGTCTTGAGATCCTTTTTGGGATTGTTTTTCTGAATTCTCTGTTCAGGGTAAAATAATGAGCTGAGAATAGACCTTGAGTGTATCCCAGTATTTGATATCTCTGACCTTGTAAATAGGAAGATGCTTATTGGCACCAGGCTGTTGTTTAGTCTAAAGTATATGGGAGAAAGAATTCAAACAAACACCCAACTCCAAATATTAAACAGCCAAGGATGGTATATTCTAATTCTGGAAAATAATTAAAAGTAGCTGAAGCAACACAGAAGAGGAAAAACACTTCTCTTTTTAAAAACCATGTTCCTTTATGTATTTTTCCTTAAAAGACACAGAGGTGAGTATAAATTGTTGGGTTGTGCAGTGTACCTTCCCTGTGTGTCTATGCAATTACATAGTTAGAATGGTGGGCAGTACCATCAATGCTGTTAAGAGGTTGCAATCAGTGCAGTGGCTTCAGTGCAGAACAGAATTGCTGTCATTCAAGATTAACAAAGCCCATTCAACTCTCAGTTTCTAGTTGCTTGCCATGGTTATAGCATGCAGGTGGAGGAAGAATCAGGGGAGCAGGAGTGGAGCTTTGTGCTGATCCAGACCCATTTTGTAACCAGCAAAATATCCTGAAAACAGCGATTTCCACTAGCTGTCCTGCTGATCTAGGCTGGCCATTTATGATGGATGTCAAGGTAGATGTGGAACTAGAGGCAACTTTCCTCTGAATCTGGATTAGTGGTTAAAGAAACAGAGACCTCCCTGCTTATGGCTAGAATTGAACACATTTGAATGTGCAGTTGGCACTGCTTTAGCTATTTCAGCACAATTAGGTTGGTAGAGCACTCTCTGACTGTGGATACAGTTATTTCAGTATGACTATGTAGTACTGGTACAGCTTGTTCTTATATAAGGCACAGAGATGATGTGGTGTAAGGCATTGGTGTAATTGTTAACATTGGCTGTTACAAAATGCCTTTGTTGAACAAGGACAGAAGAGTGGCAGGAGACAGGACATTGTACTGGATCTTATTATTCCTGATGAAGAAGTCAGCCAGATCACTTGCACCAGGACAGTTAAATGAGAACATGGGGAAATTACAAGGTAATCAAAAGTTAACTGTATTGTAGATTAGTGACTGATATTATTCTGGTAGATTCTGCTGGTACTTATAATAAAGTAAATAATAAAGGGTGTTTATGCTGCTGATATAAATCAAAGCAGAAAAGAGCCCCAGGACTCCGCCAGAATATGTTGTGTTCCTATGGGAATCCGTCCCAGCATTTCTTTCATTTGAGTCCTCCTTTGTTTATTTTGAAAAACAGAAAAATTATTCTGGAGGACTTTTGGCTCCCCAAACTCCTGCTTTGGATATCCCAGCTTCCAACGAAAATTAGACACCCTCTGGCTCCAGACTAGTAACTCCCCACTGTTTTCCCTAACCACTAAGAGGTCTAGCATGTACAATTTTGAACTGAGTATCTAAATACAAAGAAATTTAAAATACTGCGACAGACTACAAGTTGTGTTTTTTTAATCACAGTTATAATTTTTGTATCACATTACTCATTCAAGGCATGGTAATTTCCATTGAAGCTTGAAGAAAAGAGTTAAAAATTATTAAATATAATGAATCTCTGCACAGCGTGTAAGATGTTTGAACTCAAATGGCAAGAAAAAGCTAGATGAAGCATTTTTTAGGGTAGTAACTACTTCCATTATAGGCTAAAACCCAAGTGAGGTGCTGAATTACCAATGGGAATAAAACTGTGGGTCAGCAAAACAGTTTTCCTAAAGAACCTTCAAAGTCATATAGGCTAAAATGAGATCAATACAGAAAAGCTTTGCAGAGAACATTCAAGTTGTCTGATGAGCAAAGAACAGGATTAGGGACTTAGAAAGTAAACTGTGATGTCCTCCTAGATTTCTCAAGTCAACATCTGCCAGCAACCAGAAGAGACATGAGTGTGATTTTTTTGTATCTGTACCTCTGACACATCCCGACCTGTCTGGGTTAAGGTATGGAGCCTCTCAGTACTGCTTGCCAGGACTGACCTAAAAAAAGCAGACAGATAACTCAGAGAAAGCGTCTGAAAGCGACAAAAAATGGTAAGGAGAAATTTTAGCCAAGCTATCTACTCTTCATAATCTTCCAGGGAGTTTTTGGGTGAGTCTCCATGCACCCAGGGGAAAGATGATCTTTCAGAGAAAAGGAAGTGTCCTCGCTGTTTCAGACTGGTGGTGGTGGCCAAACATATTTCTGTGCTATTTTTAAAATGCTAGGATGAAGATATCCTGCAGATGACTGAATTCAGAGGTAACTTTTCTTTCCTCTGGCCAGAGCCCAGTCAGAGTAGAGTTTCCTTATGAGCTTGATCCTTTCTGACACTTCTTTCAATGCAAAATCCCTCAAACTGCTTGCTAGGCTTAGGCACAAATCTGTTGACTGTCTCAGACGTACAGACTGCTCCATGTAGGCAACTCATGTCCCTGTTAGAGAAGAATTGCTTTCTCTTCCAAGTTAAAGTCTCAACTGTGTTAGCCACACTTCTTCACGTACAGCAAACTAACAATTTAAGTTCAGGTTGACTAACTCAGCTCACTTTCTCAGTTCTTGGACACAGCATCACATTCTGCTGGTCACTCGGGGTGTATGTGGGCAGAACCTGTGACACGTGAGTCCCATCCAGACCATATACAGACTTTGCATCTTGTGATGGGAATTTGAGCTTCCATGTGTGCTAAACTCTTATCCAAGTTCTGTCAGTCTGCGTTTTGTGTTGCTAGACTATCACTGTGACCATGTTGCCTTTTGTTTGCAACCTTCCTCTGCTTCTTCTGCACCTCCCACATTAAATGCAAGGAGTTAGTCTTTCTTTTCGACCCATCTACATGCAGTTCTTATGCTATCATCTCTCATTCATTTGAAATATACCAGATCTTTGACCAGCCTGTGGTGCCATACCATAGTGCCCGCAACTTACGTTTTCCAATCTAATGACAATGTTTTATCCTTTTCTGTCCCTCATTCCTGGAGGACTTCCCTGTAATTATAGACAAAAGCTGCTCCACCAGCCTCTCTCAGGCTTGACTGGCTGGAAAAATTGTGACGGAAGTGTTTCTGTGGTTGCTGGCATGTGCCGATTTGCTATGACTGGAAGGTTGTGCAAGCCCCGTGTGGGGCCAGCCTGCCAGGAGAGTGTCCCCAGTGGGGGCTCTGTGCCCCATCTTACCCCACATTACAACAATTCCTGTTTTTGTTCTTTCTGGATTGCCTCCAAGTGCTGAGATGCAAATTCCTCTGCAAATAAAATGCCTCTCTTGGCTTGGTTCTCTTCCCAATTGGTTTTCTTCCAGTGATGCCTACAGTGACAATGGTTAAGTTGCAGCTCATCACTGACCAGTGCTGTCTCTCTGCATCTGTATGCTCATTCATCTGTCTGTAGCTGCCCATTGTCTTTTGTCTTATGATTACTTTGGGGGGCGGAGCTCAGTTGTCCTTTTGTCCTCAGACCTATGGGACTTTGGTTTAAAACCAGCCATCTTGTGCCCTGCGGTAACATGAGCAAGAAACAATAAGATGTGTTCTTTCAGGAGAAAGACAATGCAAAGTTCTTACTCAGGCAGATTCCCTTAGCTCTAGGGCAGCTGAATGCTGCTTGAGTAGAAACATTGGAAGAAGCTAAGAATTTGTTTCAAGAGAAAATAAATATATGTTGTCCTCTACCTCTGAGTATTGAAAAGTGTGTTTTCTGCACACTGGCATAGTGAAGAGCCCATTCATTATACTTTAAGTAGCGGTCAGACACAAAGGTGGTCTGCTTATGGGGAGTAAGTGGCAAAGAAGCTGCATTTTTTCTGGTGTGGTTTCTACAAGATGTACACTAGGACTGCATGTCCTGATGCAGCTCCTGCACAGTCACATGGTGAACCAGGTCACCAGTATTCAACATTTTAAGGAATAGAAAATGGAATCTATAGATTATGACAATCCTAAAAAAATAAAATGAAGGAAGGTGGCATACCAGCCATTGCCCAGAAAGCCTGCAGGAAATACTCACTGGCCTACACCAACCCTTGGACTGTGCTTTTGCTTTGTCAGCTGTGGTCTAGTTGGCTTGGGAAAACTGTGCCAAGGAATGTGCTAGAAGTGAACATTACAGATGATTCTTGACTGGTTCTTGAGCATCTGTTGCAACTCTGTTTAGTTTGTTAGTAGAGATGGAGACATATACACCAGAAGGACACTAATATAAAAGGTGAGGGTGCAGAAGAAAACTGCAAGTTTGCAAAACCCCAAAGATAAGGGTCTAGATAAGTGCATTAATTAAATAGCTAGTTTAGAAATCCATATTGTTTTCATACTCTGCCCAAGGTAGGAATGAAGCCCTTCTAGGTGCTTCATGAATCAGTAGTGCCGGATGTTTGCTGTCCCTGACAGCTGACAGTCTGTTTGCATAAAATCTTTCTAAAGGAACAAAAGAAACAGAAGTAAGGTGAGGCTCGACTAGGCTCTGAACAGCCTGATCTAGTTGAAGGTGTCCCTGCTTACAGCAGGGGGGTTGGACTAGATGACCTTTAGAGGTTCCTTCCAACCCAATTATTCTATGATTCTAAATGACCAGCTTTGAGTATAAATGTATTCATACTTATGTTTTTATGTTTTTTGAGAAACCGTGCAAGAATGAGCAGATACCACGTTGGTATTGGCTTGTACCTTCTTTGTCAAGAACAGCTAAGATTCAGAAGACTCTGGCAGTATGGGCCTGAGGAAGCTGTTTTTAAATTTTGGAGTCTGGGAGATATTGCTTTAGAAATCTCACGAATCAGGAATTTCAGTGACTTGCAAAAGCAGATGATCTCTCTTACTGCTCGGTCTTAAAAGAGACACTTTTATTCCATGTATACCTCAAACAGATGGTGGAGTACAAATTCAGTGACTGGCAGGGTTGACACAGATTACTAAATTCATCCTTAAAATGTTGATCAGTACAAAGGAAAGCATTTGCTTTCGTTATTTACAAGTAGAAAGAAACTGAACAAGTTAGATTTAATACAAGTTTACCAGAAGGTGGAGCTGGATAGTAAATCTAAACAATAACTTGCTATTAATACATTCCAAGGATCATTCCAGTACAGAACGATGAATATAGTTGATGTATCACTAGTTTCTCTGCACTTCAGTTAAGATACTACAGCTGCTAAAAGCTGACATCTGTTACCTAGGCAGAACCCTAATGATCAGAGTAGACACAAAAATATTGTTGAATAATATGGTGGTGATACAAAGATGACTGCAAAAGTATGATTTGAAAATAAAGAAAATTAGACTCAATATTGATCTCCAATCCTCCAAATTGTTTAAGTACATGCATGTCTTTGGGCCTGTAAACAGTGACTGTTATGATAAGTTTCTGAGTTCTCAAGTCTTATGGAAGTTTTAACCTGTATTGTATGCAAGAGATATTACAAAAAATGAAACAAAACAAGAAAAACAAAACAAAAAACAAACCCAAGACAAATCAGCAACTGAAGTAACCAAAACCAGGCCCAAAAGATTTTCACCTAGTTGAAGAATACCTTTACTTCAGTGTCACACTAATACACACATTTTTTTCTTCCCTACATAGAAATACAACAAAATAATTTTTTTTTTCCCATCTGCTAAAACTTCTGCATATACTGGTATCTATTAAGAAAGATCATAGCAATAAAAAAAGGTAATATGGCAAACCCAATGGGTATGTCTGTAATGGTGTGACACTAGCCAATTATATGCCTTTAGACATAACCTCATTTCTGGAAATTCTCTGCATTTTTGTATAGCGACCAGAACAGACTGAACAACATATACTGATGAAGATCACAAAAACTAGATTGAAGCTTGAAAGGTAAATAACCTTCAGATAATAAAGCGCACATATAAAGATAATCAGACTTACCATGGACTACCTCTTAAAATGGTATCACAGTATGTTTCACACTGCCATATTCCCATTCCCTTCAGGCTGCCTTGTTTACAAACAAATATTTCCTTAAGCAGGTGAGAGGTGAGGCAGACGTTTAATTTTTTTTATTTTATTTATTTATTTATTCTTGATAAATGAAAAGCCTCTTTGAAAGAGCAACACTCACCTTGTGATAGGCCAGACTGCCTATCTATCCCATAGCTAGGTTTATAAAATCTTACAACCTGCCCCTGTCTGAAGGCGTTTTAGCAGAGAGAGGAGCTAGGGTTGTCATAATATGAAAGCCCAAACTTCCTTTTGAAGGTGAATTGCCCTAGAGGAAAGTGTCTTCACCTGGTTGACGTGTCAGTGGGTTTTTTTGTCAGTCTCTTGGCATCAAGCTCAGGCTAGGAAGAGTTCAACTGAAGCATCCACCACAGATACCTTTGCTATCTTCATGGTTCAACAGGGCCAAGCAAAGGATTGCAAGTAACCCAGCAGCCATACTGTTTGTGAATCTATCCTCTCAGGGAAGACCTGGGCTTGCAACAGGCTGGTGACTGGAGAGCATCAAACCTGGAAGCTGTGTTCACAACCTGTGGTCAACCTGCCAAGCATCAAACTGTTCTGCAGCTGATCCCATGAGTTCTGCAGGGCATGGTGGCACAGTGCAGGCCTTTACTTTCATCTGGATCACATGGCTTCTCAGAGCAATTACAAAGGCCAGAAACAAATGTATTAAACTGTTGGATTTTTCTTTGAAGTCCTCTTTGAGCAGACTCAAGGGATAGGTGCATAGTCTGGCTTCATCTTTTTTGGAAATATTTCCTTAACCATGAATTACTGCTCAGTTGTGCTGGGCATCAGAGAAGCATGATGTGCCTCTTCCTTGGTGACATTTGCAATTATGAGTACTAATATGCCAGTAGAACTCCTAAAGATAACAAATAAAGACAAACATCAACCACAGATGAAGCCCAAAGTGAGGAGGCCTGGAGGTATCCCTGAAATGCTCTCCTTTTGATGCCTCTGCAGATCACAATGGAAGATGATATTCAACATGAGATATCTAACAAATAATGAATTGCTGGCAAGCTCAGGGCTCCCACTTGCTTAATTTCAACAGCATGGAATCTCAGAATAAAGGGCTGTGACAGCCTGGCAAAGGCTGTTTGGAGAGCGTGTTCAGCAAAATGATTTACCACTGTCAAAAAGAAGATGGTAAACATTTTCAGTGAAAAAAATAATAAATACAGAATTCTATTGTGTTCCATCACGACTGACACAACGCTCATATGATTAATTATTAATGCCAGCCCAGTAGAACTCTCCAAAATATGCCTCCAAAAGAGGAGGAAGGCAGAGGGCGTAGGTCTTCGGCTGAGGTACCTGAAATAATTTAAATACGATTGTATCTCATGTACTTGGTCTTAATTGTCTCCTCCTGAAAATTCAATACCTGCATTCATGTTTCTGGGCTCCAGGGATTCCAGAGCACCACACTGTCCCCACTGAAAGGAAATGAAAAATCGGCTGATGCTAACCAGACCCCTTCAGCAACTTTACCCATTTAAGTGCTGTATCCTGCAGAGTGATTAATGATTTTTTTCCTTTTACATCTAGCAGCAAAGAAAGAAGGAAAGAAAGAACGTGTTCTGTCATTCACCTTCTAGCCAACAGACTACAAAGGCATAGTTTGCCAGGATAATCACTTTCCTCCTGTGTGAGATTTATTTTTTGTATATATCTGATGTTGCCTCTTCCTTGTATGTGGTTCAAGCAGCCTGCAGCATCCTATCAGGGAAAGGTTTGGCTTGTTCTTGTATATGGCTGACATTCTGCTTTCTTTGAGCCTTTTTAAAATTGCAACCTGAACCTGCTCACCAGCCCTTTATTAACATGTGTTTTATGGTACAGGTGTAATAATTAGTCCAAATGGTTAGCAGATGTGGCTGTCTATCTCTGGGCTTGTCAGTTCCTACACACCACTCCTTAATCAAGCAGTGCCCAAGCAATGCCAAAGTAAATGAAAGAAAATAAATTCCACTGAGATATTTATGAGGGCCACCTGGACAGCGAAATACCTTGGCCTTTGCCTGTCCCCTGCTCCAGGTGGCTACAAAAGACTGAAGTCCTTCACTAAATACAGGTCAAATCAATCTTAAAGGGAGCTGAAAATGAAAAGCTGTGCTTGGCTCCCTTGTTTAACAATAATGAAATTTTGTACATGTGCTCTAAGGAAGCCTGCCCACTTCACCTTATTTATTTGAAATTGCCTTTCTTTTTATTGGTGCCAGCACCTGTTGGACTTCACATAATTCAGGTTGCTGGTTCTTGCCTCTGTTTCTGGCAAGAAAAGAGAAGGATCTTCTTTGTGTTATCAGCTGGACTCCGGGTGTTGCTTTGCAAATCATGAAGGGAGAGGCCAGATTTTTACACTCCTGCCATTTCCATGTCTCTTTTTTTCAGTTATTTATAATCTTCGTGTGGGTGATTCCTGGCAGATTTTCAGCAGTTTCAGCTTCTGCTGGGATAAAAGTCTTTGCCTATGAAGGGGTGGTTGTTCCTTCTTGCCTCAGGGGGCCCCCATTCTTGGTGGAAGCTGTAGCCTCAGCCTTCCTAAAGCATCACAGCAAAACACACCTACCACTTAGGAAGCTTCCATACATCTTCTGCATCACATCAGCCAGGGGAACAACCACCCTGAGGACACCATGGATGGAAACAAAAGTCTTCCCTGGAGAGGGCAGGAGTTTTGCTAAGAAAGGTTAGGAAAAGAAAGCTTTTCTGACGAACAGGCTTACATCCATGGCCATTGAATTCTCAGTGAAAGAGAAGCATTCAACACTGCACAGAACAAGAAATAAATGAAATCCTTAGAGCTAGAAATCCATTTTCTCCATGTAACAAAACCCACCAGTATCAGTAGTTCTGTCATAGGCACTGCTTAGTTTGTAACAACCATGATGCCAGGATGCATAGGTAAAAAAAAAATAGTATAAAAATAAATTAAAGCTGATAATGAGTGTACCTTGGTAATTTAACATTTCATAATCAAAGAAAGATAGGAAAAATTCCTCTTAGACTGTTGCTAGTGTATTTGGCAATTTCTGCTTAATGTTGACTGCTGCCACAGGTGAAAAAGTGAAACAGATGGATCATTAAAGTGAAGATTAATGCACTGATTATCCTGATACAGTTGAAATATTTATTGAAAACTGTCACAGAAACACAAGGAGAAACAAAACCCTTTAAAAATTGGACTATTACTGCTTAAATTTCCCTACTATTCAGTCATGCTAGAGAGAGATTACTGAACAAAACCATGTACATGATTCATGATTAAATCTGTGAGACCTATTAGCTATCAGTTTTCCATTCACCATTCTAAAACTCCATGCCAAAAAGTGTCACAGTCTGCTTAGAACAGCAGTGGGGCCAGCCTCAACCAAATGGCAACAGCAGCTAAAAACTCCTGAACTATGCTGGTTTTGTAACATATCTCTCCATATTTTCATCCCCCGCTACACCAGGTCTGAATGTTGGAACGAATTGTGATCTATAACATGAAGGTTCCTAATAGCTCTAGGAGCCCATAGTCTCCACTTTTCATCTTAAAGAGTTTTTGGAATATGAATTGCACAGAAGTGTACTAAATGGATTATTTTACCGTTATTTTAACCTGTTTGTTTGTAACGTAAGAACAGTGTGAAGTAAACACCTGGAAAGTTTCAGCTGGTGAAGTTTGGATGTTCTTCAGTTATGAAAGCATAAAGATAGCATCTTTTTAGAACAAGTGCATAAAAAAAATTCAAAAAACCATACATAATGTAATTTGAAAACTGAACCTTTTCTTGTGGCTTCCAAAAATATTTACTTCTGCACCGAGACTAATGCCTGTTACAGTTTAGCCAAAACAGGGTCAAAGCAGATGGTTTAAGATTAAAGCCCCACATTAAATTAACAATTATATTTTATATCTGGTAAATATTCTCCAGGACAATTTAAATAAGGGTCCTTATTATATGCAACAGATTGGAGTAAATAATAAGAGTAAGGCAAACAAAACATCCACTCTCTGTAATGAAGTATTCCCTCCGCAGCTCAGCCTCAAGGGAAGGAAAAGAAAAGGAAGACCAGCGGTCAGAAGAAATACTTTAGATTTGAAGGAAGCATGTGTCTGGCAGCTTCAGACATGCACATGAAAAGTAGACTGCTGGAACCAAAAGGTTTCTCCATATGTTGAACTCTGAGTCTCTCATTTCTTCCAGAAATGATTAGCTAAGGATATTTTCCACTTTTCAGTCAATGAGAAGAGAAAAGAAAATACTACAGGGTGATGTTAGGTATTCCTCTGGGAAATGTACATCTTCTTATCTCTCTCTATGAGTATGTCTTCCAATCTTTTCCTTCCACCTGCCCCAGACCCTGGGCTGCTAAGCCAAGTCCCCAGGGGATTATAGTTTCCTGAGTCTTCCTGTTGATCATTTATAATTACTGGCGTAAGATTGTTGTTTTTTTTCTCCAGTACTGTGGAACATCCTCATGATTCTATGATTTATTTTAAAAGCTGTTTAAAAGTCAGTGGCACAGAAACATCTTTAACCAATTCTTTTAAAACTCCTGGCTGCAGTGGATATTTGTTCTTTGGTATCCTAAAGACAAAGTTTGTGTATTGAAGGTAAAACACGTGGCACAAAGGTAAACCTGCAGACCAAACAGGATTTATCTGTCATGTATAAATGGTAGAATACACACATTACGCAGCTTAATCAAAATATTCATTCCCTTTACAAATCTATCAGTACCATCTCCCTTGCTTGTTGCACATTTGAGAAAAGGAATAAGACTAAAGATGCAGTTGGACACTGTGGCTTTCTGTCTGGCCATATTTATACCAATTCAACTATTTTCTAGGTCCTGCTTTCACTGTTTTAGCTCCCAATTTACTCATATACATGAAATGGACTTTATAGATATGAACAGAGTAATGATTGTCTCTCTGGTCACTATACTCACTAAACATGCTGGTACTTGAATGCCAATATCAATTTTCCACATTGTTGAGGTTTTATGCTCTGCATGAAAAATAGAAATTAAGCAAAAAGCTCTCCTTGGCTAAAGGAGCACAGTAAAGATTCTTGAAGATGAGTGGCAGAATTTTCAACTTTGAGAAGAAAGATGTAGACTCTGGGAATTAAAAAAAAATGTAAAATGTGTACATGTGTGTGTAAAAGCTTTCCAGCTACACTGCTTATAAAAACAAAGTAGAGTGACTGAAATAATCAAATGTTTGTCTAAAACTGGCAGACAAAATAGCAGACGCTGAGACAAAGTTTCTGTAACCAAAAATAATAGTGTGAAAAATGGATTTATGTAAGATAGATCTTGCCCAAGTAGCTTGATATATAGGGGAAATGAAGTCCTAAATATGCTACATATGGATTAGTATGTCAATACAATAGCCTTCAGTATGGAATTTAATTTGGTGTTGCTATGTGTTTTCATTCAAAAACAGGCATTACAAAAAATTAGTGCAGTATATGATGGGTGCTTTTAAAATGCATTGATAAATTGGAAAGCAATACTAGAAATCTGGAATCTTTGCTAGACAGGTGTGCTTTATGTGGAGCACTGCATGGGTCAGCTTTCAGAATTAAAATCTTTAGTATTAGTATCTATAATCAGGACAAAAATATGCAGTTGCCATTGGGAAAAAAAAACCAAACCAAAACTTGATATGACACAAAGATTATCCAGTAAAAGAAAAACGCAAGAAGATAAATGAGTGATGAAGACCAGATTGCCTGGTGAAACAGATACAAGTAACGCATTAGGAAGCAAAGGCACTTGTCTGGAATAAAGAAACCAGGACATACAGACGTGTGCTCTGGACGGTGCTGAGAACCACAGTGAGTACACTGTCAAGTGGGAGCTCCCTGAGGACCTCCAGAAAGGGTTACAGCAGGGAATTAAAAAGAAGAAAGGTGAATACAGGTATGGTATTTGATGGCAAAGTGGTCATAACATTCACTGATATCCACAATCCAAGCTGGATAGTCAGTAGCAGGAAAAGACTTAAAGGAGATTCAAAACAATAATTAAAAAGCTGAAAATCTTACAGTGGAGTAAAAGATTCCAAAAGAGCACAGTCTCTTAAAGAATGTTGTAAAGATGACTGTTCAATCCACCTACACTGAGAACATTGTTTTGTCTTGGTTTGTTGTTTTTTATCTACTAGAGAAAGGCATCTAGGGATCCACTATCCGGAAACACAAATATGATAACTTCAGATCAAGAATAATAAAGTACACATGTTTTGACCAGAGAAGGACAGCTAATCATCAAAAGAACAGATTTGGTGGCTATGCAAGTTTATCTATCACTGGAAATTTTAAAATTGAGATAGACTGTTTCTCTTAAAGATGTGCCTTACTTCCAAAATGAAGTCATTCAGGGAAGAAATAGTCTGTCCTGTGCTATTCTGGAGGTCAGGATCACCGTGCAGGCTGCTCCCCTCTGGCTTTATAAACCATGAATCAGTTCCTTAATTCTTTCATGGGGACGGCTATGCTTTTGGGGTTTGTTTTTCCTTTTGAATTGAAATTAGACATTATTGCATTTGTAGCATTAATTCTCCCAGGCAACCAATAAATCAGACACATATTTTGCTTTGTATATTTAGTTCACATTAGCCACAAAAAGTCTAAGGAGGAACTTGGACTGGAACATGTGTACCACAAAGAGAGGAAGAGATAGTTTTATGGACTGTGATGAGATGACCTCATTCAACATTGGCTTTCATAGATGTCAAAACCCTATTTGTTCGGGGTTGTTTTTCTCTTGTTTGGGATTGTTTTTCTCTTTTTGTTGTTTGCTTGTTATGTTCTAATTGAGGCTAAACTTAAAGACAGAGAGAACAGTCAGAATGGAGCCAAATCAGGATGAGCAGTCATTTTTCCTCCCGGAATTATCTCAAGATTTTTAACTTGCAGTGGGTTTAATCTAAAAATTCCAGCCTCCCTGTAGCCACATGTTGAATCAATTGAAAAGCAACCAACAGGTAAATATCTCTAGCACGGCACTGCTAATAATGCAGGAGACCTTTAGCAGAAGAGGAAACCCTTTTGACCCCTCTTGTGAAAGCTTTTCTGTGGCCTCAGGTTTGGTTGATTTTTTTGTAAAAGTCATTACAAATGCAAGAAGCAGACACCTGCAAGAAGCTGATAACTTTACATACATCAAGAAGGGGGAAAAGCAGAGGCAAATAGGTTTTATTTGGCTTTAACAGAACACCAGGGAAAAATACAGAGAGAGACTGACCGACAAGGGCTTCAGTAGAAACCCGTCAGCTCGTAATGTGAGAAAGTGCTTGTAAATGTATAAAAAGCCTGTGGCCCTTTCTGAAACTAGGACACTTTGCCTGAAATATTCTTCTTTTCCCCCATTGTTTCCTGTCCTCCTGTGTTGAGGTCTAACCACAGAACAAGGCACCACTGACCTGCACCGCCGTTTCGTATATCCATCTGGAACATGTCAAACATTGGCAGCCTGCCCCTATGCAAGACCCTGAAGGGGGAAGGAGGTAACCAGCACATATTTAAAAAAAAAAAAATTCTACTGTGTCCCATGATCCTATCAGAATTTGCATCCTAAAAAGAGACAGACTAGAGTCACCATGTAAAACTTTCAAGAAAACTTGAGGTATTAGAACAAGAGTGTCAGAAGAAGATAGCAGATGATGAGAAGTTAGCATGCTCTTGCAGTAAAGATACCGTGCAGTAGGGCTACTGGAGACATCTTTTCTCAAGTTAGACATAAACCACATCTCCCACCTACTTCTGGGCAAATAGTACTAATGAATGACATCTGTTTTTTCATAGCAAACAAATTATGAACTCTGTTCCTGTTACTTGACGATGTCTAGTCCTAAGGGAAGAGGGACCATTAAAGGTTTTAGAGAACTATTTGCTAAAACTAAAATGTAATCCAAATTCTCAATCAAATTTTACCTCTGATACCATCTCATCTTCTAATTTTACTCTGATAGGACTGGGGATTTTTCACTCCCTGCCTTATGCTTCTTTAAAGGTTCGTAGTTTCATAATATACTTGAATAAAATCAAATAATTGAACATTTTGCTTTATAAAATACTTGAAACATAAAATACTGGAGCTTCTAACAGTGGAGAAGCATGTCCTTCAGGAGATAGAGGTAGTAACTGTTTCGTCAGACACATATATTTTAATTTTATTTATCTGTAGAATAAAATCTAGATTGTGGCTGTCGTATGTGTGTTATACTGCATATCTTCTATAATTCTGCTTTCCTTGAAGTTACTTGTTTTACACCTGCTATAATATATATATAAGAAATATACACATATATATGTATAATAAAGTCATTACATTTCAGTATTTTAAAATGTTAACATTTTATTTATTCTTCTACACAGTATTTCCTGCAGAAAAATAGCATAGAGAAGTTTGGACAAAAAGTACTGATTAACTTTGATATTTAAAAATATAAGAATCCATTTGATTTATTTCTAGAGAAGTATTTTGAGTTTATACTGTGTTTATACTGAGTACCACCATTTAGACATGCTTTGGGATATTGTTGTTACTCTTAGCGGGTTAAGTACCTGCAGCATGTCTCTAAACCTAAATAGGTAGTAAATTTAGGATGAATTTATTCTCTATTGCACTCATTGGGAGACAGATTCTAGCTTCTGGAAATAAATATATGATTGGCTTTATGCTGACAAAATACTGAAGGAAATTTTCCATGTTTATAAAATAACATGGAGCCAGGCATCTGGCTGTATGGATTGATTCTTGGAATCTAAAATCAGCAGAATAAAGATATACTGATAATAAATGTGAATTATTTGGAATGATGTATCTCAGAATCAAATTTATATGTGAAATGGCAGTTTCATTGCTTGAGTAACAGGTAAGCTCAGGGCTTAGAGAGTTTCTCTAAGAGAGTGATTTGATACCTTATGTGCCTCAATTCATCTTGCTAGTGGAAAAAAAAATGCTTTACATACTTTTAGATTTTTTTTTTTGATCATTTGAGTTGCCTCAATTTTTTCCCATTGCTGCTGCAATTCTCTTCCCCTGACAAGTTTTACTATAACCTAAAAAGTCAGATATCTCAGATATCAGGGAGATAACTAAGATGCAATACATATACAGATATTTAATGGATTAATATTGAGGATTCTGTCACAGGAGATTACCAGAGCCATGTAAGGATATTTACATGGATATAGTTTAAAAATCCTGTCAACAATGGCCCTAAGTGTCTTTTTGCCCCAGTTCTTGGTTTCTATCAGTCCTACACAGTACAGAATACACCTAGGGAGAAATGCATGTATCTGTTGTTGTTGGACAACAGGAAAATCCTGAGGACGTCAGAAGTGAGCCAACCACACTTTCAGGTACTCTCTATCCTGGGGAATGTTCCAGAAAAAAAGAGGATTCTTAACATGCTTTATACAGTTCCACAAAAAGAAGTCTAGTTATTGTGAAAGAGGCTGAAGTAATGTTCTCATATTTTATTTTAGTGGATGTTTTTAGGAAAGTTAGAAGTAAAACTCAGGTCCCTGAGAAAAGGGTTTGAGATTCACAGGACTATGGTAGGCTTTGTGCCCTACAATTTTTTCTTCTTTTTTCTTCTCATTAAAACAAAATTGTGCTGGAAAGTGTCATGTAATCTGAAAGACAGTGAAATTATGATGATTTAAGCAGCTGAGGTTTTGCTTCACAGTGTTTTCATTATTTAACAAAAACACAAGTGACACATTGCAGCAGGGTACTCTGACTGTTGCTTTGTTTCTGTGAAGGAGAAAGAAAATCCTGAGTCCCCGAGGTTTAGACAGGTATCATCTTCTCTTGCAGCTCTACATCCCTCAGAGGTTCTACCAACAGTCTAATAGAAGGGTTCACTATGTTGCGTTGCATTTGTTAGCCAAATAACAACATTCTCCCTTGAATTTTTTAACTGATGTTTGAAAAAAGATGGCATATTTTTCTAAATTTCCATGAAAACCACTGTGCTATTTCCCCTTGCTCAGCACCCCACAAAATAATGTAAGTGGTAGAAAAGGTGAATTGAGAACTGTTACACTAAATGTGCAGAGGCACATGATGAAATTAGTAGAAACCAGTATTAAAACAGATAAAAGAAAGCACTTAAGACAGAGTTGGCAAATCTGTGGATAGCAGGTCCCTAAACCAGAATAAGTAGACTAGTAAGGGATGTACACACTAGCATCCTTAATTCAATAACTGTGGATCCTGAGGGCAACAGGTAGTGGTTAGGTTTGTTTGTTGCTCCAAACCTGCATATTCTTTTGCCACTCCCGGAGACTGCTACAGGGCTAGATTAACCTCAGGTCTGACCTCAGAGGGCATCTATTATGTTTGTAAGTATTTTCTCCCTTCAGTTTGTGGTCCGATGATTTATTTAATCCAACCTTCAATATGGAAACCTGAGATTTCTCTTTGGCTTTACTTCGGTGTTACTGTGAACAGCTTAATGTTTTATGTTCCCAGTAAAATGCGAGCGCAGCCGAAGAGCTGCCTACTGGCAGCTGGCTGGAGAAGGTGTGGAGGACACAGAGCTAGGACCCCCAAGGATGACCACTGGCTGCTGGAGTGCAGCTTCAGATGCTGAGGTTTGGGGTTGTTTTTTTTCGTATACTCCAACATTTCAGTTCACTTTATTTGGTCAGAGCGCAGCGAGCCACTTTCTTCCACTCTGCATTTGAGTGAAGAAGCCTTTCAGTTCTTCACATAACCATGTGGAAGCAGGAACACAGAGAAAACAGAGAGCATCTTCCATTTCTGCTCCTATGGACATTACCTGAGCAGCCTCTGGCAGCAGGGAGAAGCAGTTGCTCCAGAAACCAGCCACAGCCTCTGCAGAGCCAGATTCAGGTGTACTAGCCAGTCCATTTGTTTCCAAGGAATAGCCAGGCATGTTTCTAGTTAGAGTAGAGGTGGCAAAGATCTCAGACTGGGAGTGCTGGGCACTACAAGATCCTCAGAGGTAATTGTAAACAGCATTCCCTTCTTCCTTAAGACTGAGAGTACCTCCAAGCAGTGCAGCCAGGACAGCCAAAAGACCTAAGACCATGCCACCTGGACCAAGGAGGAGTAACAAAGGATACTCTGCTGCTTGCAAAGGTCTCTGATGCTTTTTGCTGCTCTGTGACAGCTTTGGCATACACGTTCAAATCTCTGGAAGGGAGGGATCTATTGGGTTTGTTTTCTGGATTTAATCGTGGAATTGTTAATTTTTTTATGCTTTAGAGTATTTTCCATTTCTTTTTCCTGTTCTGTTTCAAATTTTCTACTTGCTGACTGCCATGTCAGAGCTGTAAGGCAGGTCAGAGAGGAAGCTTCATAAATAGCCCCCATAGAGCAATTTTATGTTTGTGAAGACATTTGTTCTTTTTCACTCTTGTCATTCTCATAATTGAAGGGCAAGGCTGAAAGTCTAACAGACTGGATACTATTACAATGTTCACATTAATTTCATTTTTATCATTTTTACGGCTTTGCACCTTATTGTTTAGCAGCTTGTGGGAATAGATCAACTTTCCCTCAATTCTGAAAGCTGATTATCTCCTTCCCTCTTTAAGATAAGCAAAACTAATTGCATTTTCTTGGATAAAACAGCCATGTGGTCTAGTCTTCCTGTAAGGGTCTCCTTGTTTAAGTGTTTGCTCCAATTTATTGTACATGCTTTTGCACAAGTGGCTAAACACTAGTTCTTCATAAAAAACATAATACACTGAGCAAAATCCATTATTTTAGGGATGGGATCTTTTGTATCAGTAACAGAGTTAAGGAGGGAAAGAAGAGCATCTGAAGAGCAATGAAGAGGGGCTGATCCTGTCTCATGTAGTCTTCTGCACCTACCCAGAGGATTTGATATTGGGGTTTTAAGTATGGTTCTGTCCTGAGGAGCATCTGTGAAAAGAGGGCTCAGGCAGATCTCCTTCTTTTACATGACACAACTGCACCATTTCTAGCAAGGCTTTATTCTTGGTTCCAAGGAGTGCCAGCACAGCCAAAAAAACAGTGCTCAGAGCTGGCTTCTGCAGAGGCAGCAGCCAAGTGACTTGCTGAGATCTTGTTGGTGGTACCTCATCTGACCTCCAGCTGCACGTTGGAGTGCAGGTGTGTCCTTGAGGGTGTAACTGCTGTGCTCTCCCAGGCACCCTGGTACACATGAACTGATGAGCATGAGTTAGTAAAGCCTAGACTGTAGCCTTACACAATGCTTTGAAAGGATGGTGGCTTTTTCCTGGTGCTGAGTGATAGGATCCAGCAGCATCTGCAGCGCTGTAGCTTCTGGAGACAACACAGAGGTGTGGAAGGTGACCTAATGGAGAAAGGCAGTCCTAGTTGTTCCTGCTGCAGCATGTGTGCTCAGGCTTTGGTCTGCTTTGCCTGGAAGAGGTTTGCTGACCCTGTGACACACGGCTGGGCATGCAGCACATTGTATAGTGGGGGAAGGACCCAGGGACAAGGGGAAATCTTGGAGCCGTACAGTATGCTGCTTGGAGCAACTTTGGCAGCCTGCACTTTCTCTTTTAACAATATGAATTAGTAGTTGTTATTAGCATAAAATCACCAGTTAAAACACTCTCAGCTCATTTTTTAACAGTGGGGCTAATTGCCCTTAAGTGCCTGAGCTCCAGCAAAACGAAATGGCACCTTTGAGCAGAAACCCCCAGTGTTTCCCTGGTACATCCATAACGACCTTTAAAATAAGCCGTTACAATTCTGACATGGTACCAGCCTGACACCTTGGGCTGGGATTTAATTTTGAGTTATGGCAGCGTTAGGAAAACATATGATGTGGCCGTTTGTTTGCAGAAAGAAGGGGGAAAAAAATCATAAAACCCTCCTTTTTTATGAGCTGTCGCTTGATTCGTTCCTGGAGCCCCAAGTAGCAAGCGTCTAAATCAATGCACACAGCTGTTCTTGCTTCTCGGAGCCCAGCAGGTGTACTACCCAATGTGCCTGCCATCTCCCCCCACTCACATAACAAATAATAACGTCTTACACACACCAGCCATCCATCACAGTTATGGCCAGCCCCGGTGAGGCTGCTCTTTTTACTGTAGAAATACCCTGCCCGTGGATTATTAGTCACACTTTCTGGGCTCCTTTAATTGAATAACCTTTGGCTCTTGTGGCAAAAAAAAAAAAAAAAAAAACCAACAAAAAAACCCCCAGCAAAACTAAACCCCACACACCACAGTGTTTATTTGTATTTAAAAACAATAGGCATATTGTGACTGGCGAAATCAATTAGTCTTCCTCTGCAGTAAGGGCCCACATCTGGTGTGATTTAAGTTAATGTAAGGGAAGGGCCGCAGAGGCCCGAAGACCCTGAGTTCTCATTTCAGCAGGTGACAGAGAAGGCATAAAAGGCTAATATATACTACAAGTGCGGAGGCAAGGCTATAAATACTGGAAAGTTTACTTAGGAGGTAAAACAAAGCTAGCCAATAATGCAAAAATAAATACCTTCCTGAGATGGGCTGTCACCTGGCATGAGCAGAGGCAGGAGGAGGGAAGGAGGGGGGATGGGGATGGTTTGGGAAGCACAGGCTGCTGGGCAGCCCAAGGGAGCTGGGTTAGCTGTTTGGCCTGAGGCAGCTTCCTTCCATGGGGAAAAAAGATAGAGAGTGTTTCTTCAGCTCCCGGGTGATTTCCCTCAGCTGGGTTCTAAAAGCAGTTGCAAGAGCCCTGGCTCTACCTGTGTGCAAAACATCAGCCCCACGGGTCCCATCCAGAGGGGTCCAGGGTAATTCCTGACACCCGTCTCAAAATCCAATCGCCTATTGCTTCAGTTGTCTTTTCTTCCTCACTTGTGCTACAGTGACACAGCACTTCACAAAAAAGCCCCATGTGTACATCGCTGACAGGTAAATTTTTTTTTACAAACTGATTTTGCAGAGGTTTGTTAGGATCTGTAAGCCATTGAACCATAGGAAATGTAGCCTGGTTTCCTACAGATTTGTACCCTGCATCCCTACAGTTCTCTTAAACTGCTGCTGGAAAAAGCCAGCTGCCTCCCTCTCCCTTCACAGAACCTTTGGTTCTCCTGGCTTCTAGACCTTCCCCTGTTCCCTTCATCTGACCTCAATATCCCCAGCTCATTCCATTACTGAAAAAACTAACATAGCCCTTTTCCCATTACTCAGATGCCTATTTAAAAAAAAAAACATCCAAAGTTAAGGAACTTGCCTCAGAGACATTCAGCTCTCTCTCAAATATGGTTCCAATTGTCCTTTAAATTCAGCAGATCTTAAGAATGGACTATCATGCTCAAGAGGATGAATACTGCAATTACAAAGCCTTTGTTCTTTGTAAAGGATACTAAAGGGTCTTCTGTTCCTTCCATGTGTGGATTTCCAGATTTATGTTTCCACAAAGTCCATTCAAGGCCAGAAAATTCAGACTGATGGTTTGACCACCTCTCTGCAGTGCATTTCTACAGTGCTTGGACCATTTGCTCGTGCCTCTGTGCATCCTAAACCTCTGTGGCCAGCCACTGCCGTAATTCTGGCTTAGCTGGAAAGTGAAACTCTTTGGTTTGGAGACAGTCTTGTAGAGGCACTGGGATGGTCCAACCCAATGAGCATCAGAAGCCTTGTGTTTGCCTGGGAAGGAAAAAAGGCAGAGTTCCAGGGAGTTTCTGGAGCCCTCCCTACTGCTGAGCACCACCCACCTCTTTCCACCACTGCTGCATCTGCACAATGTACAACAGCACAATAGATTGACTGAAATGGATGTATGAAGGGAGGTCTGCTTTCAACAAAAAGATGCTATAGCTTTTCGTATTGTTTTTGAGCTTTTGATATCCCTTTAGTAGCATCCATCTAGGAGAGGGAAATAATGTATATTGTACTGTCTCTGAGTATAAACCCTACTGGGAAAACACGTCCTTGGTCAGAATCACTGTTGCTTTACAATGGGACTCCAAGGGAATGCATTTTGATTCAGTATCTCCAGTGCTTTGTCCACATGGAAATGCTGGTGATTTAACTTTTATTTCTTCACATCAGTGATAAACTTAGCCTTCAGTCAAAGTCTCCATTGCCCTCCTTTCGAAGACTATAAGCAAGTACTGATACTTGGAATAGTTTTTTTTTTTAGTTAGTTTCCAACAGCTGGTTGCCAGTTGCCCTCTGACATAGACACATAAAAGGGAAATAGTGAGTCCTGTACCAGCAGGGATCACTGGAAGAAATGCAGCCCTCATAAATCAAGCCAGCACTGTTACATAGCTTTAGTACAATGAAGTGCACATGTGCAAGGGCGACTGAAGAGGGACCCCACTCACAGTCTGGGAGCAAATAGGCCTAGCTCTCAGGGAAGGGATATTTCTTCCATCAGGGCAAGCAGTGGGAAGAACCTTCTTCTGAGAACCTTAATGAGTAATGAAAAGCAAGCAAGATTTTGGATGGGGTAAGAGTCGTCATTGCAGTATTCTGAGGAGCATGTTCTCAGATGTTTCCCAGTGTTTTGCCAGTTAACAAGCCCAAAGCAGGGGAGTTCCTGCTCTCCCCATAGAAGATCAGATCACTACTTGACAAACCTTCATGGCAGGATAGAAAATATCTTTCATTTGCAGCAATATATCCTCTTGCTTTCACTCATATCCACTTCAGTCACCTTTAGCGGTACTATTTTCTCTCTATGATCTTTGAAGCCTTACAGAGATTGATAGTGTCATCTCATCACTGCAACAGAATCAAGACAGACTTGTTTTTTCTTTTAGTCATCCTTCAGTTGGTTTAACTTCAGAATGCAACCCCTGCACGTAACACTGTATAGCACAGGCCAGAGACTTTCAGGATTAGCTTCTGCACTGAGCTAAATTACTTAAGGCCAAATTAGCCTAGAGCTGTCTATCCTTCACAAACATTATTCCAGGAGCAAGGAATCATGCAGAACAATACTGGGCAGATCCCATAGGTATGCCATTTTCTACAGTTTCCTACAGTTCACCTGTCCAGCTTATTGGGATGGTCCAGCTTACTGGGAAGCTTATGCATCCCTTTCATTCTCATTGACTGTTCCCTGTGTTTAAAGAGCCACTGGCAAAGGTGCAGTATCCATCAGTGAAGAGAGAATATTGTTTCTTATTATCTGGTAGCTGATCTTATGGTGGAGCTTCTTCAGCCTGCTTTACCACTTTTTCTGGTGTCATTCCAAAGTGTGTGCCCTCTGGCTGGTGTGTGATGGCATCTACAATTGGATGTCTGATGACATGGATGACTGGATGACTGAGGTTTCCTGTTTGAGCCCACAGTGCAATTAACCCAATCTGCTTACTCCATGTAACTTTGGTGTCATCATGAGGAGAAGCAGCTCTGCTTATGAACATCCATCTCAGTAGTGGTAACCTGGGTGTCAGGAGGAGCTGCACCTGTGTAGCAATCACTTCTGAAGCAGCTCTAACTCTTTCACATGCAGCCAATATCTCCTTTTCAGTGACGGTACATTTGGCCTTGGAGCCTTTGTTGTTTCAACCCCAGAATCCTAGAGGCTGACTTCGAGTCTCCCCTGGAGCTTTCCACCAGAGGATCCAGGTAGGGCCATTGTTCTTGGCTGCAGCATATAACCCATTTTTAATGTCTGATCCTGTTCAAACTGGTCCAGGGGCAATTGCCTGGACAATCTCCTTTTTAACATGTTTGAAAGCTGTTTGTTGTTCAGAGCCCCATCTAAAGTCTTCCCTTTTTGGGTCACATCAGAGAGAGGTTTCACAATCTGACTGTAATCAGTAATAAGCATCCTTCAGAAAACCACAGTTCCAAAAAAGCACAGGTCCCTTGACCTTGCTTCTTTTCACAGCAAACCCAGGTTTTAGAAGATTTGGAGCATGACAAAAATGGCATGGGAAAAGGTACAATACAGTATGCAAAGGTGAAATATTGGATGTTCTCCCTAGTTTACATTCAAGTTACAGTCACTGTATTTTGTTTCATTTGCTGAATTAATTGATACCAGCCTCTTATCCCAGATGGATATAAGGTGTTTGAAGCCCTCTAGTGATTAATTCCTCCCTGTCAGGGAGAGAGATAGAGTTTAATAGGAAGGTTTGCAAGTGTAGATGTGTTATGCAATAAACTCTTGACTGGTTCAAGAGTTGATGAAATAAACAGGTGTGATACCACAAAGTTTATCAGGACACTGTTATGGACACCTCAACTTGGGATGCCTTTTTAAGACTTCACACAACCATCAGTTCTATATCAATAATATTCCAAAATATAGGTGCAAATATTTTTCTCATCATTAAAGTTATTTCATCTAATTGTTGTGGCACAAGAATGCCCACAACCACTCACTGATTCCCCCACCCTGGTGAGAAGGGAGAGGGAACAGGAGGAGCAAATATGAGAAAACTTATGAGCCAAGATTTAAAAAAAAAATTAGGTAGCTTAATAGGTGAAAGAAAGAAAGAGGAAACAAAAAAAGCGATGCAAAGGCAATCACTCAGTCTCCCACACACAAACTGACGATGAGCCAGTCTCTAAGCAATGGCCACCTCATAAGACAACAGCTACAGCCCCAGATTCTTCACCTACCCAGGTTTTATTGCTGAGCTTGATGTTATCACTGAATCATAGAATCATGAAGGTTGGAAAAGACCTCTAAGATCATTGAGTCCAACTGTCAGCCCAACATCACCAGCCAACTAAACCATATCCTGAAGTGCTATATCTGCACATTTTTTAAAACTTTCAGGGCTGGTGACTCCACCACTTCCCTGGGCAGTTTGTTCCAATGCTTGACCACTCTTTCAGTAAAGAATTTTTTCTTCATATCCAATCCGAACCTCCCCTGGCCCAACTTGAGGCTGTTTCTTCACACACAGTATGGAGTACTCCTTTTGCCAGTTCCCGTCAGCTGCCCTGGCTGTATCCCCTCCCAGACTCTTGCCCATTCCCAGCCTACCCACCTGAAGGGTGGTGTGGGTGTAGGTGTGTGTGAACAGGGTGAGATGCAGAGAAATCATTGACAATGTGTGAGCACTGTTCAGCAATACCCAAAGTACATGTGTTACCAACACTACTTTAACCACAAATCCAAAGCACAACAGTGTATGAGCTGCCATGAAGAAAGTTCACTTCATCCCAGACAGACTTAGTTCCAGTACAAAGTTCCATCATCAAGACATTTAGATATTAGTCTGTCTCTTCTAGAAACTTTTTGAAGACTAGTGATCATGGAGGAAATGGTACAAACTGAAAATCATGAGAGTGAAAGTGAATTATGGATGAATCTAATTTACATGGCAAATTGGAGCCATGCTTTTTTAATTAATGTACAGCAAAATTCAGCATTATAGATAGAAGAAAAAGCCATATTTTTGAAAATGAGCTTGTATCCTTGCATACTGTATAGTTTTAAGTTTTAAAAGTCTTGGAAAAAAAATGTTCAGCATGATTTCTCTACCTCTCCATCTGGTGCAGGTGGTAGAAGGAACTAAATCAATCATCAGCTAGGGGTGAAAGTGAGGAGACTTTACCTCAGTGAAAATGGGATGAGGATAATTAATTCAGTTCCAGGTTCTCTATTTTTAAATATTTTCAAAATAGTTAAGATTGCAGAAAAGAGGCATAACAATTACCTTAGAGTTATAAAAACTTCAGTTATAGAAAATGTGGATAAACTTTGGGACTTGATCCCCCTTTTGCCTTGAACAGAATATTCAGAAGTATTATACTGTGTAAAAACTTCCATGGAAAGTAAACATTAAATGCTTTGGGGGCCTGGTCCACCATCAGAAGGCATAATTAGTACTGGTGAGAGCAAGCTAAAGGCAGACAAATCCAAACTGAAAATAGAACCATCTTTGGTTGCTAAAGATAGTAATAAAAAAATTCTAGGAATAATGTCAAGAGTCAGTATCAATTCCTGGTTTAAATGTGTATGTTTATGGGAAACACATAGAATTGAATTCCAAGGTCTTGTGATAACCACAGTCTGATTAGATATCTGAATCCTCTTTACCTCTCCAACGTTGTGAATTCAGTCAGCCCTTAGCTTTCTTTTGGATAAACAACATTGATTATGGCTTTTAAGGTAAGACATATTGAAATGGACATATTTCAAGATACTGAAATAGGTGTATTCTAAGACATTGCAACATCTTACCTAGGCATTATTGTTGATATCCCTTTCTCAAATTTAGTAACATTAGTGAGATTAGACAGATACACTATACCAGTACAGAAATCATGTAGATTTTCCTACGGTCTTTTGAAGTGATGGCACTAGAAACTTCACACTCCCCCATGTAATGCAATGGTTTATCATTCTTCATGAAGCCTCTCAGACCACCTCTTTATGTTCACTAAATACTTCCTGCAGATACATAAGCTGCTGTTTTAACATGCTCATTAGTTTTTATTTTCTACACAGTTATGAAGGGTTTTGGACTTGTGCTCCCACCTCAGTCTTTCCCAATGAAATTGATGCCATTTATTTAAAACCAGGATGTCATTCACTGTGAAGCTGCCAAAAATCTGAACTGAATGGGCTATAGGTTTCTCTTCATGACTTACAGCTCCTAAGAGTTTTCTTTTGTGCTCAATCCTATTAATGATTTTAGTTTTCCCACAAAGTTACCAGTTGTAGTTTACCATATATTTCGTTTTCCATGTCTGTTTTGTCTCCTTCTCATGATGAGATGAACTGTGAGCGATTACTTTGTGCAAGCACGTAAAGTAGAGTTTAAGTATGTGTTAAATACTTTCAAACAAAAATGGTAAGGAATGCCTGTGTGTCTGTGAGCCCTGGGTTAAGGATTTAAAGAACCAGAAGTTAGCATACGACTAGATGATGGAAAATGACTAGAAAATTTGGACAGTCTGGGGACCTAGATTACAGACTAGTTTCTTGCTGTCATGCTTGCAGATGCTTTTTTTTTTTTTCAGTTCAGCCAGCTGAAACATATTAACTGCAGAAATGTATTTCATATTGTTTCATAAAAATGTGTTGATTCATTTTCTTAGAGCAATACTGATGAACAAATAAGAAATAGCTTTATGAAATATTTTAAATGAAAATCAAAATAAGAGAACAAGTAGGAAAAAGTATCCCTCTTACCCAATCAGTATTATTAAGCCTCTCCTCAAAAACATAGTCAGCAAAATAAATCAATAAGCTATTGTTGGGCTCATTATCTTGTGGCTGCCCATAAAGAGGTATTACTTTGAAAATTAATTCCAGGTGAAGGAATGAGGAGTGAACCCAAAATTCTCTTTGCCAGTGTGTATGACAGAGATGAATATAATGCTGTGCCTACTTCAGGAAAAATCACCTTCTTGCCAGAGTTCAACATGTGGCTGCAAAACCGAATATGAGCCTGCATGAAGATGTAGAGCTAGTAGAAGAAATTGGTTTTGTTTTTATTTTGTAGAAACAAACATTCTTTCACAATGACTATTTTCCAAAAGATGCTGACAGCTGTGGTATGGGAGATCCCATGGAAAAACTCCCCATGCTAAAATTGCTGAGCATTAGCATGTTTGGGGCAGGTGGCAGTCTGCAGGGTCTGACTATAGACTTTCATTTAATACTGCTTTTTCCATATCCCCTCCATCAAGGGAGGGATGCGAAGTAATGAGGGCAGAACACTGGTAATGTGTTCTCCCTCCTGCATGGTGTTATTGTCAGCTCTGCAGAGCTGTCAAGCATGATGCTGAGCAGCTTCTCACCTGTCTTGCTGCTGGTGGCAGCATATCAGACAATTCTTCACTCCATAATGTCCTGAACCTCTTTAGCAGTATTTCAGCAGTGATGCATGAAGAGCAAGCCACTCCAAATGGTTTGCAGACATTAATCGACTGCCTGTGATTTGTAGTGCTTAAGATGGAATATGATCATAAGAATTGCCTCCATTTACTTATCTATAAATTACCTGCAGCCATCCCCCTGTATTTCCACATCACAGTGACAGTCTGCAGTTATTTGATTCATGGGGGAAAAGAGCTTTAAGACCATCTAGTGAAAGATGTTACAGAAGTGAGTGGTGATAAGCAGAAATGGTGCTTCGGCTGGACGGCGATGTGCCTTTCACGCTGTGGGGATGGTGTAAATGAGGTATTTGCTTCGCATTCTTGGGCTCCCTCCGTGTGTGGTGCAGGGAAGGCGGTCGCCCTCCGTGAAAGCAGGTTTTATGTTGTGTGATATAAATGCTAGAGACCCCTCCATGTGCTGGGACATACGATACAGCTGACTTGCGGGCAAAATAATATAACCCACACCTCGCTGCCACATCAGGATAAATCCCAGAGTGCACCTCTCAGAACAAGCGTATCCTGTCGTGAAATGTCAAGCAATCAACATCAATAAATAATGAGTTGAAAAGGTGGCGTAAAACTGCACAGCCCCACTTGGGAAGGTAGGGAAGCTGATTAAGTGTTATTTCCTGATCTGTAAATCATCAATTCCAAACCTCTTTGTGTGTTGTCTATAAAATATTGGCTGTGGGCCTTTTGTTATAAAAAGGTAGCTAATTTTTATAGCAGCCCCGTAAATAGTAATTAACATGCCACAAACTGAACAACATCCTGTTGTAAAAAAAAAATGTGGAAATGCTGTGCCTACTTTTTAAGAGACCTGCATTTGTGTCTGAGTAGAATTGAATACTTGTTTGCCCCTGTTTGGGTGGCTAGATGCACATGCACTGCTGTATTGGAAAGCTCTAGACCCTTACTTTTGTCCTTGCCTTAGGAACAGCCCTGGCATGACCTGGGAAGAACCAGGGATCTGAAGTCCTCAGGCTCTTTTTGGTGCCTGCTGTATCAGAAGAGGCAGAAAGGAATGGCAAAGTACACTGTTACTGAATACATTTTTCTTTCCATCACTTAATGTTTGGCTCATGCCCTGAAACATGAGAAGGACTTAGATCTCATCTCAAAGCATTTTTTTCTGAGTCTGTCTAATAAAACTGTATATACTCTCATTATTCATGTAAATCCCTAATCCCTTTCTGAAGAGCAACAAACCGTTGACCTCAGTGATACCGTGAATCCCATAGGTTCAGCATTCGTGACTAAAAAGAAGAAAATCCATTGACCCCTACCTTTCCCTCTCTACTTCCTCAGTTATAAACTAATAATCATACAGTGTAGCCAGTGCTCTTTGTTCCCTAAGGACAGGGTAGAGGGGCATGTCAGATTTACAGCATGTGTAACACGCAGTGCACGTGGACCTTGGGAGGGACAGGAGCTGGGAGGATAGGAAGGACTGTGCAGCCTGGCTAGACCCATGTTACATGACACGGAGTTCTTGCAAAGCTCCAGGAGGTGTTAATGGTCTGCAGCAATAATAGCCCTGCTCCTTTTGCCCCCCACTACCTTCCTTTAGAAAATTCACACCTAGCCACATAAATGCTGAGAACGGATACCTTCAGATGCTCTGTCTGGCAGCTACATCTTCATGTCACAGTGAAAGGATCCACGCACAGAGCACCTGCCTCAGCTTTATTTTTTTGCCTTATGCCTGCCCTGCTTTGAGAGGGAAAGCAGTTGGGCTGCTAAACCATTAGCCTGGCTTTTTAATGTGCGTGCAGCTGATGGCTTAACTAGTTGGTGCTACACCTTTATTTTAGAATTCCAGCACTGACACAGCCCTGTGAATTAGGGGATGTTACTAGTGTGCACTCTGATACCTTGCCTTATCTGTTGTAATTTTTTCAGTGAAGCGAAAAGGAGGAAAGATATTAAAATATTATTAAGTTATTTTTTGTATTTTCGGTTGTATCCTTGGGGATAAAGAAGGGTCTGGGTGAGAAAGAGCTGTATGACACTGCTATCGCTCCTCATTCGTGGTGGCCTTGGTGCAGTCAGCATTCCGTCCAGTGCCCCCTAATTCCCTTATATTATCTGTAGTCTTTCTTGGTCTCATAGCTTGTCTCAGTCTCTCTACTTGCTGTATGATCAGCAGGGTTTAACTTCTGCACTTCCCTGTCTTTTGATGCCCATGTACAGGCACACTGCCATTCACACTCCAAGAACACCAACGCAATATTTCCTCTATAAATCCTTACATCTAGATTACCAAGTAGTGTGACACAGGAGGAGAAAACCAATAGATCAAAAAAGCATGTGTTGAGGCTGATACGTCAACACTGCACATATTTCAGAGGGTTGGCTTTGTACTAGAGTTCCTGCAGCCTAGCAGATGGAGTGTCCCTGCTATTCATGTGGCTTGAAGCTGTCAGAGGGGAAGCCATCCTATAAACCTTTGCTTTCTGAGCTGTGGGCCCCTCAGCAGGCAATGCCTGGGAGCACCACACTGCCTTTCTGGCAGTCTCATGCAGATGATAACACATCCTCATTCATTCTGCCACCACCCACAGGACCTCAGGCAGGGGAGCAAGCCTTGCTTCTTGCTCCTGGTTGTGTTGCTTTCAGGTTTCTGTTCCTGTCGTATTTCTGTTCTCATTTCTTTGCAAGTGACATGCAGGGACTTACTACTCAGACCTGCTGGTGACAGATGCACTAGCACCTAATTTCCTGAATGTAGCTTTGTCAGAGGAGGAATCAAGGGATGATGATTTTCTGGGAGTCTTTAATGATGCAGCTTCTTCACCTGGTCCAACTGAAGGTTCTGGTCCCAGAAGAAGGTCTCTGATGGGAGGGACAGCACTTTTCTTAGGACATAGGTAGACAGCAGCAGGTGCAAAATTCTCAGATCAGTGAGTGATCATGGCAAAACATTAAAAAGGAAGGCAATAGAATAAACAAATGTTTCAGAGAGGTGAGGAGAACAACATAAGAAAGTAAACCAGGCACAGAAGGGAAGTGAAGGGTGCTGAGGAATGAGAAGAGTCAGGGTGATGATGCTCCTATGAAGAGGAACACTTGACTCTTCTGTCCCCCTCCATGCCACACTGTTCCCTTGTGTTCATCTTTCTTACACAGACATTGTTGTTTTTATTGTGGATTAGGGTCAGTCGCACCATCTTTGGGTGAGATTGTCACAGACACCCAATGAGCACAGTGAGGTATGTTTCCACTCTGCCAGGGTTGCTGCAACTTATCATTTCCTGCTATTGTGGTAACTGCTGTTTATAGATCCATAAAGCAGTGGAAAAAAGTATGATTTTTTAACATGTAAAATCTCTTTATGGAAGATATTACATAATAGTGCAGGATTTCAGGTTTTGCTGAAATTTTAGTAGAACCTAAACTGTGGTAACTGGAAACACTCATCCTTAAAACTATGTTTTTAAGCAGGAAACTGAACAATGTCCTCCTTTTAAAATATAGTGATAATGGCACATAGTGATTTCATGAGAAATAGTGATGATTAATACAGTTTGCTGCCCCCTAAACCATGGGATCACTCCACAACCACATTGTTACTGAGGTCAGCAGTCAGCGCAAAAATGCAATAGAAAAATCCTAATATGCAGAAAAAGATACTTTGGCTGCTAAGGCCCCCAGTCCCAAAGATCTTAACTACCTTTCTGCTATTGATTGCAGTGGCAGTGGGAGTCAGGTTCCCAAGTACCTATCAGAAACTTAGCCCAAGTGACAAGATAATGCCTCTTTGTAACTCTCCCGTCTGATTTATCCACTTCTGACAGAGTCCTGTGAACATGGCCTGCTTAAGAAATATGAACTTGTTAAACCTTGCTGAAAGGCTTGGAGCAAGGCTGCAATCTCCAGCGAGCAAAGTGCATATCTGCTGGAGCAGACTGCATGCTGGGGCCATTCATCATGAGCCACAGGGAGGGGTCTGGCAGGGAACAATTGATATGGTTTTGCCATTGAAGAGACAGTTTCCCTTTACAACATATGGAAGACAGATTACACTGGCCTCTACTATTGTGAGTGGAGCTCAGATGGAAAGAAGACATGGACAAGAAAGGGACACCTAGGAATCAATATCATCTGACACTCATTTTCTGTTTTCAATATGCAGACCTGAGCTTGCAGCCTCTGGAAGCATCTTCCTGTTCTGGAATTTCTGCTGTCTCTGCAGATAAACCTCCTGTGTCCTAATCCCCAAGGTCTTTCATTTTGCATGACCAGTGGCATAAACCAATGGAAGAAGCTGGCCCTCCTCATCATACTTCCTCCTCCACCTCTCTGCCCTCCCCTAGGGGGCTATCCAGGTTTTCAAAGTGATAGATTTGACCATGAAAAATATCACAGGAAAGTGGCTGGGTACACAACAGTGAAGATGATGGGAAAATGATTCTTCAAACATCGTATCTTCTCCAACCACAGAACTAGTTCTTCAACTTTATTTTCTTCCTTCTTTACCCACATAAACCTGCTAGAACCAGCCTTAACAAAGCACTTACAGTCTGCTTTTTCATGAAAAACACATGCTGTAACCAGTGCATCTAAGGGGAAACAAGGAAAATCTAAGCTAAATTATGGATTTACCCTGGGAGTAGCAAAGCAACTCACAAAGCAATGTTACAAAACAAAAACAAAAAAACAAAAAACCAAAAAAACAAAACAAAACAAAAAAAAGGCAATGAGAAAATAGAGAAAAAAGAAAGAGAACATTCAACTGTGGGAGGAGCAGGGTAAGTCAGAATTATGAGCAGGGCATAAGAGTCTCTTACCTTTAACACTGCAGAGAAGAAGATAGGCAGGAAAAGGATCAAGGAAATTTCTTAGTGAGAGAAAAAAATGAAAGAAATAGCATTACTCTTAATGTAGGAAAATTCCTTACTTGTTGAGAGAAGAGACAGGTTCTGTACAGTCCAGATACTTTACAGTGGTTGCATGTCAAAATTAAGAGCTGTGTAGAATATCAAGCCTGAGATGCAGAATATATCACAAGTTAATATACTTGCAGAGCACCAGGTGCATTAAAGCCTTCAGAAAATTGATAGTTTGGATTGTGGAGAAAGGAACAGTTGAGCTCCAAGATACAGTATAAATTTTTTTAAGAAGCAAAAACTCTATAAAAAGTGTATAGAAAAGTTTTCTCTCTTCATCTTTGTGCTGTCCTAACATTGCACAGGATCATCCCTCCCCTTCACTGGCTTCTTGGCTTCCACAACTCCCTGCTCAGGCATCTGGGCCAGGACTGCCTCTTCCAGTCCACCACACAAGAGACTATATATCATCATTGTTATTATTACTGAGGTGCTAGGTCTGCAGTAATTCATCGATGCTTTGTGTGGGAGCTACAAAACTGCGTCCTATGGACTAGAACTCACTCCTTGGGAGTTCCTCCAGAGTATTAATTTTAAAAGTTATTCACTTTACCCCAAGTTATCAAAATATATCTGTCAGGGCCTTTAATGCACTAATAGGCTTTAATGGCCCTGAGCAGCCAGGTCACTCCATCCACCCAAGCTGCCCATGGGGCCCTGGGCTCTGTTTCACCTCAGGAATCTATGAACCTGTGTTGTAATCTTATATCCAGTCCTGTCTCTGCCCCCCTTCTCCATCTCTTCCTCACTGAGCTCCCCAGATGGACCTTGGTCGTGATCCATCACTTTGTCTTGGCTGGGGCTGTCAACATAAGCGGTTATCAGCCCCTTGGCACTGCTTTCCCTTTCCAGATCCTCTCCAGGTGACTCCTGCCTTGCCCTCCCTTGTGTGGTGGCCCCACTCTTACTGCTTCATGACCATCTCACTGCTTTGCATGACCTTAGTTTGCACTAGTGCAGGGGCAAATACATGTCCCCTCTCTTGTCACTACATAGTGAATGTAGAAAAAACAAGAGAGAGAAGAGAAAGGTTAACACCAGATGAAAACGTGTGTTTTAAGAGAACATCCCTGTAAAACTCCTGAAGGGTCTATTGATATTGCTCTTGGGCTGTTCTCTACCTGCCTGGTGAGACCACAGGGCTTTCACTGAAGAAAGGTTGTTTGAGTGAGAAATTGAGAGAGAAAAAGTGGGGGGTTGGGGTTTTGTTTTTCAAGGATCGGTTTTGCCCTTGGGACAAGGGAAGTTATAATTCTTCAAGGCTTGATCTGACAGACCTTCCTATGGTGTAATAAATGCTGATGAATCTAGCAAAAAATGCCAAGGTCATTTGTTTTAAGATAATCTAAAAAATGACAAAACCAGGGAAGGAAAGTATGAGTGCACTGAAGACAACATCTCGTATTTTAGGGACAAGCAGCCATTAGGGAAATGGAGGACTGTACTAAGGAAAAAGAGGAGTGGGGCCTCTTGTCTCTGGGTGGCCGCAGCTTTATTGCAAAATGAGGCTGTATAATTACTTCTTTTAACCAGCTTCTTGTATTTGATTTTTTTTTTATCCTGTAAGCTGAGCAAACAGACCCTTAAGCAGTCGCACTGGCTACGTTAGTCTCTCAGCATGGGTGTGTTAGAGAAAAGCTGGTGCTGACTTCTCCTGCAGATGAGAAATAGATGCTGGAGGTGGGAGATTTACAGTGTCTGTGAGAATCGTAAGGGATTAAAAATTAGTCACTTGATGGAGTGAGACTCATGATTTGGGATTAGCCTGCACATCACATATCCCCAGCTGAAATGGAGAACATTTGGCAGGAATGGGAGGGCTTCTTCATAAAACTTTGGTAGCATGTCACTGGTTAGTGGTCAAAACTATGGAGCTGAAACTTATCTTTAGTGGCATTGTTTTCAGTGGGCAGAAGTTTGTGGGGAACTAGGCCAGAAAGACACCACTGCAGTTTCCATCCAAAATGAGGAAGTTTTGTGGTACATGGGAAGAAGAAATGCAGGAAATGTTTTCTCTTTCCTTTCCCCCAGACTTAGACAGCTGTACTAGCAAAGGACAGAAGGCCTGACAAGAGACAAAAAGAGGCTAAGGAAGAGAGGAAATGAGAACAGACCTTGATAATGCATGCTTTTTTCCTCATTCTTGGAACAGCATTCCCCTCAACAATTTTGATGCTTGCAGTGAAAAAATGGTGGTCATGAACAATTCTGGAAATGAAATCTGGACCATTTTCTTCAAACACTTAGCAAAGATATTTCCTGTTGTTACAAATCAATCATGCATATTGAGTGCTATCTTTTTCAAGAAGTGTCTTTACCTAGGTGAAGATACTACCTATGCTCTTCACCATAGGTGAAGAGGCAACCCATGTGAAGCAACACAACCTCCTAAAGTTCTCACCATCATCCCTCCTTTTTAAAATTCTTCTTCATTCAGAATACTTCTTTATATATGGAGTAATTTTGAGATAAAAAAAAAAAGTTGATATCAAACTGATTTTTTAAATTTGGCTTTTATAACAGTGATATCTCATGAGCATTTGCAGTGATGCTTAAAACTTTTAATAAACCAATATAAATTGAGACTTTAACTTCACTCCTGCTCTGTACGCACATCTTAACCTTCAGCTGGCCCTTGAAGTTAGGCAACTTCATTAGTGTATTTTTTATTTCAGCATCTGGTGGATATGTGGGTATAGCTATGGTGTGCTCTCTTTTACTCTCTGCATGTGTGTGGCTGTATTACAGACCTTACATCAATGAGATCATCAAAATGAATGGAAAACCAGTCAATTTTATCTAAATGAGCTGCTATTTGAATTGTAAGGTCACCGTCCAACTTAATTCTTTATCCCTGTTGTTTAGCGTGCATTTTATATTCAGTCATCTTAGTTTTGTTATAATCTTAAGATAATGGCTTGGCATAAGAGATGCTTGCTCCTCCTGCGAAATCACCATCACATAGAGGCTTTTGATGTGCAATGCAGCCTGCTACTTGAGAGCTTGCCAAGACAATATTATTTGCTGTCATTGGAAACTTCTGTAGTGAAGTGCAGTGCTTAGGAATGTTTGTCATTTAAAAAGGGAAGGATCCTTTCTAAATGCTTTTTCACGTGAAAGGAAGTTTTTATGATGCCTTTCAAATTAGCACTTAATGCTAAAATATTCTAAAAATCTACTTGCAGAATCCAGAAGAGGCAATGGTTTCTAGTTTGGTTTCATCATATGGTACCTGGTTGTTCTCTTGTGCCTGCACGTCTCAGTCTACTGATTTATTGCACATTTTTGTATTTAGGCTCCAGAGTCACAGTGCAAATATGTTAGTGATTGGGTGTGCACAGAGTTTGGGTGTGTTTATGTAACACACTAAATAAAATAACAAACATTGTAAACATTTTTGCAGACAACACTAGCAGTTCTACTCTCAGCCCTGAAATAATCTCCTGCTATGTATAAAGCCTACTTTTGAGGCTCAGCCCCCATAAAACACAGAGCAGGTGTTGCACAGAATGTTAAAGCTGTGTTTGAAGCACTGTGGGTAAGGAAAATTCTTTACACTTATTCTCAGAGCCTGTATACAATGAAACTAGGTATTGTTGTATTGCAAAAGAAGTAAGTTTGTGATAAAGAAATGGCATTGATATCAATTGGCAGCATTGCAATGTCAAATCTCTACTGGTGCTGTCATTTTGCCATCACTGGTTTAATTTTTTGCCTGCTTCATCTTCGTTCACTCTCTGCTCTAGCTTCATCTAGAAATCAATTTTCTTTTCCTTCCGACCTTAGTCTTCATACCTCCTTGTGGACTGTGCATCCCCAAACTCCTGGTGATCCTTTAGTATTTGCCTGGTCTCTGCCTCATTGTCCTCCTCTCCAGCTGTTCTGTCACCTTGTTTCAGTTCCATCAGTGAATACTCTGCTCTTTTTTCTCCTCCAATCTTTGCCCACAACCACCTTGCTCCTCCCCACACCGCTTTGCATCTTTTGTCTTCCATAATTTGTTGTCCAGGAGAATGGGGAAGAAATTTATGGAGGAAGCATGGGGGAAGACCAAGATCTTTGTTTACCTGGAATCTGCCTAGGGAGAGGTAACTCCAGGGAGATGCATCCTTTTCAACACCAGAGCAACCCCTTCAGCTTGAGGTACTTGGCTGAGCTGTTCACCCATGGGTCAATCCACTGTCTTGTAACTACTCTGAGTGCAGCATATCCAGACTGTCCAGCTGTCAGCTCATGTGCTTGTCTGCTTTTAGACAATGCAGTTGCAGAGACAACAGCCAACCCACCAAACCCCTAGCCTGGATTTTGCACCTGATATTAAGTATATGTTGCTGCAGTTAGATTGCCGCTTGTACTTGTGTTAGGTAGCCTACAGCCAGCTTAGACGTGCCCTCAGTGCATGGCAAAATACAGATACCTTGTTGAAGGAACAGAAGGGGGAAGACAGCATTAAATGTTGCTGCTTGAAACCAAGAGGCTCAAACTGATCACCGACAGTCCTCATTATGTGTGAAGCCATTTGCAGGATATCATTAGAGACAAAGCCATGTGGAGAAGACATGAAGGTGAGGAGGCAGGAAGGGACAGAGGCTGGAAAATTACTTTGTCTCCTTCTTCCTTGTTGCGTAGAGGTTCATTTATGACGCAAAGTGTTTCTGGGCTTTTCTGAGTTCCCCGAATTTGATGTATCCCAGGAGGACACAGGGCACGGTTAAGTTTGGTTGTTCGCTGAGAAGCATAATTAGAATCCTAAGGCAGTGAGTCTTCTATGAGTGTCCATGTGTGGCAATAGAGTGGCACACAGTAAATAAGCTAAGGGAAACTTGTGATCAAGAATGAAAAGGTTAATCATAGTCATGTTAAACTGTTATCTCTGGGCATTGGAGGGATTATGTGCACCCAACCTGGAACCAAATTAGCAACTTGGGTTTAAATCTGAATTTATCAGTGAATCTTGGTGTAACAACACTTTTACATTCAGAGTGGCCTTTTTCTGCTAGGCAAATCTCTGTCAGATTTTTACAGAAGAGACTGGACCTGACATAGGGGTTTTTCTATCACCAGTTCTGTCAGGGATTCAGCCAAATCAGGTTATATGTGGATGAGCCTACAAAAAATTCATGAACACACTTCAACTACAGGTATGGTTTACAGGGCTGGTCTTTTTTCAGTTCCAGCCTATATATAGATCAACCTTGAATTAACATCATGCTGAGATGAATGGTATGTTCCATACCTCTTAGACCTGTTGTTCCAGTTGGCCCAAAGATAAAATACCATCTGTTCATGACAGAGCTTGAGAAAATATAAGTGAAAAGAGAGGGTCCTGTCTATGATAATGCATAGTACCACCTCTTGACTAGACTTTTGAGATGTTGGCTGTGAATGCATTTGTATCTATGAATAGACTATGGGGGAGGAGGAGAGAGAGTGAGGCAGGGGGGAGGTGGAAGCAGGAAGAGGTTCAAATTAAAGAACACAAATACCCACGGGCTGTTAAAAGACAATGACAGAATGATAATCCTGAAGACCTAATCTAGAAATTGGTATTTTGGTATTTCATACCTGGATGAAGGACTGAGAACTGAAGGACTCAGAAACAGACCGAACCTGTGGCTCAGGCAGTGGTAACCACAAGTTTTTCAACAAGTGGATGAGGCAAATTTCAAATGAAAATTAAAGATGATCCTGGAAAAAAACAGGTATATTTTTCAAACAGCTACGTAATGATGGTACCTACAATTGCTACTTACAGTCCCCATCTTGCCCCTACCATGTCTACCTTAATTATATCATTAAGAGAAACTTTGTGTGCTCTTCCACCCTCCAGCTTATTCTGCCTTATGGTATATGGGTTTTTTTTTCCTGTGATTTGCATCGCACGGTACTTTGCAGTCCTCACCTGCAGTCTTTTACCAGAGGCAAAAATATGAAGATGCAGATGATTTGGTTGTAGATTTATTGAGCGTGTTCTGGGAGATAATTTGCTCACATGGAAACTACTTTATGAAATGAGTCTCTGATGCTCAGTGAGGAGTGTTTCAAGCAAGATAAGAGGCTGAAGTAGTATTGACAGAGGTAATGTATCTGGGAAAGGACTGTTTATGAAAACAGTATTTGCATTAAGCCTGCATCAAAACACTTGGGATGAAGGAAGAAACCATGCTTTGAGTGTTCATCAGCTCTTGGAGAATAATTTCTGGCATTACTTGGACTCACCATGTTTGGCCCTTCCAGGTATGAAGCGATGCTGTGAAATTCCTTTGCTGTTCTGCTTTCTCTGTCCAGGGAGAAGGCAACTGCACTCTATTAAAGGATTTTTTCCCTTTCTTTTACAAGGTTATTTGTTATCTCGGAATGCAGGCCTGCACTGGAGCGTGTAATTACAACACCATGTCCTGGGTTAGAAAGAACTCAGACACTAAATTGTCCATGTCATCACCTGAATTTGACCATGAAATATAGCACAGAGGGACTGGGACGGCAGCCTGTAAAGAGGTGAGGGCTGAATGGGCATTTTGGTGCACTGGGCAAATCCAATCTGCTCAATCCATTTCTGCAGTCCCACCGTGGCCATTTAATATTATTACCTGCTTCTTGCCCTTAAAATTGTACTTCCACCTCGCTTTCCATGAGGTGTGCCTGAGTGGAGGAGGTCAGGGTTAGAGAAGAGTGTAATAAAACATGACTCATTTTACATGGGTGATCAGAGTCCTATTAAGTTGCAAAGGAGTTGATTTTTTAAAGAATGTCTTTTTTTTTTTCTCATTCTTTTTTTCTGTGTGCAGAAACTAGAAAATAGAGGTCAGCTTTACTGTTCAGGCTGTTCAGAAATACCCCCAAAGCTGGAATGAAAACACATAACCTCCTTTTTGCTGAATTCTTCATTTTATTCACTTGAGCATCTTATTTTTATAACAAATATTGAGGATAAGCCTCCTTCTGTGATTCCACTATGTATTAGAGCAGAAAAAAATGTTATCTATCTGCAGGACCAGGAAGCAGCTTTTGCAGGATCATTCACTGAACTCAGAAAGAAAGGTTGTGTGAAGCAGCTGTGTCAGCCTGGTGACTGGTATGCAATTGGAGAGAAGATGGATGTACCTCATATTTCTCTTCTCAGCCTACAGCTATCCCTTGTAATAATGCAAAGAGGATGAAAGGTTTGCAGAAGAGTTTGTATGAGAAATATAAGACTTGCAGGAGAGGGTCTTCTTCGGGTTTTAGGGACCAAAAAGACATCTAGGATGAGGAAAATAATGGACAAAAAAAGAAGTAAAACAATGTCAGAAAGCAACAGGTGCAGAATATAAAGTCCACCTCTGCCTCTGCATTAGTATTTATTCTCAAAATTCTGTAAGTTGTATCAAAATATTTCTTCATAGATTCTACTCCTCAACAAAAAATATTTCACAAATTTCAGATGTTTATATTACTGCCATGCAATACCATCTAAAACAGCTTTCTTTAAGACAGTGTCCAGGCACATTTTCCCCTCTGAATTCCCTGCATTATTTACCACACTTACTTTACAGTACATTAGTATTAATAAGTGAACATATTTTAGCATTTAAAAAGACTGCTGTACATAGTTATATGTTTATTTCCCTTACATATTTTCATGATTAACTGTAGTCCTTATAATAATAAAAGTAATAATAATCACAGAATTACATGTTTATCGTATCATTGATAACTGTGTTCATGTTTCCAACCTCCACAAGACTCTCTGAAGCGGTAGTTTAGGTTGTGTGATTAAACACCATTAATCCAACATTATGCATCAAGTTGGGAAATGATAGTGTGGGAACTGCATATACACTATATCTGACTCTTAACAAAGTTTAATAACCTACCTGCACAGTTGATGCCTCTGCATATAAATTGGTGCCTGCAGCATAACTAAAGGAAGCATGGAGAGTCTGCAGGGCCTTTATAATTCGATATACAGGGCCTCTGATTCAGTATGCAATGTGGTTCTGCAACATCCTGAATGCAGCAGACCTAATCCCTTTTGAGCTTCTGATGTGCAACCAGTATGATCCTCTCAGGTTAGAAACAGATTTGGTGAATTGTGTTCTCTTATTGTCAATGGTAAGCTGTGAATAATGCTGGATAAGAGAAATATATGAAAAGGCAATTGGGAATTGTCTTCTGAAATCTATATTTTGAAGCTGCACAGCGTTGTAAATATGAGTGTGTTCCAGTTGCAGAAATTTTTCTAGTCAGAATCACATTATAGATTGTTCTTATCTATGATGCAAACATTTGTGGTTTATCCTGGTATTCATAAAGGTATTTTTCACTGAAGAACTGCAATAAAAAGGCGTGATGAAAAGGTCATGCTGAGATGCTCTCAGCCCAGAGTAATGCTACAAAAGTAATGTCCTGCTTATTGGAACCCACCTTCAGTAGAGAAAATTAATGAAGGAGAACCGTTCCATACATGCTGTGATTCAGTCTTATCTATCTACTCTAAGGGGAAATTCTTCAGCACAGAGGTGATCTCCAGTTCCCTGGCTCTTTCTTGTCGTCTTTCAAAAGCTGAACAAGTTACCATGCAAGAGGCTTTCCAGTCTTTAGAAGCGGTTCCTATACCTCCACATAAACTGCACATTGTTATCGATATCTGGGCAAGTTTATATTTTCTTTCTTTCTAAATGCTTGGACAGCCACCAGCTCACAATGATTTATTCCACTTGAGTTTTTTCAGATTGCTCCAAGACTTTTGCTTGCAGTTTAGTTATCATGGTTACATTTTTTTTACATGAAAGGACCTTTGCAACAAGAATTATACCATTGTTTTCCATGATAAAAATATGAAGACAACTCATTCAAGTTCTTTGTTGCTCCTCTGCTTACAGAAAATTGTTCTTACATCATCTTCTCCAGCTATGCCTAGAGCCTTCTTGCTTATAATGCATCCAGCATATTTTTAGTTTGGTGCTGTATCTCTGGGGATTTGTTCTGTCTACCAGCTTTCCTCCTTTTTTTTTTTTTTTTTTTTACAGTTTCTTTATAGCTCTACACTATGGTTTGTGCCATGTTAAAGCAATTTTTTTTGAACAAGAGTTTAGGTCCTCATGAGGCAAGCATTTTTTGTTTTTAATTTATTTTAGCAGAGCTCAGTTTATGCTTTCCCCTATACACTCATCCTTCTCCTGGGACTTATGCTCCCACTAAAACCTAGGGAAGGGTTATGTATATACTCCATAATAGATTAGGTCCCACTTAAAAAAATAAATCTGATGATATCTACATCAGTGGGGGTTAGAAATCTGACTGACTGAACATATTGGAGAGCTGTTGACTTTTGGTGAAACTTAGGTGAGATTTTTAGGTGAAAATAAGTATCTACCATAATTTTAAAAGATGAAATACTGTGTGCCTCTTTACTTTAGGAGAATTTAGGTGCTTAGTATGACAGATTGTTGCTAAAATTCTCAAGAAATACATTTCTGCACCTATAGGCACCTCAAAATCTCAGAAATCTAGGCTGGCACTGGTCTTGAGAATTGATCATAAGCTGCTAAGACTAAAGCACTTTTGAAAAGGTCAGTGAAAGCTTTCATTTGCCCTCAGCCTGCATCGGCCTAAGTTGTCCCGTAACTATAAAGCCACCAAAGTTTATTATTGCTTCTCCTTCATCATGTGGGGAAATACCAGGATCACCCTGGCTTTTCTGGGATGCAATCTCCTTCTTCTCTCATCTGATATGAATCACAGAATCACAGAATCACAGAATCATCCATGTTGGAAAGGACCTCTGGGATCATCAGCCCTTAATCCACTACCACCATGGTTAGCAGACCGTGGCACTGAGTGCCACAAGAGCCTCTTTTTAAAAACGTCCAGGGATGGAGAATACAGCATCTTCCTGGATAGCCCATTCCAATGTCTGAATGTTGAATAGAGGCTAATTTTGTTGCTTAAAGTAACACATGCTGTGCATCTGACTTTTGCCTGTGAAGTTCTCTCGAGCACGCCATGTAACCACATTATGTTCTTTCTTGAATGGAGAGAAGTATTATGTTTACAGGGGAATAATATTCAGTCTCTTCTAAGAAAGAAAGGCCTATTCCTTCAGGGAAACACTCTTTTGGGCATTTTCACAGTGTCCCAGTTATTACTGCTGATCAGTGTGTCACCAACACCACAGCAATATAGAGTGGCAGACATTCACTCAGACAAGACTTTATTAGCTTTAACAATGTAGATTGTTGAAACTTCAGTGGTATAGAATGAAGGGTTTGTCAGAAGCTTTAAAGCTGCAGATCAGTGAAACAATGGTTCAAAAATGCACATGCAAAATAGTCCCTACTAAGCTCTTATTTGACTTGTATCTGTGTGAATTTTCTAATTGTCGGGAGAAGGACAAGTTCTCTGAGTCCCGATCAATGAAACAAAAATAGTAGGAAAAGGTTATCAATGCATATCCTCTGCTGGAAACCTCCTAACCCCTTCTTGGATGCAAGACTGAAAGAATGTTGCTGTCTTCCAGATGCTCTGCAGTTTATACTGAAACACAGTCCCTAATTCTGGCTTTCTGGTTGACAAATTGAGGGGTATTATAAGAGGCATTAAAAAAGAGGACCATACCACTTTTGTGTGCAAAATATCTATCTGGAGGAGCTGTAATTCTTTGGCTGCCCCCAAAACCATTTCTGATCCAGCAAACAAATATAGCAGTGCCAGAAGTTCCAGCAGCATATGCAAAGCAAAGAGATTCACACTTTTGGTAAACCACATGCTGTGGCCAAACCTGAAGCACATCCTCCCTGACGGGAAGAGCTGGCTGTCAGAAGCCCAGGTGCCAATATAAGAGGTTTGCCTTTGGACCACTGGTTGGGTAGAGCAGCCCAGAGGCACAGCCCAGGAAGGAACAGAGAGCAGGTGACGAGGAGTTGCCATTCCAGCTGTCTGGCTGCAAACAGAACATCTGGAAAACACGCAGGCAGTGCAATCAGAAGTGTAAGATCTGGCTGGTACACTCTGACCCTTGTCCACATTAAGTGGTTTTGTTAAATTTCTAGCACCTGAAGGGCTACATAAGCTCAATTTTCTTGGCAAACTGAATGCTTTTAACTACTGGCCACTTCACAGACTGGAGCCAGAGCTCTTAGTTTAGCAGAGTTCGGGTTTTTTTATTTAAAAACTAATTTTAATTGTTAATGTCTCACTTGCCCTTTCTGTCTAGCACTCATGAGGATGTTACATGCCCAAATAGATTTTGTATTCTGCAATCTTAAGTGTGTTTGCTTATAATTTGTTAGTTGTCTGAGTCCTGAAAATTTATTTCCAGTGCTTTCTGAAGAAGGTTTCATAAGAAATCAGGCTATGGAAATACCAGTTTCACTGTTTTCTCTTTTCACAGAGAACTACATGGTCCGTATACACTGCTTCATTTTCCAGTCTGCATTACCAAAATTGTTTTAAAAGTTTTATAAATGCTAAGGAAAATTTCAAAAACATTTTAATTTCATCTGTCCTTTACACAAAATTAAGTTGTTACATAAATATTAATTCTGGTTGCAATGCTTTCATTTGTTCATTTTCCACATTAAAAATGTTTCAAAACTTGTGTTTTTTTCTCCCTCTAAAAATATTCTAACATGTGGCTATACTGATTAATCAACACAGCACGAAACCTCTTTTCCTGCCCACACAAAAACAAAAAAACTGACCACAAAAAAGAAGAAAATTGAATAATGGAGGGGGGGAAAAAAACAGTAAGAGAATTATAATGGATGCAAAAGGGAGGTTGCAGTGAGTAAGATTCAAAACAATTTTTAGAAAAATGAATACAGTAAGCAGAAGCAAACTAAGGAGTTACTAATGCATGGAAGACACCGCATGTATATTTGAAATCCAGTCTTCTGAGCACTTGCTGTAGTGTGTCTTTCAAGTGGGGACATTGTGTTCAAGGCCCTTCAGGTACAAGCCTCCTGTCAGGCTTGTAAGTACAAGGATGAAATTCAAATGCAGGACTAGTAAGAGAAAAAAATTTCAGCAAGGAACAGGAACAAAAAAAATTTCACAATGGTTGCTGCAGACTTGTCAAAGAAGACAATGATGCTGACTACAGATAAAACTAAGACTGTCAGGAGAGAGAAATTAGTAGGCAAAATAATTGATGAAAGACAAATTTACAAAAATCAAAATGCAAAATTTAGATATGTCTTCTAGTGAATCCTCGTAAACTGAAACCAAATTAAAACAACAAAATGAGCAGGAAAGCCAGTTCATCCATTGCTTTCATAAATGCAGTACTGGAATGTTACATGCCTGCCAGGCTGGCCAGTCAAGCGTGCCACTATGGTAAAATGAACTGTAGAGTGAAAAGATAATTAAAGGAAAAAAGAAATGAAAACTGAACTGAAAAATACATATCAAGTAGCAAAAAAGAATTAAATTGCTAAAAATACAAAAAGGAATGTAATCTATCCTCCTCATGTATGGAAGCATTAATTGAACTAAAAAGAAAAGCTTGTCCAAAGTTTTCAACTTGAAAATACCTGCTTTTCCCATTATAGCACCTTCTTTTATATGATGATACTTCTATTTTGTGCTTGCTGTTTTTTCTGTCTGTTATGTTTGCTATTTCTTCCTTCTTGCTGGTCTCTTAATTGCATGCACTTTTCTATTTAGCTCAGTATAATAAGTCACTGTAGTTCTAGTGGTCCAGGAAGGGGCTTAAAATACTATTTCACTGGGGTGCAGCAATACAGTGTTTGACTACTCCTGCTTTTGCTGACACAGTTTTGGAGAGGTATTATGTGCTTGTGAGGGCTGCTAACAGCTCTACAAATTGTGCACTAATTTTTTTACAGATTTGCTAATATTCCACAGGTAGCAGGCACTGTAGTCCTGTCGTCCAAGCATGATGTTTTTCCCTGGGATGCAAAAACCTGACTTTTACACCTTTTCTAAATGTACCTTGAAAGAATAAAGCCTTCTGTAGAGAGAATACCTGACTTTGACAGTCTGCTGCCATGAAAGCTTTGTTTTGTCTCAGCTGCTCATGGCCCACTTGACTTCTGACTCTCCTGAAAGTCAGAAAAAAACACAGTTCAAACTTTTATTGCTGCTGCTGCTGCTGCCAGAAGACAATACATTATTTTCAAAGATCTCCTGTAGCAAATCCATGGAGTACTTTTAATTCCTCTGGTTTATAATATAAGGAGCTATAAGGAAAAAAACTACCTCCTCATTCTGCCTCTTCCAAGGGAGGACATTAAAGTGGCAGATTTAAAGGACATTTACAACTCCATTGAGCCAGGAGGACTTGATTGCATTTTTCCACATAGGAAGGAGGTGTTGGGTATGTGTGTGTTCTGGGATGATATGTGGCTGCTGCTGGCCTCTCCAGATGGCCTGTGATGTCATTGCTAAAGATCCTGAAATCTGCTGCATGAGGAAAAACATTTCATGGTCCTCTAACACATTTTTAAATGGTCTTTGCATAAATTTAAAGAGACCAAAGAGACAAAAGAATAAATGGAAGGTGGCAGGAAGAAGCAAAGAGGAGGACATCCACATCCCTGAACAGGCTAGGCAGGGGCAAAACCCCATGATTAGCACAACTGGCTGCCTTGCCTGTATAATGATTTTGAAAATATCTCTCTGTTGGCTGATTAATATTGGATCAGTTCTACCAAAGGAGTCCTCTCTCTTTTGAGAATAGCAGTATTTCTTCATGAAGATGAGACAGGGGATACTGAAGATGGAATGTGTGGGCTGGGACCATGTGGTCCACACCTGGAGGGTGTCACAAGTGCACACAATCCTGCTCCTCAAGAGGAGAGGGGGCCTTGGAGGGTTTGTGGCTCTCTGATCATCATCCCGCTGAGGTGAGCTCTGGCTGGAAACAGCAGGCAAGGCTAGCAAAAGGCACCTGTTCCTAGAAACAGCCTGAAAGGCTCAGCTGGCAAAGCAGAGCAGCTGGCAAAATGCTCCCATGCTGCTGCATGATCTCAGCGGCCTGGCTTTCTCTGGGATGATCTCTTGGGAGAGGGGGAAGGAGGACGTCTGTCAGCAGGGACTGAGTCTCATTTCTAGAGCAGCAAGAAAAACCCAGCAGGGTCTGATGAACAGGAACCTTCATCATGTGGGTTTTCAGACTCCAGACCCACTCCACAGAGTTGCACTCACTGCTTTGGGAGCAAGTGATGGTGTGGAAAGTACACTGGGATGCAATAAATACACATCCTAGTACTCTGCTCTCCTCACCCTCTACATGCACCAAGGCAGGCAGGGCTCTCTGAGGAGAAGCTTTGAAACTTCCCATCATCCTGGTGACAATATACTTATATGCTGGACCACAGCAATGATATCTGATCTTGATCAGCTATCTGGATTATACATTTTAACAGCAAGGTCTTGCTTTTTTTCCTTAAAGCCATCTGAATAAATAAAATAATTTACAGTGCAGATACAAGGGACTTTTGTTTTCCTGTGAAATGCACCTGCCCAATACGCAGCACAGCTAGTGAGCCCAGACACTATGAAACTATATCCCAACTGAGTTTTGAGTTTTGTGGAATCCTGGTATCATTTGGGAAAGGATGGCGTTTTTTATATGTATATTTGGAAGAGAAACAGAGGCACAGCAGAGTGACAAGAAATTTTTGCTTGAAAATATTCTTAATTTAAAAATAACTCTAATTTTTACTGTTGATGATGCAAATGCCCTACATATCTTCAGTTACATCAAGATCCTACTTACAGCTGCACAGAAATGGATAGGATCATTGCACAAACTGAAAACTATTGTTTCCACCAGAAGAATGCATCTTATGAAAAATACATTTTTCTCATGAGAATCTAACAGGTGCAGGAGAGCATTGAAAAATATGCCACAGACACACATCTCTAGACAAGATATGAGTCTTTACTGAAAGAATGAGAGTTAAATTTGTAAACTTTCAAAGTAATCAGCAAAGCTGTTGAACAAGAAAAAGATGAAGAATTTTCAGTGAAGAGAGGAGTAAAAGAAGTACTGAAAACAGTACATAGCACACAAATTTATTCTTCAAAGCATTTAAGGAATGCAAATAAATGGAAGCACATAGAACATCCTTTAAGAAAACAGGTTCAGCCCATCATATAAGCATCTGGGAATGAGGCAGTGAGAAGTGAACAGAAGAGCTTATTGCATTGTTATGTATCAACAGTTGCAAAGCAAAAGACTACCCAAAGAAGAAAATTTCTGTGTACTCAGTCAAAAGAACTGCAGAAAAACCTGATCCTCCACTGTATGAAGATGCAGAATCAAAAGGGCCATGGTCTGTTCCTGCAAGATTCTTCACTCTAGTTACCATGCCATCTGCATGCAGTTAAATACGTGCTGTCAAGATGTAGCAGGCTTCAGGGCATTCCATGGATCTCCACAGCAGCCTCCAACCTATCAGGGAGTTCACAAATCTTATTTTTGTTTTGGTCAGTGAAAATCAGGACTTCAGCTTTACACTGCAGTGGTGGGATCTTTAATCTCCTAAACTGAGAAGTGAAGACTGTAAGTTTCTTCAGCTGTGACTCAGTAGGAACTTTCAGATGGGATCAGGGGCAAGAACTCCTCTAAATTTAAAGGACCCTCAAAGCATCATTCTCCAAACCATGCATTTCATGACAGAAAGGAAGCCAGCTCACTGTGGGCTACCATTTCCACAACTCAGGAAATCTATCTGACATATCTGCAACACCAAGCACATGATAATCCTTTTGCCTCACAAGGAAATTGTTATGGTCATTACAAATGGAAAAATGTTGCATCCCCATGCATTTGCTTTCATCTTAAGACTAAGCAATGTAAGCCTGCTTGAGCAGAGTGTTTGATAATTGATTGACATAAAAGGGAAACATATAAAATCTTTACTGAGTCACTCTTAAAATCTTGGTAGATACCTCTGATAAAGTCTTCAATGTGGTCTTTAAATGTGAGATATTCTAGGTACCTTTTTAACAGGGTAGTGGAGTGGTCACTAAGCAGTTTACCACTGCACATTATAAAGTACAAATTAAATATATTGAAACTGCACCAATACCTAGATTTTAACAGTTTTTAAAATACACACTGATGGAGCAGAAGAACTGAGCTCTCATGCTTCACTGTGCTGTCTGTGACACTTTCTTAGTGCTGATGACATGGCAGAGTTCAAAGAGAATGTGATGTTTGCTGCTGTGAATGGCTGGACACAAAAGGGAAGGCAGCACTTTTGGATAAAATTCCTTTCTGTGGTAAGCTCAGATGCAGTTGGTGGTGAGATGCTGGTAAGGAATTGCTCAAATCAGAGTCTGTTACAAATTAGACAAAGTTTGCTCCCCAGAAGGTCCTATGGGAGTGGAGAGGAAGGATTGCAGATGGGCTCAATGTAACCATCCCTGTGTAGATAACGAATGAGAAACCTGCCCGGTTGTATATGCGGAAAGAAAAACACTTAAGTCTGTGATGAAAGGCCAGATGAAAAAGAAAAGTGTTATAATTCAATAGAATATAAAAGACAGCAGTAGGCCATCCTTTCTTCTAAGAAGACAGCTTACTATATCACTTCCCTGAAATCACAGCAGGAATGATGGATTAGTTGGAAGGGAAAATTGGTGCCTGAGGCACTTCTGTCTTCAGTGTTTCAAGTTATCCGTAATCCTTCGTAGCCTTCACCCAAATTTGAAACCCTGTAATGAGCACTGGGAATTACTAAGGGCAAGAAGTGCTTTCCATAGTTATTTCCTGAAATCCAAACCTGAAAGAAAGTACCAGTTTTCAGGTGTGTGCCAGACCCTTTGTGATCATTGCACCTTCCAGAGGGGGATGCCTCTGGGCTGGACCTGAGCCCAGCTAAAGAGATGGTCTTTGTTTTAAACTGCAAGTGAGCTGGGTGAAATTCCTCTCTGATGAAGGTTTGTTTCATCCAGGCTTATATGAAAAATGTTTCATATTTGCTCTCTACAGTCCTTGGATGAATGAACCTTGAATCAAGCCTGAACTAACGTCTTCTCACCTATGCATGTAAAAGAGGGAATATAGAACTGGAAGGAAGGTGTTGGACTGTCCACCAAGACTTTGGAGTCCAGGCTGCAACATGTGATTGAAACCTGCACTGCTTCTGATGCATACAGGATAGAATGAGTCAACCAGCAGAGACAGAACCAAGGTGAGGGAAAGGTGCTATAACCTCTTGTGAGAAGAATGCCGCAGTGCTCCTGCATCTTAGTTATTCTGCTCCACACAACCTCAGCTTGTACTGCAAAACCGAAAAGCAAGATTTTCCCATTTGCACAATTACCAAGAAAAATTCAGAGGTACAACTTCACCATGTCTGAGTGGGAGATGTAAATGTTGAGCTGGACATGTAAATTATCTCCCTTTAGTCCAACAAAATGATACCTTATGTTAAACATGATTATTTAAATGTCATATTCATCAATAATATCATTACTCATTTGAAAAGAAGACGGAGAGTTGCAGAACTGCAATGGTTTACTGAGCCATTAATTCATGGCCTTTGGGAGGTGCTGCATCTTAGATTTCTACCCCTAGTCAAAAAGGAGTCGAGGTCAAGAGCCCTTGGGGATAGTCAGTGAAAGCTGAGCTGACAGGATCCCAGAGAGCACACGTCATACTCTAAATCTCTATAAAATCTGCTATGAGCTACTCTTTTTTAGGTGCATACTCAGGATTTATTTCAATAGGTGGAGCTTGGAAGGGCACCACATCCTCTTCTTCTGGTATCTCGTTCTCTGGACACCAATGGGAACAATCTAAATTGCATGGTAGCAAATGACAGCTGTAATCGGACTAAAAGCTACCAAGGCTGAACCTGTGACACCCTTTGTGCTCCCAGGTTCATGGCAAGGGTGGATTTAAGCACTGTAAGAAACTGAAAGCTGGTCTGTCTCAGGTCAAGGAAAAAATTAGCAATGAGCCATGGAAGGATATGCTTTCTGGGGCATGTAATTGAAGATCACGTGGCAAGAAATTGTGCAAACTATTGCAATCTCTTCTGGAATATATCCCTGAATTTTGCTTCTATATACTTTGCAAAGGAAAAGGCTCAGGATTTTAGCTAATAAAACATTTGTCAATGAACAAATACTTGTAAGAAGAAGAAGAACCAGGAGGAGCTGCTAATGCAGGAGATACCTCTTTTCTTCACAACTTTTAGCATCTTTGAACTTGAATACAATCGATTACTTCCCCTTTTTAGAGCTTCTTACAGGCCCTTTCTTTCTTTTCATCTTGAATACCAGTGCGTTCTCAGCAGTTCTAAAGTGAGTTGGCAACAATTCTCAGCTCATTTTTTTATTATAAAAGTTAAATTGGGTATGATGAGCTTTTGTAAAAGACAGCGAGAACTGAAAATATCCAGAAAGTCACCAAGTACCGCCAAAAAGACATTTGGGAAGGGGCGAGGCTGTTTAAACTTACATTCTTCCCACCCTAGGCCAGCTGTGTTTCTCTTCTTCTCTCACACCCATCTTGTAAGCAGATGGAGTATTCTGAAGTGTTAATATAGTGGAAAATAAGGCAAACTATGTTCTTAAAACAGCTCCTAATTTAGTGTAGTTTAGCTTAAAGCAGCCTGGCTATTCTCAGTAAGTGCTGAGTAACGTAGACAGACTAGGTGAGGAAAAAAGTAATTTGGCTTTTTTCACGTTCAGAGGATTTTGGTGATGGATACTGCAGGTAGAGCTGGAAAAACAGGGAAGTGAGTCTCACCACTGGTGGCTTGCTCATTAGATTTAAACACTTGCCAGCATAAGCTATGTGGAAGATGCACTGGGAGAAGAAGGAAGAAAAAAAGCAGGAAAAAAAGAGGTTAGTTTAGCTTATGTTTAGTTTGTGCGTGATTCCACTGGTGAGATTTTTAGACTTCATCTGGCTGCAGGAGGATGGTTTAAAACTGGAACAATTAAATGTAATATGTTAAGGTTCCTGGTGCACTACTTGAGCCACCCAGTACCTTAGGTGGATGACCGACTCTCCACCCGAGACAGATACCATGAGCACATGGCCCACTGTGATAGCAAGAACAGAATCACAGAATCATGAATTCACAGAATCACAGAATGTTAAGTGTCGGAAGTGACCTCTGCAGATCATCTAGTCCAACACCCCTGCCAGGGCAGGTGGGCAGGTTCACCTAGAGTAGGTTGCACAGGATGGCATCCAGGAGAGTTTTGAGTATCTTCAAGACAGAGACCACCACCTCTCTGGGAAGCCTGTTCTAGGGTTCTGTTACCCTTACAGGAGTTCTTCCTTAGCTTTAGGTTAAACCTTCTCTGTTCCAGACTGTGACCATTACCTCTTGTCCTGTCACTGAAAAATTTATAAGCATTGATGAAATTTCCCCTAACAGCCATGAGAAGAAACCTCTGCCTTCCTTCATGATCTAGAAAGTTGATCACTTCATTTCTGAATTTGATGTCATCTATATCATCTCCCCGGAGAAGAGAAACAGTTTTCTTAGATATGAACTTTTCTGGAGGCCTTTGTTGTGTGTAAATCCAGCTGAACAACCTTATACTTCATGCATGCTATGTATGTGTATGTGAAACTCCACATATGAGCATGGAGTTTCATGGCTGATTCTGGTACTCAGAAGTCTTGCATTGGTTTCCTAGCCAGCTCAATCTTAAGACTTGTCTCTAAATGGAGGTCTAAACAACTGTGATCAGAGAAGGAACAGTATCATCAAAACCTGGTTGCAATAGTTTATTCTGAAGTTATTTTTCAATGCCAGTGCTAAAAAGACTCTCTGTTCACTTATTTTTGGGGACCCAAAATCTAGGTCTGTCATCTCAGAGAGGCTAAGTGTTAGACTGGATTTCCTAAAATAAGAACAAAGGCCCATTGCAAGTCGGTTTGCAGCAAATAATACTGCTTGTGCAAATCTTGTGAACTGCTTCCATTCTGGTTTTTACACCAGTCTGAGACAGGACATTAGGAAGTTCGATTTGGGTTTATAGATCCAAAGACCTTGTCTGCTTGAAAGCAGAGAGCATAGCAGTGGCTGCAGGATGAAAATCAGAGCTCAGAAATGGAAAGAGTAGAGGGACATGGGAGATGAAGAAGAAAGAAAGAAGGAAGGAGGGTAGAGATGAGGAAATTAATCAGAGAGAGATGGAAAACTAAAATCAATTTAGGAAGACATAAAAGGGATGTGATGAGAGAAATAAGACACTAAAAGGCAGCAAAGGAGAAATGTGAAGATGTGGGACAGACAGAGGAAGTGACATAAACCAGGCTTTGTAAAAGAAACAGTAAAAAACAGAGGGTAGAGAGGGGAAGGGAGTGATAAATGTGAAAGAAGTAATAGTTGCAGCAAGGTAATAGACCTAACAGTATGTTTTACATGAGACTGCACAGCCACACTGAAGTGCTGCACAGGTTGCAGATGTGCACCTTACCCTGAGTGAAGCACATGTCCTGAGTTCAAACACAAGCCTCAGGAACACCACCACACACACTTCCTCCAGCAAAATGAGACTTGCAGTTCTCGGTTTAGTTTAAGTTTTATAAGCTGTAAGGAAAATTTGAACAGTTTGGGGTTTTTTCTTTTTCTTTTTCTTTTTCTTTTTCCTTTTCTTTTTCTTTTTCTTTTTCTTTTTCTTTTTCTTTTTCTTTTTCTTTTTCTTTTTCTTTTTCTTTTTCTTTTTCTTTTTCTTTTTCTTTTTCTTTTTCTTTTCTTCTTCTTCTTCTTCTTCTTCCTTTTTCTTTTTCTTTTTCTTTTTCTTTTTCTTTTTCTTTTTCTTTTTCTTTTTATTTTTTAAATTTTTTTCTTTTTATTTTTTCTTTTTTTCTTTTTTTAATTATTTTTAAATTTTTTATTGTCTTTTTTCTTTTTTCTTTTTTCTTTTTTTCTTTTTTCTTTTTTTCTTTTTTCTTTTTTATTATTTTTTAAATTTTTTTTAATATTTATTTTATTTTAATTTTTTTTAAGATTAAAAAGAGAAAGCCCTTCAGTCTTTGATGACGTCTTTTGTGTCTTCTCTCTCCAAAAGTTTATTAATTTATATGTTCAAATGAGTGTTAGTATCGGCTCTCACAGCCCCAGTGGAAGTTGTGCATTACGTTGTGACAGACTTTGCCATGTGATGTAGAAGTGCCATCATCAGATGATGCAGCTGGGCAGGGGATCAGAAGTTGTAGACCCTTCAGACCTCCTCTACAGCTCACCCTCTTCCATTCTTGCAAACCTAAACAAAGCAGAATCTTTGAAACCTTTCTCATGGGATTTTCTCCTCTTCTGGAAACTTCAGCTGTCTCAATCATGTTACACACAGAGCTCAGACAATAGTGGCATTTGGGTTATACTGTTAAAGGCTCACTCACAAACACAAAAGTAAGCAAAGGAATGGCCAGAAGGTGAACTCCAACAGCATGATCAGAGAAGGGAACACACTGATATGTCTCCTGACAGGGATGCCACAGGAAAATATTCCCAGTTGTAGACCTGTCCAAAGGAAGAGCTATCATCATCCCAAGACCTTAAAAATAGGTGTAAAGAAGTATCAGACCTTGTTATGAGACCTTCAGAAGTCTGAAGGAAGACTATTAGGTTATCAGAGTAACACAGCCATGATTCAAGCTTCATCTGTGCACTCATTGAGTACAATCTCCATTGATGACCATCAGCCATTTGGAGTTCTGTAAGTATTTTACTGGTTAGTGTGCCACCATAGGACCTTTTGCTGAGAGGCTTGTGGATGAACCATGGTATGGTATGGTATGGTATGGTATGGTATGGTATGGTATGGTATGGTATGGCATGGTATAAGGGTACAATGTCCTGGTTTGGTCCAGGACAGAAATAATTTTCAGTCTTGTAATTTTGCTTTTAGCTAAGACTCTTCTAAGTAGCTTCACTTGCTGAAATTATCAGCAAGTTTTCCAGTCATGTCTGCCTCTAGGACTGATAATGCTCTATGTTTCTAGTTAGGGCTAGAAAATGGTCTGCAGAATTAAGGCCACTGCTCAGTTCTGAGGAACATCTTATGCTCCAGAAAGAGAAAGGGAATAATAGGATCACACCTGCAACCCTCCTTTAGGCAGGAGCAGAGAAATTGAGTGACTAAAATTGTCCAAACCGAGTATTCCATCCCATACATGTCATACTCAGTATCAATTTGGGGCATCATGAGGGTGAAGTTCTTCCTTCTGCTTCTTTACTCATGGCCAGAATCCTGGGAGGATTCCGGTCAGTCACCTGCCTGTGGTCCTGAACCATGCCAGACTCAATCTGTGTGTTCCTACCTCCAGCTCCCATATGCTACTGACTTTAGGAGCACAGCATGGGACTTTTCCAAGGCCTGCCCTACAGTCACAGTGGGGATCTGATGATTACTGGGGAGAAGGGAGGAGCAATGTGTATATTTGTGTATATATTAATAATTCTTCTTTTTTCATTATTAGTGTTCCATTAAAGCTATGTAGTTTGTTTTTCAACTCATAAATCTTTCTCCCTTATTCTCTGTCCTTTCTTTATCAGGGAGGAGGATTAATAGAGAGCATCTGTGATTTGGTTAATTGTCATCCTAGCGTTAAAACATGACAGAGACAGAAGAAATGAACGTGGGAATGAGTTCCTTTGTGTGTTACTCCCCAATGCACAAGGAGGGGAAGGGGGCAGTGTCCTTTAATGATACCCAAAGAATAAGAAGTTCTTCATCTTCACGTGGCAGACTTATATGCGCAGCTGGAAAGTGCATGTATATGTAGTGTGCTCATCTTGAAGAATCTCACCACTGCATGACTTCATCCTTTCTTCCAGAATATGTCTGAAAAGATTGAAACAGAAAATAAAAAGATTTCAAATACATTGTTCAGTCAACAGACATACAATTAGTGTAGATTTTTATAACAAAACACACTTAATGAGAGAAAAATGTTTAGGAAATGTTTTAATTCAACGTGAGAAGTACAAGTTTTGAACACACATCTTTATCAAGAGGACAGTTCGAAGAGATTGAACTCGTTAGATTTTGATTTTTTAAATTTCTGTGTAATAGGAACAAGAACTCTGACAGGTTTCTCTCTGTATCTCTGCAGACAAGTCTGGTGGTAGACTGAAAAACACTGCTCTGCTCTGCTGGTGTAGAAGAGGGAGTGGAATGCTGGTACGTGGACCACCTCTAAAGTCAGCTTAACTAAGTCAGGAAACAATTTAAAAGGATGAAAAGTAAATTTTATTTGTTTAAGTTGCCTTGATTCCTCACTGATTACACTAACACTACACAGACGGTTCACACATTTAGGTTTATAAGTTTCTAAACTGATCTGTTGAATCTGTGTGACCTTTGTGTGCAGAGATGGCTGCAGAGAGAAGATGGAAGAAGAAAGCAGCTAGGTTGCAGAGTATGCTATATGTCCAAGAGAAGATGAGTGAGACTTCTCTTCCCATCTTTATGCACCGTGCAGACAGGAAACAGTGCATTTTATTTATATGATTGTATTCATTTTCATTCAGACTTTAATAGCTGAACTCCCTTTTAGAGACCTGTCATGCACTGACGCTTAATCACCCCGTGTTGCAAAAGGAAAGGTGGACTGTGGACTCAGAAGAGCCATTTCCCTACTATTAGCAAATTTCATCCCTATGTCTGGATATCGAGCACACTGTCCACAGCATAACTGAGTCTTTTTCCTAGGTGCAGAGAATATTTTTGCCTTTGAAGAGCACCATAGTTTAGCAATTACAAATTCTGGTTTTATTCCTTGGAGAAGATTGTGAATATTTTCATGTATTTGAAAAGGTACCGCATGGGGCCTGTGTACTACCAGAAAAAACTCTTGAGCTCATCGCACTAAAAGCCATCACATTGCTGCACTGGTCCTTCAGTCCTACCTGGATTTGTCAACTTCTGCATTAAAATGTGTGGATACAACCCTTCTTTACTCAGAGTGCTCCTCCCTGCATTCTCCCCATGCTCAACCCAGGGCTCAGGGAGCATTGGGGGATGCAGGTTCACTTCCACTTACGCCCAAGGGTAAATGGAAATGAATATAGAGCAGCATCCTCTAGAACCCATGAGGACAAGAGTCCCATCAGGTACAAGGATCCCAGCAGAACTGGCAGGCGTTAGGGTGCCAGCACTGTCCTGGATGGGTAGTCTCAGCCTTGAGCAGTGACAAGAGATGAGCAGAAGAGGCTTCATGTATGCTCATGGTAGACAACCATGAACGAATTCTCATATTGGTGGAGTTGGAAGAACACAGAAACAGCAGTATCCTAGTCAACAAGGAATATGGGGCTGGAGACTGTGTTATGGGAAACACCATTTCACAGGCAGTATTTGGTAATCCTAGCACTGGTATATGACAAAATACAGTAAGGAAACTCTTTCAATTATCATTAAACCCTGACTGGATGAGAGTGTGTGTGCACCCACACACCCACACTTGGGCATGCACTGCACACATGCACAAACAGGGAACTAAGTAACTCCAGAAAGAATCGGAAATTAATTTCTAAAGGCATGAACTGAGGGATCCGCTGCTGCCTGTTATGTATCTGGGAGTGGGGATCTGGAAGCCAGGTGGCCTGTGCTTTATTTCTGCCTCTGCTACTAGCCCATTCCCTAGACTACACTGGCCCATTCTGTGTCTCAGATGCCCATCTGCAACCTGAAGGTATCGACTGAAGGGCTGCCAGGTCCCTGAGTGAAAGGCGGTGCATGAAAAGCATTAGCTGCCAATGAGGGATACTGATGGCACACTTTATTTATCATGGTGACTTTCTGAATTCTACATGGGGAGGAGCAGCACCCAAAGTTTGTTTCTCTGTAAACTCTCCCTCCTTTTTCTGTTTCCAGATGGCTGGGCTGGTGCTGCAAATTAAAAACAAAGAGAACATTAGGGAAATGAAAGAGAGGAAAAGAAAGATATACAGAGCAGCGATTAGAGAAGAGACAGCTAAAATAGGTTCATGATGGCAGGGATTCCTTCATGTTTGAGGAATGTGTCTAAGGTGAAGCTTTTCTACTGTAAAAGGCAATTTTCTGTTAATAAATGGTCTTCCAAATTCTTTCCTCCTGAAGATAATGTGATGAAACTACTAGATCTGAAATAGTCTGGAAACAGCTGAGCAATTACAGATGGGTCTGCTGCAAGCAGAGGAAGCAAGAAAAGGTCAACCTATTTATGAAACTTGTGTGTTTCTGGTTCACACAGAGTTAAATGCTTGAACAGCTATTTGTGCCTTTTGGAAATCTCCCACAAAGTCTCCTGGGAGACATGTTTGCAAGAAATTTGTATCAGCTTAGGGTAAACTAGCTTAAAACAATAATGAATTGAAACTATTATAAACCCTTTCATGACTATTTCACAGCTCAACAAAGCATGTATCCATAAGGTTGTAAGTAATGTAAAACAAAGGTTTCTCCACACTTAAATGCATATGATTTGTCACTGATTCAGCTGAACATGTGGACATTCTTGATCTGCTTTAGAGAACAGATTTACTACTGCAAATAAAAATTATTGTAATAATGTTTAAATTGCAGAGTCCAGCACCAAAGGTTAGGAAATACCCCTATTAAGGTGACCAGTATAATATGCATATGCTGCAGTCTTTTATTGTGAGATCATGCCATCTTCTTTCCAAAGATCCTCCCCCTCCACCCCTTCCTCAGAGCACAGTTTTCAGTTACTGACCAGTTTTTCAATTTTTTCTGGTTTAAACCTCATTTTTCAGTGTGTGGTCCCTGGCCCTGTGTTACCAATCACTCTTCAGCCCTGTGTAGGAAGACAGAGCTATTAGTCCATGGTCAGGCCTTTTACGCAGCATGCTCCTTGATCGTGTGAGTGCCAAGCTGTGTAGTCCAGTGAAAAATACACAAGTGACTCCTTTCCTGGCACACTCCCATCTTCAAAGCACAGCTCCTGTTGATTCAGCTCTCAGCTCTAGAAACCAGGCTTGGCTTCACAATCTGGGTGCACAGAAGAGGGAGAAATGCACAATAACTGACCACCCCTCAAAAAACCCAGTTGAAATTATTTGACAGGCATTGCTCAGGAGCTCTGCAGTAAAAGCAAGGCTGGGCTCCAGTTGCCTCAGAATAGCTTCAGTTGCCATAAGTGGTAGCGTGATCCTCTCTCCCTCCCTCATCCTCTCTTTTTCCCCTCCAGTGTCATATTTATTTTGCAGGTTCTGTCTTCTTTAGCAGTTGTGCAAGCTCTGGCAAACAACAGCTTTTTTCATTATGCGACCTTCTTTCAACACCAAAGCACTCTTCATCTGCAAATAGGAAGAGATGGGTATCCTGGAGAAATAGTTATATTTAAAGCTAATCATCATAGTGCACATGTGCAAGAAAACTGAACTGAAATTTCACAGTTATCTTAATTTTGGTCCGTCCTAATTTTTGTTCTTTCATTTTACAAGCCAAATGATCTTTTAATGTATTTTTTGTGTAGATTTCCTCAGTTTTTAAAACAGCAAATTGAGAATATGGGAATTCCTTTGTAAGAAGCAATAACTACTCCCATGTGGACCACCAGGAGGCCATATTCCTTTGCTCAAAAGCAGGTCTCAAAAATATAAAAGCGTCACAGGCATAAAACAAATTGTTTTCATTCTGTTTGGGGGTTTTTTTGTTGTTTTGGGGTTTTTTTATGTGACATATTAATAATTTTGATTCATACTGAAACAAGTCTCCATATGAGATGTAAATCCACATGGAAAAATCAAAATTCCTCCTTTTCAAAGTGTTCGAAGGAAACAATTAGATTTTTCCGGATTTTCACATCACTGAAAATACTTCAGCAGTAACAACACACACTGGTGTCAATGGTGGTGGTTTCCTCTCAGCAAGGATCTCATCTCCAGAGTCTTCACTACCTCCTGGCTGACCAGACATCAGCACAGTAGTAGAAAGGAGTAATTTTCTTTAATATAGACTAGAAGATGAGAAGACAGCCACTTTGCCCAGCAGGTCTTCAGCAATTTCTTAACAGAAGGAGACCCAGACAATCCTGGATGGACTTCATTTGAGAAATCTGGCAGTGTCCCTCTTCTCAGTGTGGTCAGGATCCTCCTTCTTGCCCTGAGGTGCTGATGTCTCCCTTTACCATCCCTGGGCTGTGTTGCCCATCTCCAGGACAGTGGTGCAGAGGTGCCCATCCACCCTTGAGCAGAAACATCCCAGAGGCTGGACAAAGCCAGGACTCTGCATGCAGAATATAGCTTGCACTGTGCAGTGGTGTCTGTGCCTCAGCAGAAAAGACTGCTTTCCTGGAGTGGAAGCAGTGGCTCAGATTATTGCAGACATTTATTTTCTTTTCCCCTCCCAGCTTGTCTGTGACCCTCCAGATTTCCCTTGCCCTGTTCCCATCTCCTCCTGCACTTCAGCCCCTCATCTCAGCCTCCTCATCTCAGTTACCAAACAGTCACCATCTGCTTCCTTCAGTCCCAGCCTCCCTTTCTACGTCTGGTTCCTCTTTCAGCCTCCCCATGATGTTCCCCCAGACTGCTTCTACCCTTCCACCTGATCCTCTGCCCAACACCACTGATCCTAAGCTTTGAGGCACTGATTTCTTGGTGAAAGCCCTGTTTTAAGCTTATGCTAAGGATGAAACTTTATTTTTCTTTCAAACCTCTTTTTCCTGCAACATAAGTGAACCTTTTTTTTTTTTTTTCTGATATTTCGTAAAAAGAACAAATTAATCTGAACATCCTGCCCAGCAGGGCAGAAATCTTTTCCAACAATTCTCAGATTCAGCACAGTTCATTAAAAGAGAGAGAAGAAATGTGTAATCAAATGAGCAGAGCAGTATTTAGTGCAGGTGTCCTTTCCAACTCTGATTATGATACTCTGACATGACCTTCATTTCCCAAGGTGAAGGAAGTGGAAAGAAGGATTATCATCTCAGTTTATGCTTCCTTCTCCTAAGGGACAAAGGTCTGTTTCTAAAGATGGTCATGCCCAGCAGTAATCATTAGTGTATTCACTATTGGATTAAGAGGAGCTAAGTCAGCTTCTTCCATCTCAGTGTGGGAAGTAAAGGGCTGCTGCCTGCAAAGTCTGTTCAGAAAGCGTGTGGTACTTTTATCAGCCTCCAGCTTCATGAAAACATTTCCCTCTACACTTTGCGTGTACTCCTGTATCTTTCTGTGCATTTTAAAAAATGGTTAATTTGGAGGCAAATCACCCTTTTCCACAAGAGAGGAAATACGTGCTTGGATTCTGTTCATCCTGCCTGGTTTGTCACCTACAGTGCTAGAAGAGGACAAGCCCCATTTCCCATTTTGTGCTGTGCTCATAGGCCTCTGCGCGTGCGCACGTGTGAGCAAATATGCATATGCACACAAATGTGATTGTTCATGCAAGAGTATGTGTGATAACATCATCCAGATGCCACACCATACCCTTGGATTATGTCAGTCTCACCCAATGAAGCACACTGAGCAAATGCTAATAGTTAAGAGCTAATAAACACTACACTAGAAGGTCAGTGCTGAATCGTTTGGATCGTGCACATGGTTCTCAGATACTTTCCCTCACTATTTCCCTGTGGCTGTGGATAGGCTGTGTGGCTGCAGTTCTCCTTCTAGGAGGGATTTTTAAAGGCCTGCACTTCACTGAGTCAGTGCAAGATGTTCTGAAAGAAACAGTCCCAATACAGTTGGACAGCATTATTGCCAGAAAACAAACTCCACAGGTATCCAAAGGATGTTCGCAATGAGAATTCCCATGCCTTTGATATGGGTGGTTCAAAGCAAAAAAGAGAGACCGTATTTACAGAGGTCAGAAACCAGAAGGCATGCAAGTCTTTGTCTCCATTTTCTTTCCCTCTACCTTCTCTCCTTTTCTTTCCCTGTACCTTCTCTCCTTTTCTTTCCTACCAGTCATGATGGATAAGCACAGTAAACTTAAGGCTGTGCTCTTGTCTTGACAGTACTATCTTTATGTAAATCAAGTGAAAATATTTTTGATAATTGCACAATAAAGTGCTCTTTACTTTGCTGTGTGCTATCCTTCTGGCCACCTGGAGCACTTTTATTAACTGGAGCCTTTGTTGACCAAATCACTTCCCACTCCTCCTTTCAGCTGACCGTCCTGTGAACTGCAAGGAATTTCTGTTGAGATAGTAGAGGTAGTCAGAAGTTGGCCACACTGTGCTGGAGACAACTGTGGGAATAAGGAAAAGGTTGAAAGAGTTCAAAAGAAAGATGTTGGATCAGCAAAATTATTTTGCATCAATCTCCAGCTACTCATTTCACCCTGCTTCTGCTTCAGGATTATTTAACTTTTTAACCTTTCTAAAACTTTAGTGAATGTCAAGAGAAATAAAATACTTTACTTCTAAGACCCCAGCAGACACTACTGAAATTCTAAGACCAATACTGGACCAAGAATGATGGACGTTCAAATGTGGTCTGTGTTGAGAACTGAGATAAAACTACTTATAAGGTCAAGGAAACTTGCCAACCTCAAAGCACCTGTGTTTGGAACAAGGGACCTGCATTTGGAACAAGCTCTTCTGTTTTCTCAATGCACCTCTAGAAAACACCCTCTTCCTCCTGTCCATCGTGTGCTGTTCTGACAAGGAGATGAGCTTGGGAGTAAATATGTTATTAAATATGGAGTTTGGGAGCACATACTGGCACAAATGAATTAGAGGCTGAAATAATGAGAGATTCTTATAGAAGGAGATGTCTCTCAGGAAAATTGCCATGATTTCAGAACAGGAACTGGGGACTCAAAAGGAAAGAGAAGAATGAGCAGATGATGGTGGATACTTCTCCAAAGTGTCACAATGTCATTTTAGTAGGAAAGGTTTACTTTGGACAAAAGTGTAAAACCCTTTCTACCCTTTTTCAAGAGTGTCCCCATTTCCAAGCAATCTGTCCCACACACAGAACAGCTTGCAGCCTTTATTTACGAAGCTAAGATGGCTGTGGGGAATCTGGCAATAGAAGTTATCTAACTAGTCCTGGAGGTGGGAAAACAGCTCAGCATTAACATAGGCATGTTAGCAGCCATAAATAACCCATGTGTGAAGATGCTTTTCTATCCTAGAGGATTGTCTTTCCCCCTCAGCACCAGTAAAGGATTTTTGTGCTGCTAAGAGCAGCAAATGCAACATGCATTCCTTATGGACAGATGCCCTCCCTTAATCTGCACCTGGTAGAACAAGACATTTACTACTTGTAGGCTGTCTGTCCACACCTTGTGGAGTTATTTCACCCACTAGCAATATGGTCAAGCTCAAGGGTTCGGTTCTCAGGTTAGTAATTTCATAGACTGTAAAGCCAGAAAGGACTTTAATGATCATCTGGCCTGGCCTGGCCTCCCACGTAGCATGTGCCAAATAATTTCACCAAGTAAATCCTGCCTTAACTCCAACAACTTGCAGCAAAAAAAAGTTGTTTAAGCTTTATTTTAAGACCCAAGTGGTGGAGAATTTACTGCATTCCAAGGTAGGTTTCTTGCAAAGGTTAATTTCTTGCAGGGCTTTACACAGGCATGTTTTTTTGTTGGTTTTTCTTTGTTTGTTTGTGTTTGGTTTGGTTTTTTGTTTTGTTTTGTTGTGTGTTTTGTTTTGTTGTGTTTTTTGTTTTGTTTGTATCTTATTTTGTGTTGGTTTGCTATATTCAACAACTTTTTAATGCTAGAAATAGTATTGTCAACTCACCTCTGAGAAAGTTTTGTACTTTCAACCAGATTTTATAAGTGTGGTCTGGCATCTGACTCCATCTTTTAGGGATCCTTTACCCTGACTGTACCTCCTACCCCAATATCAGAATCATAGAATTGTTTGGATTCGAAGGGACCTTAAAGATCATCGAATTTCCGCCCCTCTGTATGGGAAGGGGCACCTACCACTAGATCAGGTAGCTCAAGGCCCCATTCAACCTGGCCTTGAACACTTCCAGGGATGGGGCAGTCACAGCTTCTCTGGGCAACCTGTGCCAGTGCCTCACCACCCTCACACTAGAAAATTTCTTACTAGTATTGAATCTAAATTTACCCTCTTCCAGTTTAAAACCAGTACCCCTCATCCTCCCATCCCAACCCTGCAGCACAACCATGTCACTGTTGAGGACCAACCCAGTAGCACCAGCAACAGCAGCTGGGATTTCTTTGTTGGATAGTAGAAGAAGGAAGAGTTATTTAGTTATTTGGGAGTTATTTGTGATTCCAGTGGCCCCATCCTGTCCATCATGGACCAGATGCAACCTGTGAGCCACTAACAGAACTATGCTGTCAGCAATGTCATGTCTTGGTGACTCTGTATTTGGCAGATGTAACCTGACAGTAGCCTGGAGAACAGACACTGTGAATGTTGACATTTTTTTTTCATACCCAAAATAGGGAGGCAAAAAAACCCATAAGGTTTGAGGTGCTGAAAGTTTGTGGAGGACAAAAAGTTCTGAAAACTTTACCAACTCAAAGTGTGTCATTTAATTTTGGATTAACACTGACGTGCACTTGTGGGATGTCATGGAACTGCACCTCCTCAGTGCTGGGCTTGGCAGCCTGTGGCCTGGGACTGGCAGACTGCACCTGCACAGTGTCCTCAGAGCAGGACACCAGAGCTTCAGCCTTGACCTGTAGATCCAGCCCAAGGTTTTGGGGACCAGAACCCCAGCTCTTTGGGCTGCTTCACAGACCCTCCCTATTGCTAATATTGCTAGTATTTGACCCATCTGGTCTGCATAAAAAGAGAGATGGAAAGCCCATCTGTGTCTGACCTTATGTAATGCCTTATAGCCCTACTCTAGAGAGGACAGGACCTCTTCTTCATGATAGTGGGATACCATGGGAGATATAGTCCACAGAGGTAACTTAACTGATGGTGATGACTGGTGACCTAGGTCCCTCAAACTTTTATTGTCTGAGGATTGCAGTGTCGCAGATCTTAAATCACCAGTTGCCTGAAATGAAATGAGGCGATGTTGTTTTATCAAACAAAAATCAAGGATTTCCTCCAGCATGGGGTTTTCTAGTGAAAAATGTCTGTTGTGCAGAGATGTTCCCCTGTTCTTCTGTAAAAAAGTATCATCTCAGCAGAAAGGTCCCAGTTATCTGTCTAGGCACCCTAGCCAGGGTGGGGTGGGGATGGGGGTGGTGCGGATATGCTGGGAATGACTAGACAGCCAGAACCTTATTTTCTGAGCTAACAATACACCTCTGACACAGTGAATAGCTGGGGGATCTTGTGCTGTTCAAGGTGTACCATTGGGTGAAAGTTTTGGTTGCCAGAGATAAATTTGGAGTTCAATTATTAGAAGTTTCCCAACAGCTTTTGAAGGGCTGAGATGGTAATTATTTTTTACTGTACAAATGCCATGTCAGGCCACTGGATTTGGTTGAACTACATTCCCACACACTTTCAAAGAGCTGCTCTTTGCTACTGCACAAGCTGAGTACTGCCAGGCAGAAAACTCTTAATTTCTCTTCAATTTAATCTTCTCTATAGGACACAGACTTATCATTTTACAGATTGTCACACATCTCTGTATGATTTGCTAATTCAAGTATGTTCCCCTTTCCCTTGTGCTATGCATTTCTAGTTGACTGCAACTGGGAGCCTGAAACAGAAAAAAAAAAAAAAAAAAGAGGAAAAGGCAAGTCTGTTAATCCACCATGACACATACACCTTGATTTTATTTTATTGGAGGGATTTTATAAGGGCTATTATCTCCTGGTTTACATAATACAACACTTCCCTTAGGGCAATCAAAATTGAGATTCATAAGACTTGGAGTTTACAATCCAAGGCAGCTGGCAAAACTGGGATTCAGATTCATGACTGCAAATGCAATCCTACTGCACACACACCAAGAAGGGGAAGACAAGAGGGGGGGGGAATAAAGAGACAGAGAATAAGAAAAGCCCTGGTGAAGTGATCTATCATATTGTCTGAGAAGGAGTGTTTGAGAACTGGTATCATTAAATGAGTCGAAACTTCAGCTAATTTGATTCAAGGGTTGCATGACCTCTGCTAAGTGGGGGACTCCCTTTCCCTGCTGTCTTAGTCTGTTCTTAATAATCTAGACAGCAACAAGGTAAGATCCAAGATTGACTTTTTCTGCTACAAACATGACTTCAGTCCAAGTATTTTAGCACCTGAACTCTAGTGAGGATAATAAATGTCACAGAAATATTTATAGCTTGGTATATGGAGAATTTCCAGTTCCCTATACTGCAATAACACACATCCATCTGCTAACAGCATTAGAGCTGCAGTTTTAAAGCAGATAGTGCCCCAAAATAGATGGCTTCAGTATGCACAGATAGCTGTTGGTTTTAGGTGTTTGATATTAAGCTAATAATTAAATTAGAAATTAACTACCAGCCTTGGGAAGCCTTTTTTTTTCCTGGACTCAGGCCCACAAAGAAATCCAGACTGATCTCTTTGCCTCTTCCACTCCTCTGTGTTCACTTAGCTGAAATCCATTCCTGCAATACTCCATTGAGGAGAGCAAGCATACAGAAAAGAAGGTTAAAGAGGAGTAATTGAAATTTAGAAGTGGAAAAAAGACTTCTTATCCCATCTAATACATCCCTCCAGCCAATACAAGCAAATTATTCTTCAGGGCTTTGTCAGTTTTAGCTGACTGCAGTGATGGAAGCCCCATCTCTTCCTTCAGGATAAAGCTGCACATTTGAACAAAGCTCCCTGCTAGCAAATATTTCCTGATACTAAGCCTGTATTTTCCTTCTTTTTTAAAGTGATCCCTCTAATGCTGGCTTGATCCAAGATTTTTTCCCAGTGAACTCAGCTCTGTGCGATCTGGAATGCTTCCTGGAATGCATGTCTTTTCACCCCTAGATTATGGTTTGAAATCCACCCTAAGCACACAGTGGCTGCAATCATAACATGCTCTCACAGGTCTGTGTGAAATAGGTCGAGGTGTGTAGTTCTGTCCCAAAGATATACAACACCAGGAAGGGCACCAAGGTGCTCCATCAGTTTCAGTTGGATAGCCACGTGCAGGTGGGATCTAAAAAATCCTTCTGAGACTTGCAGAGAAGGAGCTGAAGCTGAACACCAGGCAGGAGCTGAAGTGCCTGGGCAAAGGTGTTGGGAGGAGGCTTTTGCTCTTGCTGCTTTGTCTGTAACTGGGTGTATCAAAGTGCTTTTTTTTTTCCACCCTCTGGCACCTCTCATCAGAAGTGGAAGTGTAGGCATACTGTAGGAAAATAAAGATTTTGGCATAACTGGGGACTATTTAATTTAGGAAGGATGTCTTACCATGGGGGTTTTTTTTGAGATCCAAGATACATAACTGAACAACTTCCTCACTAATGAAGTGTATAGCATCTTTGGTTGCAACAGAAATAAGAGGTGAAGAACCATATAGGAGGCTGGGTGAAGTGAAAGCACGAACTTTCTGGCTTAATGTTAACCCTCATAGAGCACCTGGTACTCTGCACTGTGGATGAGGAAAATGATGGGAAATGATGGAGGGAGATGGCTTCTGCTCTGAGATGGGGATATGGTGCTGCACCATATCCAGTGTTGTGGGAGCAGCACCAATCTCCATCAGGACCTCATGCTGCACCTCTCAGATGCAGCTCTCAGGAGGGTACTTCTGGGGTCTGGGTGGCCCAAGAAGACCATCCACTCAGTAGCCCTAGCTCCAGCCTAAGAGTGGGACAGCTTAGACAATACATCAACATGTGATGCATCTCGTATGATATGAACTAGTGATGGTGCCCAAGGGGATGCCCTATGCTGTGGGATCCACAGGAGTTCAGTGCTGGAATAACTTCCTACAGTTGACTGTAAGGCTGTGAAAATGGTCCTGGTGCCAAAACAGCATGACATTTGGCAAGTACAGCTCAGCCACAATGCATGAGAATGCCAGGCTAGATGTCTTTGGAGGGTGGGTGGAAGAACAAGCTGGCTGTTCTTTCTCCTCCAGGTGATGGTGGACGTTTGCCTAACCACCATCCCTAGAAAGAGAAGGACAGAGATAGAAGGGGCAAAAACCAAAAAAGTTCAGTGCAGGACAGCACTCAAGGGTTCAGAGCTGTCACTGTCAGGTCCCCGGTGTTGACGTGTCAGTGCTGTTCACAAAGTGCCCTTGGGGTCAGGCTCTGCATTTCAGCCAGATAATCTGGTGATCCTTCTTTCATCATGTGTCTTTCATCACATCAGAAAATCTGCCTCGCCCTTGCAGTGACAGCAGTGGCCTGTTCTAGGGGGATGTGGCAGTATCTTCTCAGAGGGATGCAGTTTTCACTCTCCATTTCTCACTTGCCAGAAGATGAGGAAATACCAGCCTTTTCCCTTGGGAACTGAGTGTTGGCAGTATGTCTGCTGTTACTCACAGGTGCCTCATGCTTAACACATGGTTGATGGTACAAGGTGAAAAGCTCAAGATGAACGTGTTAACATCCGCTCTTCTCCTTTCCTCCCTCCCTCAGCCAAAACAGGGAAACTGCTTTGTTCTGTGGTTCTTCTGGAACAAAAAAAAAAAGTGGCTGCTTTTTTTTGCTCAAATGCCAGAAAGGCTCCTAGTCCCTGATACGTATATATAGAACTTGCATAGTAAGGTTCTTCATCCCGAGGACTGGGCAGGTTAGGTCATGCAGAGAGATATTGTTCAGTAAGTTGCAAATGAGAGCTTAGTTGGTAACTTATCCCTGCTTCTTGCTCCATCTCTTGGTCATTTCTTCACCAACAACATTCTACTTCCAAGACACACCTCATCCAGAGATATTCTGTTATTGTTTTCCCATCTCACTCAAGGAATTGTAGTCATGGATTACTTCACAGCTGAAATGTTGTTAACTAGTAATGTTGTGTTTCAAGTTTTATAATATACTTCTCTGTGTGCTGTTCAAATTAGCATTGGGAGGGCTTGAACAAGCTGCTGCAGACGTCAGAGAATTCAGATTATCTTCCCGTATAAGATTAAAAAAAGAAAAAGCCAGCAAAACAAAACACAAAAAAGCCTCCTTCTGAGTGAGCCACACCATACCACACCACCATTCCTTAGCAAACATTGTTTCATGTAAAATTCAGTAGACAAGTGCAGAGTTTCTTTTAATTTTCTGTGATCACAATCACACAGTGTAAAAACTGTCGTGGATCCTTACTTCAAGAAGTAACATAAGATTCTATAAGACGAAAAGCTGCAACACCACAGCTCTAGTAAGGGGCTTTGGAAGACTTTTCCTGATTTTCTTAAGCCAAGACCAGATTTCAAATCAGGCTGTAAACTCTGGGGGCAACTTTAAAATACATCATTGCTGAGTATGTGAGGAAGCAAGCTGAAAAAGTGCCTTCTGCAGGAATTTATGTGGGTAAAATTTGATCGCTCTGATGTTCATGGGAAATGAATGAAGCAGCAGTATAAGCATGGCCACAGTGAATTAATTTGGAAAGTTACACAAATACTAGCCAAAATTATATTTTTCAGCTTTTCCTGAGCTTTGCTGCAAGTGCAGTTGTGTAAAACCATCTGTTCTTTTTCAGAGCAACCTTATTAAGCCCTCCTGATAATATTTCATCTCCTTTCTATAGAGAATGCCTCAGCCTTTATTACAACCCCTTAAATATGTGAGGAGCTGCAGTCCTGTTTGCAGTCAGAAAATCTGATGATGGTAAATCCGTCATCTCTCCTTGAATAAAATCACTCCTTCCTCACACTGTCTCTCCTATTTGAGGTAAATTCCTGTTGTGCTTTAGGCAGTCACTTATTACTGATTGGCATAAATAAATGCCTATACTGTGACTTATAGTGGGTCCCATGCTAGATTTATATGTCTGGTAATTGCTCTGATAAAATATGTTCCTTCTGTAGATGTATGGGTGAAATCTGTCCTGGAGTCTGACTGTTGCCAACTGTACTTCTTTGAAACATTAGCTCAAAAAGGCATTTTATATAATGAAAAACTCCTTAAAAATTATTCAATATTCTCATAAAACTTCTTCTGGAGAAAAAGTCTAATCAACATAAAATAAGTTACTTTATTTCACTTCATGTTGAAGTTTTCATTTAAATTTGATTCCTGAAGAGAAATGCGTTTTGCTTTTCTCTCCTTGCTTCTTTTCTTTTCCCTTTCCCTCTGGAAAAATAAGAGAGAAAAATGTGGAAAAGCAAGCAAGAAAGCACCAAAGAAATCTTTCTCATTATCGTGGGTTTGTCAAAAGCAAAAAAAATGTATCCATTTTTCTTGCTTTATGTCAAAATGATCCTCTTCCATTTTCTCAAGATTCTTAATTGTTAAAAATTCTTTCTGGTGAATAAAGGATTGAGAGGGAAGGCAGGAAATTAGCAAAGAAAAAGGAAGAAAGAAGTAATAGCCTAATTATCTAATACCTGAAAACTGCATAACAACGTGACACAAACAAAAAAACATGGTAAAACGTACACACTCAATTGATCTGGGAAAATGCACATTAAAAATATATCTGCAAAAGAAAATTTGTTCCTAGGCAGAGACTTTTTTGACAAATGTATAATTCTCATTTTTTTTTTTTTTTTTTTTTTTTTTTTTTTTTTTTCCAGAAAACCTTTTCTCTTGAACTTTCTGAATTTTAAAACAACACCTTTTCTGGTTGATCTGATTATAAATATGTTGTATATTTCTGGAATGAATTCCTCCCAGAGGACTGTCATAGAGAACACAGCATACACACGTAACTATTCTGTAGGCTGGGCTGCCATAAAAAAGGTTCTGTGAAGAAGGGAGTCTGGAAAAAAACTTAACCAGAGTCACTGAGGAAAACTTCTGCTCTTACCACTAGCATCATGATGTCTTTACTTTCCACTAAGCCCAGCAATGAGCTCAGTCTCTGAGGTCTCATTGAAAAGATCTGAGAGCAGTAACTATGTGATAGGCATTTTATCTGTCTGAGGATAAACTGCTTAATGGGTTCTGCTGGGATTCCTTGAAGTCTTGCTGCCTCAGACCAGTCGTGTAGGTTGCTAACCATGAGGAGAGCACTCTTTTGTCTAACTATGCAGAAGTCTCAACCGGACAAATATTAAAAATGTCCCCTGGTGTGTGAAGGGACGTGCTTTGTTCGCCGGTGTACCTGAAAGGACTGGGTCAGAAGTTTTGCATCTCCAGCCCACCTTTTCTCCATAGGTGCTGGCAGAAGCAGAGGAGCATTTAGCTTTTTTCCAGACACTGGCAGTATTTTTACACCATTGCCACACTGCATGTAATGTGCAGTGTTTTATAGACTGGAAAGAATCCAAATTATGGGAAAGGAAGATTTTTCATCCCCCATCCTCCCTCCATTTGTGAAAATGTCAAGGGCATTGTAGGTTGGTGGGCTCTGACCTTTGGACAGGGGGTTTGTGCCAGCCTGCTTAAAGCTAGGAAAGCTGCTGAAAAGGAATTCCTAGCTTTTCTGAAAATGGGCCATATTGCTCTTGACCTCTGATTGCTTCCCTCACTTTCTTCTGTTTGCCATGCTCAGGCAGTCTGTAAAGCTTGGAGACTGTTTGCAGAGGGTAACTCCTGTGCCCCCTCAATCTCACACCTCGTGATATGAGCATCTTTCTTCTGCAAAGACAACAATAACAGAAGATCTCCTTTCTAGCTTGGACAAGGGTGGGAGCTTAGCTCATGTTTGTATATCCTGGCTGTTGAGATGGAAAGTGTGTACTTTACAGAAAATTTAATCTACAGAAAGAAGAATGGTGGAGAGGGAGGGGGTCACCCTGGAGAAAGTGAGACTTGCAGACGGAGATCCCATTATATCCAGACCTCACAGTGTCTCCCCACTCATTCATGCCAAGCACAATGTGGGCTGGGTGTGAAGCAGAAGTCTTCAGACTTGGCCAAAGAAAGAGGGCTCAGCATGTGTTGCTCTGTTTAGCACTGAAGACAGTATGGACCCTGGCCAGCTGCCAGTCACACTGGCATTTCTGTTATTAGATACCATTGTGTTCAGCTTAGCACTTTTTGCAGTCCAGAGGAATTGATTTTGTGTTTTCCCATACTCCTGAAGCATTAACAGAACTGAAGCTTTAACTTGAGAGACAAAAAGCACAAGGAGTATAAACAGACTTTTGAAATCCAACAGGCATGGGTGGGGAGAGAAGGTTGAGGCAAGATGAAATCTCTCTTGATGAATGCAGTGCAGGTTGAGATTCATTAGATTGAGCTTGGGGTTAAGATTTCATAAATAACTACACAGGGCAAAGACATCCCCTGAATCACCTGTTGCAGAGAGGCCATTTAGATCACTTGGGTAAATAGGAAAGGAGAAGTAGCTAATTGACAGAGGATGCTGTGCAGGCAGCGTAGAGATGATTCCAGGAACAGAACACAAGCTGGGGAGAATGAGTGGGGGAAACAGAGGGTCAAAGGAGAATATAAGCCCACAGGTCAGATCATAAACTGTGAACCTAGTCAACCCAGTCTGGTAGACAACCTAGCAATTTTTTCCTTTTAAAAATTGCTTTGTTGTTTCCTGTAACTTAGGCAAATCCATAATGGATAAAGGATGTCTTCTTACATTTCTCTTCCTACTCTTCTTCATGCCTGTCAAGTCCTGCAGCAGATGATGTGAGTATCCTGGGTAAGAAAACTTTAACTGTTCAGCTAGGATTCCTCCTGGGGTTGGCCTTTCAGGCCTTCTTGCAAGCTGATGGAGGCGGTGTCATACACAAAAACGAGTTTACAGTCACATGTTAATATTCCATAAGCAGCTCCCAATTTTGTGCCCTTTAATTTCTGTTGCTGAAGATTTTTTTATATACATATAAAATTATGATTACAACAATATTATGAAGTATACTTACGGGTTTGGGAAAGCAATCCGATTCCTCAGCTGTGGCACTGTTCTTCAAATGTACCTGATGTTGAAATATAATTGGGAAGAGGTGCATAAACCTAGAAGTCCATAGCTTCAGCTTGACATGGAGCTTGATTATTACTATCAGTACTGTGTACCTGAGCACAAGTATATTTTCAAAGAGAAATAATCTTATCATTTTCCTAAAAGTTCGAAAAACTCATAATCCTCATTAACAGATATCTTGCTATTCCATTTCCAAGTTTAAGGCTGTTTTCCATGTTAATCTCCCCAGCTCATAAGGGAAGAGAAAGAATCATAGAACCACAGAATAGTTTGAGTTGGAAGGGACCCTAAAGATCATCTACTTCCAATCCAACACCCTGCCATGGGCAGGGACATCTTCCCTAGACCAGGTTGCTCAAACTGACCTTGAACACTTCCAGGGAGGGGGCAGCCACAACTTCCTTAGGAAGCCTGTGCCAGTGTCTCACCACCCTCACACTAAAAAATTTCTTCCTAATGTCTAACTAAAGCAGTTTCAAGCCACTGTCCTGTTGCTACATGCCCTTGTAAGAAGTCCCTCTCTAAGTCTCCTATAGGCCCCCTTCAGGTGCTGCAAGGCTGCTGTGAAGTCTCCCAAGAGTCTTCTCGAGGCTGAAGAGACGCTTCTTTCCTCCAAAAATAAAACAAGAATAAGAAACTTCCAGTGTGACTCCGACTGAATATAGGTATGCTTTGGTCTACTAAATTAAATATCAGTGTTTTATACATCTCTTAGACGAACATTATTGTAAAATAGCTTTATAGTTCTGTCTGTCATGCTGCTACTTGCAGTCACAGTAAGTCTGTACTAGCTTTGAGACTACGCTGCTTCCCACGTGTTCCAGGATTACTGGGGAAGCTGGGAGTCACAAATATGGAAACAGTACGCATCCATTTGCACATAATTTTGAAGTGAAATGTGGCTGATGATGAAATCTGACAGTAGGTTGGAGAGAAAGCTGTGACCAGACTGCAGACAAGGTACACAAACCACTGGGGAATGCTCTGAGCCACCAGGAGGCGAGACAGGAGTGCTCCAGACATCCTACTCTATGTCAGGCAGTCTGGGAGACACAGTTAAATGTAATTCCATTGTCTTTATTGCTGCTCAGAAGCTGGAATTTAATGCCTGAATTTACAGGAATTAGATGGGAGTCAGCCTTTCTGTTTGACATGAATGTTGCTTTGAGCTTTTTCAGGCATCATAAAGTTTTATTTAAATCTTCTCAGACATGAGTATTCCCCCATGAAAAAGCATGAAAGTCTATGACACTGCAATATGAATAGTGCTGAGAACACATGAGATCAGAAGCCTTTACCCATATTTTGTGAGCTGGTAATGATTTAAAATCAATTAGAAATAAGCAGAACAATGACAAATCCCATTAGAAAATCTTGAGACAGGAGCGCAGATCAACAAAAATTAGAGTTCTTGTTAATTCATATGTATTTGTACATAAGAATAACTTCCAGATATTCAAGTAAATGCTCACTTTGTTAAAAAATAATTAAATGAAGATTTAAAAAAAAATCTATTATGCCTGGTGCGAGGGGCATTCTTTCTTGTTATTTTTGTACTACCTTTTAAAATTTTGGGTCTTCATATGGCCATGAAGCAGATCCAGCATGATATGGCTGAGGTCAGTGACTATAAGCTACAAAGTTCAAACAGACTACAAATAATCTACTATGTGAAAGAAATAAGTTTCTTATTATTCTTCCAGGCTAGACTAAAAGAGCAACAGCTATGTGGTGGCTTGTACTGAATCATAGTTAGTAATCCTGTAGCTGATGTTGTCATGTTAAAAGCTAAATTAAATTTTCCAAATTATTAAGAAAAGAAACCAAGTTCCATGGTTTGATATGCTGAACAGTGGCTAATATAATTAAGGCTGTAATAGATTTCAGTTACAAAAAATTACAGGAAATAGGGGAATACAATGAACACTGAACGAAGGGCTATGCTTAGCTCAGTCTGGAGCTCCCCTGAGATAAGTTACCAAGTCTAGAGAAGATCAACATGTCATAAAATTAGTTCCAAAGTATTTTCTAGAAGCATTTGTGTCTCTGCCTTGAAATTGCTTTGTTATCCTTTCTAGTTGTAAAAAGTTCAGTCAACCATTCACAGACTGGAAATAACCTTGTTAAATGAACAGGCATAGGCTACTGAAAGTGAGCTGGCAAAGCAAATAGTTTTTGGGATGAAAAACATCTACAGAAGTATCTAACAAGCAATTTAATGCACATCAAAGGTGTTTATGGATAAGATAGGGCTTTGTTGGCTACTGTTGTTGCCATAGTTTGCCTGGATGTTTTCTGGAACAGAATTAGGCAGAGAAAAAAAAAATTTATGGTAGTGTGTAGATTACCCAGCCCTCAATAAGGACTGTGCACACAACCAGTGAGGTTGGTTGTTCAGACTGTAGAGGTTTGTGGAGAATGTGATGGTGGCGGTGTGATGCTGGAGGGGATGAAGAGAAGAAGCTTATGAAACATGACAGAGATTTCAGTGGCACTGGGGGAAAAACTGAGAAGAAGTGGAATGATGTTCAGTGTTCAGTCACGGTCGAGCAAAGACAGTGTTATCAGACTGCACACTGTGATAGTCTTTTTCTGAAAGAAGAGGAAAAAATTCAAAAGGAAACCTCCTACCACTTTGCTAAGCATTGCATATTCCAAAAGAGCATCCGTAATAGAATACAATGATAGCACTACAGTTTTTCCATAGAATCATAGGATCAATGCCTGCTCTTGCTGTAAGTCAAGATGAAAGGACTCCCCAACCAATAAAGGAGAATTATACTTTTGTACTGAACACTAGCTGCTGAAGATTATCTACACACAGGTGGCTGTAAAAATGAAGTCATTTTACCCCCACTGAAAAGTGTACATATGAGCTAGATTTTTATGTTACAAGTCTTATGATTTTTTATGTTACAAGCTGTGATTTGGGCTGTGTATAGGATTCCAGGTTATTCACAAAGGTAGTGTAGTTACTTTTGTATGCTAGGGAGTGTTCTGCATACCATCTTGACCTGGGGAGAAACAGTGGAAGAGGATGAAGAGGTCCTTGTGCATCTTAAGAAAGAGCTCATGTTTCTAGAGTATCAGTGAAAGCATTACAAATATGAATTCTTTGTAATGTAAAAAAGAGTAGGGAGAGATATTAAAGTAGTAAGATGTGATGACAGATCTCTGGGTGGTCAGAAAAACACTGGTATTCCTGGCCCAAGAGGCAAGCAAGCTGCAGAGAGATTCCTTGAACAAGTACAGAGGAAAGTTTGTTACTTCACTTGAAGTAGCAACTCAGATCACAGACATAAAGAGTGTGACAGATAAGCAAATGACTGCAAGGGAAGAAGGCTCAGAGAAAGGAATCAAAGGTGATGCGCTTGTGAAGCTCAGAAAGGAATGTGAGAAGTGACCACCAAGAGATGTCCAGAAGACACAGAGTGCAAACTTTCAATGGGTAGGAGAACATAAAGGGGTCAAGGAAAGAGGCTGGAGTCCCAGCCAGGAGACTTTAACAGTAAATGCAAAAGCAAGTTGTCCACAAATGCCTCTGAGGAGGATAGAAGCATGGCTTTCCTATACCAGTGTGGTCAGAGTTGGAGACCAGTGGCTTATATGTCACACACACCAACAAAAACAGAGCGTCAGCATGTTCAAATAGAAAAGGCAGCTTTGGCCCTGGTCCACAGGTGTAAAATTTCACTTCTTTATTTATGGGAGGCTAGCATTAGCTGAAGTGACCATAAAACCTTTCTAACATTGCCAGAAGTGACCTGGTAACCTCTCATGCTGTACAATACATATATTTCTTTTTTAGGTACAAAGGGACAATTTGAAGATTAAAGAAAAAACTGTGAAAGATTCAGTGGTTTCAGAGATGTTTTAGGACATTAAAACAAAGAACAGCAGAGCAAAGTTCAGAACTAGATACCAAACATGATATTTACTTTAAAATAAAAGCAAAACAAAAAAACATGGTAGTTCTCAGATGAAAAACACTGACTACTAGAGCTACAGTAGTTCAGACTACTAGTTGAGAATAATAGCTAAGACATCCCCTTACCTCAGCTTGGGGGTAAGATCTCATTACAAGGTGGAATTTTGTTCAGGTTGTTGAGTCCTAACCTACTACAGGAAAAAAAACATGGCATTAAAAAGAGCAGGGAGACATTTCCCTTGGCAAAAGAATAATTGCTCCATGGGGAAAAGTAAGCACATGTTTATTTGTGCTAGCTGCAAAAACACTATGTACTTGTTCAGTACCAACATAAGATACCCTTAGTGTATGCTGTTGCAATTTAAGCAGCTGTCAAATCTAATTTTCTTTTACATAGCACTTCTGGTGTAGTGAGGTTTGATATGCCAGTCTGTGTCCATGAGTTCAAGCACAAGTGAATTTGGGGTTTGGACACGAACTGCTAATTACTAGTATTCCTAATACAACAGATGGGTGGTAAATTGTGTAAAAATAAATAAAAAAGACCACTTAGTCAGAGTCTGATCCATATTTAGCTCTGTTAAGTTGCAGATTGTCAGCATGGCTTGTCACCCTCTGATGTTTTGCTGAGTAGAAAACTAAAGCCAAGAATGGCCCAAATAATTAGGCACTGTCTAATTAGAACACCGTCTAATTTCAGAGATATTAGAGACCTGCCAAAGTGAAAAAAAAAAAATCAAATAAGGTGAAAAAAAATAAAGATGTGATTCATAGTGTTGGAATCAGCTCCAGTTCTTGAAAATTATGCTTTAATCCATGATAATATGAGAACATCACCTGTGATGGGCTTAGTCTATGGAAGGACAGTAGTCATCTTATCCAGTTCTCAAAGAGAGTGAGATACAGATCCCCAGGCAACAGCAGCAGCAGTCTGGGGCACAGTAGCCCTCAGCTGTGGAAACACTAGACCAAAACTTTTACTGTCTCCTGAGATCAGCATCACTAACAGCTTGGTTAAACTTGCAGAGCCAAATAAGAATTTAAGGGACTTTGTAGCCCCAAATGACTACTGCTAATCAACTTTGCTAACAGGTTGATTACAACTTTTTAAAGTATGCATTCTGGGCTTTAGGTCTTGTTAGCATCTCATAGCTTGGAGTGGAGGATGTAGTAGTGTGTGACTCAAGGAAAAGCTGCATTTTCAAGACAAAAAGTCCAGGCTGTATGCTAAAGAAATGATGGCTGCTCTTGTGTACAGCTCTTGGGAACACACTCAGAGTAAAGGTCTTGCATGTAGCTTCCCAGCAATCAATCAGGGTCTTGAACGCAACCATGGCATGGCACACATCAACAGCTAGATTTTGTAGATAGCTGCCTGCACTGCCCCAGTGGCCAACCATCTGGCTGGTGCACATGGAATTTCACTGAGCATTAGGCCCTGGTGGATCATGAGAAATCAGTCATAAGCATGTCCTCCTTTACAGTATAGTAGCCACTAGGTGACTTGGAAAAGGCCATCCAAGAGACTCGTGCATATCTGTGGGATGTGGCTAGTTCCATGGCTTGGTGATATGTGAACTACAGCTCTAGAAACATCTATGGCTCTGTGATGTTCTTGAGTTTTTCAAGCCAGCTGCAGCCAAGATCCCTTCTGTTTTCTCAGCCTTTTTCGTAGGGGGCTGCGGTGCACTTGATCTCATCATTTTCCTGATGGGGTGTCTTGTGAGTACTTTCCTAAAGGAAGTGTCTTCTCATGTCTCACCAGAGGGATGTTCAGCAGCTGAGAAGACTGGAAGAAACAACTAGAGTGGCTGGACTAGGCACTTCAGAAGCAAACTCCTGAGTAAGAAGTATTCCAGAGTTTAAGCATGAAAACTGGGGAGAGAGGAGGTCGAAGTCTAGACATTTGGGAGCAAAGGTTCACTTTGAATAAAGAAAGGACCCTGGTGGCCACTAAAATTACCATAAATGTCTGTTTACAGGAAGTGGTTGAACGGAACAGATCAAGTTAGGGCACCCGAGGGCCTTTAAAATTTAGAGAAATCCTGTGTTTATGAGGTAGAGGGGAATTGGTCAGAGCTGGGAACATTGGAAAGTTGTTGGTGAGCAGGCTGGCTTCATCCAGCCAAAGCTCTGGGAAAGCAAGGCTCAGCTGACACATGCCTCTGCAGATGGCAGCCCAGAGCGGTGTCCACACCGCAGAGCATATGCAATCCATGGGCAGCTTAATCTGCTTGCAAAATAAATGGGAAAATATCCTCACAGGGGAAACCTTATATAGGCTCGGGAGGCCCGTTCCCGTTGCAGTCCGTGCTCCCTGAGCTGTTGAGCTTGTTCTCTTCAGTGCCTGAACAGCAGTGACCTAATACAAAAGTTCTTACCAAACTGTCTGACTCTCTGCTCTCTTCAGACATCATATGGCTAAATGAGACTAGGGAAAAGAATTAGGGGGGGGGGGGCG